>VXBU01007728.1:13864-65758 GCA_013400315.1 Bombycilla garrulus | reverse complement strand
TTTGGCGGGGGTTCGCCGCCGCAGCGCCGCGCCCGCCCCTCGGACTGCGGCAGCGGCAGAGGGGGCCCGCCGGCCGCGCCCTCCTCTCCGCCCTGCACGCCCTCTCCGCCTCCCTCCCCTCCCCGCCTCCCTCCCCTCAGCGAGGGGTGCCCCGGGCCTCGCCACCCCCCCGCTGACCCGTGCCCCTTTTTCTGCCCAGAGTGGCATCATGGTGCCCCTGGAGATCGTCCTTCTCAAGAAGGTGGGCTCTGGCTTCAGAGGGGTCATCAAGCTGCTGGACTGGTACGAGCGGCCCGACGGGTACCTGATCATAATGGAGCGGCCCGAGCTGGTGAAGGACCTGTTCGACTTCATCACGGAGAAGGGTGCCCTGGACGAGGAGACGGCCCGCGGGTTCTTCCGGCAGGTGCTGGAGGCGGTGCGCCACTGCTACGGCTGCGGCGTGGTGCACCGGGACATAAAGGACGAGAACCTGCTGGTTGACCTCCGCACAGGCGAGCTGAAGCTCATTGATTTTGGCTCGGGGGCTCTTCTCAAGGATACAGTTTATACCGATTTCGACGGTACGTGCCCCCCACCTTTCCCGTGCCCCTCCCGGGGTGATGCCCTCCCTAGAGCTGCCACTTAGCCCCTTTCCAGTGACCATTTCACAGCAAGCAGAGCCGCTGGTGAGGGGGGTTCACATCAGGCCTATCTGTAATGAAAACCTGTGGACCCGAAGCCGCTTAGGGTGTTCAGTTGCGTAGGAAAGAAGCGATTCCAGGCAGTGACGCAGCAGTTTATGTTTCCCTGTCTTGGAAAAAGCGGGGTTTTTTTCCTAGAGGGCGATCTGTTTACATGGAGGTTTTGCCAGTGTCGGATGTTTCCATGTGTGGATATGCAGTTTTTATATGCGGTGGTTTTTTTTAACTCGGAGCGGTACCTCCCCCGCTCCCATTCTGCCAGTGTCCTGGAAATCCCGCATTGCAGATTTTAAAGCGATGGGGACAAATGCACTCCCTCGAAATGACTTGCTACAGTGGCTGGGGTCGATGGTTTAGAGCTGGGAAAGCTGAACATAAGCCAGTATATGACCAGAGAGAGCATTTCCCCCAGTCCTTGGGGTATGACTGATGTAACACCGGGGTCTCACTCCCCCCGTCCCCAGCTGCCGCACTCACATCTGTTTGTTGTGAAACCTGAAGCCCTGCCGCACGTGACCCTCAGCATCACGAATTCCCCGTTTTGTTTGGTATCCAAGGAGCCCTCGGACACTGGAGGGAGGGGAAGGGGGGCGAGTTGGGAAAAGCTGCTGCATAGAAACCCCGGGGGGGAGGCCTTAAAAACATAGAAATTGTAAGCAGTCCTATTTTGTTTACTGCCCTGTGGAATTGGATAAAGCAGATTAGCCCCGTGTAATGCGGGCAGACCTGAGTTTCACCTTCTTGTCACCCTCTCCTCCTCCCTGCCAGCCCCCTTTGTCCTTTTGTGTCTATTTTTGGTGTGATGCTGCAGACGCCACGTGGTCAGTGAAAGGGAGCTTGCCTCAGTAAACAGTCAGCTGATGAGGCTGTGTTATTCCTTGCAACAAAATAGAACAACCGGATGGGCCAAGTCTGTTGATGGTGTAACCCTGCAGATGACCTGAAATTACACTGCTAATGGCTTTGGCTTGTGAAAAATTTAAAGCTGTTTAGTTTTCTGATTTTTTTTTGTTGTTGTTCTTTTTTTTTTTTATTTCGTAAATGTCAAGTTATTTAATTTAGCTCTGCCAGAATGGGGAAACACTTTAAACCTTTACTCTAAATGTGGGGTTTTTTTTTTTTCTGCTTTCAGGAACGAGAGTATACAGCCCTCCAGAGTGGATCAGATACCACAGATACCATGGGCGGTCAGCAACAGTATGGTCTCTGGGAGTTCTGCTGTATGACATGGTTTGTGGAGACATCCCTTTTGAGCAAGATGAAGAAATCTTGAGGGGACGATTATACTTCAGGAGAAGAATCTCACCTGGTAAGTTCTATAGAAGTCTAATGGATTTTCTGGTTTTGGGTTTGTTTTTTTCTTAAATAGTCTTGTACATGGGAGCTTGTGTGGGTGGATTTTTGTTACTGAGGATTGTCTTTTTTTTTTTTTTACATTTTTTAGTCTAATATGGCTTTCTTTCTTTGTTACAGAATGTCAACAGCTGATCAAATGGTGCCTTTCACTGAGGCCTTCAGACAGACCAACACTTGAGCAGATATTTGACCATCAATGGATGCACAAATCTGAAGTAGTGAAGTCTGAGGACTGTGACATAAGGCTACGGACCCTTGATACTGATGTATCTAGCACAAGTTCAAGTAATGAGAGTCTGTGAATTACTAAGGACCTCGCACTGGGAGGGGGAGCTTCAAGCAGAAAGACCACAGTGCTGCTGCCAATACATAGGAGGGGCTAGAAAAATGCATTCATTATTCTGTAGTTGAATCTTTGTCTGAGGGACTTGATTTTGTTTTCCCCCTTTGCTGGTTTCTGCTTTGGAATGAGAGATTTCCTTTGGAAACGCTGATGTTTGGGAGTTGCAGGCCAGTACTTAGTCAAAGACTGACCTTATTAAGAAAGCAGTGACCTCTTGAATACATGGTAAACTTTTTTGCTCTCATAGAGCCTGGACTAGATTTTATTTGCTTTTGAGTGCCTTTTTGAAAGCTGCTTCAGTGGGACTTTCTTTTTTGAGCTGTCTATGTCCAAAGAAGATCCAGTTCATTATAGGAATTTGCTCCCTTTAGACTCAGTGCTGGAGGAAGCAGCTCCTATGATGCATTGGAGAACCTGTTCGGTGATTGAATGAAGTAGTCCCATCCACTGGTGATGGAATACTTGAACACAGACATTTCACTCCTGCCCCCTGCCCTTTACAAAGCCAACCCACCTCTGCTGCTCAAAATATTTCCTATAGCCTGCACAGAAATATGAACAGGTATATCGGCTTCTTTATCAGAAACATTCATTCATGTTTCCTTTTATCATCTCTACCATTGGGCATGAGAAGCCCCTTTCTCAACTCCCCCCGGCCTTTTGTCACCCTGCGAGTCTTAAAGTATGTATGGGCATGTTGAATGCACAATCAATGCAATATTCAAGGACTTATAGGTTTGTTTTTTTTCCATACCTGTATAATGTGTTTTATGTAAACTTGTTTTTTTCCCCATGTACTATACAGTTATTTATTGTTTGGATTTTAGAAGACCTCCCACAGTTTTCATCTGTGGCTATTTATTTGGTTAATTTATTTGGTTAGAGTTATTCAACACTGTGCTTTCCCCTCCTTCTCCCCATGGGAATTCTAGTGGTTTGCCCATGGCACTTTTTTTCTGCATTCCTGTTAACTTTTGGTTACAAAAAAATAAAATAAAAAAAAGTTTGACCTTACCAGTTTTTTGTTGGAAGATGGGAAATTGTTGTACAAAGTCTAATTTAAGGGAAATAGAATGACTTTTAAAGTTAGTCAGTATGCCTTTTGTCTGGTATTATTGTACCAGAAGTGTAAAGTAATGCTGTTTGGAAGGGTTTTAAATTATTGACATTGTACAGTCTCCGTGCATTGGCTCTGGAGGGTAGAGTGGCAGAGTCATAAACCTTAATTTATTTTAATAGCTGTGTTTCTGTGATCTGGTTGCATTTATGCAGCTTGGATTTGGATTTTTTTCTTCTGTTTAACAGTGTGAAATGTATGGAGATCATATTTTTTATACAGGTATTTCAATTAAACTTTTTGTATATAACAGTTCTGTGTTTGTGCGCTTTTATCTTTGCTGTTACTTGTGATGAGGTGGGGAACACACTCTACCATTTCAAGTCTTGTTTCAAGGCCTGCAGCAGCTGAGCCAGAGTAAGATGGTCTATGCCATTAAGCAGTGACCATTTTGAAAGAATTAAGCAATCCCTTGCCTGAGCTCTATCTACTCCTTAATCACTGCGTTTGATGTTGGACTGGGGAAGGAGTACAGTACAACAGCAGTAATGGCCCACATAAAAGGGAATTGGCCCTGTAATTGTGGGACTTTTACCTCTGTAAACACTGAATATCAGTGTACTTGCCCTTAAGTATAACAAGGAAGGAATTCTGTACCTGCAGTGCTTACTGCTTTCACAGTTGATATGTTTACTTTCCATTACATTCAGTTTCCTTCTTCCCACTTACACCTTCCTTCTGGGCCGGATGAGGACTTCTGTGACCTTACGGGAAAGGGACATCGTTGTTGGAGATTAGGGCAACTGTTTTCCTTCAACTCCTGTATATTATCAAAAACTAGTGTGTCTGTCACTTGATAGAGTATGATACAGAGGAGCATGTGCCATTCTCACCTACAGCTAAGGACAGGAAAAATGTCCTCAGCATTCATCTTCACACATGTGGAGTCAAGTCCTGCAGATTAATGATTTCATCCTCGTTTCTCTGTAGCCAGAGACTGACCTGACTTGATCTTGTTGCGGGGGTGGTAGTGATTACAAGGTTTAACTACTGCAGAGGGATCTACGAGGTGTATTTAAGGATGTGTTCAGTCATTAAAGGTGCTTTGTAGTTGTCACAGTAAAGGGCTAGGCTTAGAATCTTGGTTTTATGTTATTTCCCTTTCTGGGGATCTTTCTGCCAGCTCATCTGCTATTATTTTGGTTCCCTGTGGGTAGTATCTCACTGGCATCACATCAAGCTCCTGATGCTAACTAGTTTAGACTCAAAATGCCAATGAATAGTAGGAGGTAAATCTGAAGAAGAAAAACCATTTTTGGTCTGTGCACTTTTCTGATGACAAGGAGGAAGATGTGTAGCCTTTTCTTCACCATAAAAAGGAAGCTCAAATTACTCTAGCCGGGGAAAAAAAGCCCTAACCACACTTCTGTCCATCAATTTGTTTTCTATATTCTCTGATTTTGTTCAGTATAAAATATTTTTTATTCTTGTTTCCCCAGTTTTTAATGGAATTCTGTATATATGCTAAACCTAGTCCCTGAAAAGCTCAGTTCCCTAATGTTGGAACTCTATTCACAGGAATAAAAGATTCTAGTTAAGATTGCTTAGAAAAATCACAATGTCCTATGAAGAAGAACACTTAAACGTTCCTATTTAGAGTTTTGCTTTGGAATGAGAAATTCCTTTTGCTTAAGAAGGGAGGATTCGGGTATGCTTCAGGAGAGTTGATCCCAGCACCTAGTGCACTTCTTTAGGGAAACGTTTCTAACCACAAGAGGTCCCTGGAGAAATTCCAGTAGCTGACAGTAATTAACATCTTCCATTCCAGTGGCCTCACATGTTCACAGCTGCTCAGAGGGATGGCAGCAGGGCTGTAAGGTGAGCTTCAAAGGGCTACCAGAAAAGCGATTCTAAAAACACATTCGTAAAGCTATTGTTGATTGCTGAGCTAGGGACTTCCAACATTCCCACAAGAGCCGATGTCACTTTCCTTAGCTTCACTGAGAATCAGCGTTGAAATGCTCTGTTTTGAAACATAAAAACTAGGTTTTCACCTTTTGCTACTGAGGCAAAATGCATTAAAAGGATAAAGGTCAAAAGGACACGGGCATGAGTGCTGACTCCCCTCTGGGATTAGTTCAACATAAAAGGTGCACTTTCAGTGCTGCACAGGCAGCTTTGGTTGTGAAACTCCCCTGTACACTAATAGAAGCCATGTGGCTGAAACACCATATACTGAAAGTAATGATTTGTAAAAATAGCTTTTCATTACAGTTGAAAGTTGGAAAATGATGTGTTAATATAGTTCCATTAGCTGAGTGTTTCTGCCAAAATGAGCAAGTCCGTGACAGCTCTTGGTCTCTCCTGTGCTTCTATCTGGTATTAATACTATTAAATATTATTTCTCTGGGATCCTCCTCTTCATACTCTCTCCCCACTGGGTTGGTTTTCAACAGCACAAAGCTTGAAAAATAAAATTCAGCAGGTCATTCAAAACACTATTGTTTAAATCAGGGCTTGTTTTAACCTTGAAAATTTGATTTAGCCATATGCATAGGTATGTATGTATTTATGCTACTGGCTTCACAATAGATATTTTAAATATGTTCTAATACTGAAATGTCTTTAACAATGTTTGTGTAATTCATATCCCTAGTAAAACTCATTTCCCTGAGTACATAGGCAAACATTCTTTTGTTTTTTTTTCTCTCTCTTTTTGTTAACTGAGCTTATATTTACTGAAGGAGCTGAGCAAGATCCCTCTGAAAATAACTATTGAAGGATGTTAGGAAGATTGAGTAGGGTGTGTTCCCACCAAACACTTATGGTTCTCTCTCAGTGGTTTAGTGACCTCTGTTGGTGAAATTAGAGTATATGTTCCAAAAATAATGATACATAAAATGGGGAGATTTTAAAGCACTGCTGCCTGATATTTTTAGATATGAGTGAGTATGGCTAATACTTAATTATCTCATAATGCTTGAAGGGATATTTTACTAAAAATGAAAAATTTTAAATTACTACAAGTGTGAAAATAACTTCTCAGTAAAAATGCGAGAGGGAAGTATGTATTCAAAAGGTTGTCCAATTGGCATCTGATGTTATAGTGCTAACCTGCCTAGCGTGCCCCCAGTCACCTACATGACTCTTGGCATGAGCATTTACAATCATATTAGCCCTCATTCTTCCACTTCATTTCAGTAACCGTGAGAAGCACTTGTCTTCTGGCATGCAGATGGGCAATAATTCTCAGTGGTGTAACTAGACAATAGAATGTTGTGGCCCTATCAGCCTATTAGTGGAATTTTTTCTACTAACAGCAGTGATGCTACAATTTGTAGCAGAAGTCAAGACGGCAGCGTTTTAGTTTCATTGCAATACAATTTTTGATACTGTCCCAAAATTTTCTCTGCTTGTAAGTTTGCAATTACTTAGTTTCATGGTTATCTGTGATTTAAAAATTTAATATGTTTTTGCCTATAGCATTCCTTCAGGTAGCTGATTTACTAGAGACATATTAAGCTTCAGTTATATTGCAGAACTGCTGAACAAAGTGATAAGGAGGCCACAAATCCATGCTAAAAATGAATTTAAATCTGTATAAGACAGGATTCCTAATTATTTTCAGAGATAGTTTGTCTCGTAACTGGTGAATTCACATTATCACTTAAAAATGTGTCCACATAGACATATCAGCTCTTTTTTTTTATGAAGAGAAATGACTAGAGAGCTCCAGACGTGTGGCGTAACTCAAGGCAAAATGAGGAGCAGGAACATATACCCATTAAATTCTTGCAGACATTTTCTTAGCTTGCAATTCCACCCCTTTTCTTCCAATAAATTTAAAAGGTATTCAATCTTTGTGTCCTTTACTGCTAGTAATTATTATTTGTAATACAGCCTGGCACATTTGAGTTTTAAGAAACATTAAGTGGTTTGCAATATTCTGATAAAATTGGCATGTTTACATCTCAGATCCTAGGATTTCCTTTTCCTTTAAATGCTGTGAAGGAAATAACTTGCCTACGGAAACATTCTGCTTACATAATAATATAAATTCAATATAGGTCTCAGATTAGCTGTGTTTAAGCTCTAATTAATATGGTCTTAGTAAGAACGCTATCTATTATAGCTAATACTCTGCTAATTGACTACACAAACCACTGTGTAAAAAGCTGCTTATACTAGTCCACTAAGAGAATTAGTGAGATGCATACTTTGACTTACACTGTTTCTCAGGTAAGTCTGTGTTAAACAACAAAATTAGAATCAAGTCATAGTTAGAAAAGTAACTTGTGGATCAATATGATTCTTTGTTTACTATTATTGACTCAGCAGTCACTTTAAGTCTCCAATTAGGAGTACAGAAAATTATACTGAAAACTGAAGTATTTTGGTGTTTTACTCTATTATGTACAGAATCCTGATGCAAATGTTTTACTATTTTATTAATAGTTGTCTGTGTAATAGCTAGGTGGAATTTTTTTTGTCTGTATATTAGTGCTATTGAAGAAAAACTCACTCTTTTGTAGAAATAAAGTAATTTTTGCTTGAGAAACTTACTCTAGTCATTGTGAATGGCCTGGTTTCAAGGCTGAAGTTTCTCTCTGCCTTTTTCTGCTTCCTTTCTTTTAGGACAGGAAAACATAGCATCAAATATCAGTCTTTTTGAATTAAAATATATAAATATGTTGACAGGCATATGTTATAAAAGATTGGAGTGGTGATTCCCCATAATTTATTTATTTTCCAGAAGTTTCCAAGCCTAATACAGTCATGAAAGGGAACAGTTTCTTTCAAGATCATCCTAAGGAAAGATGTCCATTACCTGTGGGAAAATACTCTTGTGTTCAGACTCCATTCAAAGATTTTGGGGTGGAGAGAGGAGAGGGGAAGAGGAGCGTAGTTTGTTTGTTTTTTTGTTTGTTTGTTTGTTTAAAAAGTCTAAGTAATATCAAAAGCCTTAAAATATAAAGATTTACATCAGCATAGAAAAATATAAGAGATCACTGCTTTGCAGAGGGAAATTTATTGTCTGAACAGATATAAATGGATAAAAAAACTTAACCCACAGGAAGGCAGATTAAGTTGTGGTAAGGAAGAGTTTTATATCTGAAAGGCTAGCTGAACGCCAGAATAAACAAACTGTGGGGTATAGTAAATATTTTTAGAAACAAGCATTTTTCATAAATCATCTAGAAGTTACAGCTACTTTAAACTCTTACTACAGCTGTTACTTTGAATTTCATCAGCCTAATGATCCTGAATTACGAAGACAGATTTCAGTCATAACATTCATCTGCTTCTTGAACCAACATAAAATTTATTGACAGTGCTGGTTTTGCTACTGGCAAAACCAAAACATTTTAATGCAGATTTGACCTAATCAATAGAAGTAGTGACAGATTTTCTCATGATGGTGAGGCTCTAGGGCTACTGACCTTTTCTCATAGCCAGCGTCAGCTAAATTGTTCCTCCCACTATCCCTTCCTTTTGCTGGTGCACTGGTATTAAGATCAATAAACTGATCTCTCTGACAGCAACCCAGCATGAGGGAATATGCACAACCGCTTGGGTCTGGGGTGTGATGGAAGAGGGATGGTACTGATGAAGAAAGGATATGTGTAATAACAAAAGTTTCTCTACTTGATACCATCAAGCATACCCTCTACTTTCTATTTGATAAGTTCTGCAATATGGAATTTGTAAGAAATATGACAAATCTTGCTATTTTCAACCTGAAATGCAAATTTTTTTAAGTGCCTTTTCTTCAAATCAGGCGCTGAGCATTTGCTTACAAGGTATACAGTATCTCAAGTACTGACGAAGTGAAAGAACTAAGGTCACTCAGAATCCTACACAGGTCAAAACTTAATTCATGACTATGTTTATATATCTCAACAGTATGCCCTACTTTTTAACCAGCTTCATAGGTACATTTGCAAATGAGAAAATACATTAAACATTTCAGAATTGTTAATCAATGAAAACATTTCACAGATATTTATGAAGACAAGTTGCAGTGAGAAAAAGAAATGCAAAGAGTTGAGATATCATAATTGCATTTATTGTTTTATTTCAAGCTCTATGATTTTCCTATTTCTCTGTCATTTTGAGTCTCTTCAAGCAGGCATGAGCTCCATTGTCCTCTCTGGGATATTTTTACCAATACTCACAGTTTAACATGTAAGATTCCAATACACTTAAAGGCAAACTTCAGCAACTGATCTTGAAAATTTTGGTCAGTCCCTATGTAAAATATGAATTTTGAGTGCATTTTAAAGATACACCCTTCCCAGTTTAGTGCTTGTCGTCATGATTCACTCAAGTAGCTCTAATAGCTGAGAATCACCATTTCCCTGACAACTCCTAGCCAAAATACTCTTGGTGGTATAGGACCCAATTCTGCAGTTCTTGTCCAAAAATTCCAATAATTTCAAGCAGATTTTGTCTGTGTGATGACTACAGGCCTATCCCTTAAATTGTGACAAAAGAATGCTTGCCCTAGAGAGAAAACAAATAAAAAAGCCTGAAGTTGTAAAGAAAACCTCTCCTGCAATGCTGAAAAGCAGTAGAAAAAGGAGAAAGAAGCCCTTCTGTCATTTAGAAGTCATAGCTGCACCTCTCTGTAAGACAGCAAATGTTATTTGGAAGGCAAGGGCAAGGCAACTTGAAAGGAAAATAGAGCATAAAAGAGTCCTTGATGGCATTTTTGTTACTATTACAAAGAGCAGTTACTCACCCCTGAGATTAGCTCAGTTGGTTAGAGTGTACTAACAACACCAAGTCTTTTTTCCCATGTAACTGCCTGTTGGTGTGAAAAAGGGTTCATAACAACGTTGATCATAATTTGCCCCTCTCTATTCCTCTGCTGAACAGACTTTCTATATCACCAACAGCAGGATCCAACTCCTTTTATGGCCTGTGACAAACTCCTACTGATACAGGTGATGAAGGGAACATGAATGAGTCACAGTTTCAGAACAAATATTACACACTTTCATATTTTTTACTAAGTTACACTCTTATTATTTAAAATTGTTTTAAAACTAATGTCATCATGGCGAAAACTGCACTGCTGCCAATGGTTCTCTTCATACAGTTTTCACAGTCCTTTAGAGACTTCATTCACTGATTATGGGTATATACATATACATATATATAATAGCAACTTTTGTCTACATCTTACTGCCATCTTATAGTATAACTTTCTTAATCACAGAATAAAGTAATATAGTTGACAACACTGAATATTTAGCCAAATTATTAACAGACCTGAAATTATTTGCTCTTTCTGACCAATTTTTCTGTTTTCTTGGAAAGCGTTGAATTTCTTTAATGGAAATTTTGAATGACACAAGTTCATATCTATGACTATGTATATATAATATTTCAAAACTCTTATGGTAGGTCTTCTCTAATGAACAGATTAGCTCAGTTGAAGCTTACCAACAACTGAGCACCAGAAATGGTAGTCATCAAGGCAATATTAAAAAGTCATAAAGAATCCCTGGACAAACACAGGATTATCACAAGTGCACATGAAGTTCTCCCAGGTCTTAGAGGTGGCCAGTATAAAACTTGCATGACACTGGTGACAAACCAGAATGGAAGATGCTTCAAAAGGCATAGTGATAAGGCATCAAATAGCTTGGTGCTGGTTTTCTGCAGGGAAAGATCAGCTTGCACAGAGGGCATATGTTTGTTCTCGAGTACTGTACTTCTGCACTCTGGCTGCTAAAATTCAAGACAATTGATTGCCAATTGGCTTAGACTTGGGAAAAATACAAACATTTGTGTTGAAATGAAAGTATCTTGACATATCTAGATTAACATTTACAATGCTGTTAACTGACTCAAGTTAATGCAATCAACTTGGAGGAGCAAAAATTACAGAATCACAGACTTCATGTAAGGGATTGTCTAATAAAACTTACTGCATTTTCCCAGGTAAATTTTTGAACTAACACCTCTTTGAGAACTATATATGATAAAAAGTGGTTCATTTTCTCTTTTTTTCACTAGTTTTATATAAAGTCTGTTTGAGAACATCTGTTGGAGTACCTGTTACCCCAATTTAGCTGGAATGATTTTGGTAGGAGTAACTGTAACCCTAGTTTGGGTGGGTAGATCAATACTTACCATAGCCTGATGCCTGGTTCTCAGGTATATTTCCATATAGATTTGCCTTAGAATGGGATTTGCTTATTTAAAGAGCAATATGGGGGTACAAAAGGGTTATGTAAACATACACTTTGCAACTACAGTAGTGGCCATTTTAAATAGGTAAATGTCATTTTAAAAACCACAAAATAAAGACAAGTTGCTATAGTATCTTCATCAGAATAGAGCTGCTCATAGATTACCTAAAACTATGGAGCATCTACTTGTAACAGATTTACCCTGCATGTGCATTTCAGTCTAACCATCTCAAAAACTGGCTGGGGTATGTTGTACAAATTTTGACCACAGGCTGGCCTGCATATGCCACTGTAATTTATACAGTTGATTACCTTCCATTTTCTCAAGGATATTAACTGGCATGAACCTTCACTTTTTTCATTTCCAGTAATTAATTCCCTGTAGAGAGTGACTAAAAATACTAAACAAAAGCATTTATTCAGAAATTATTAGAGCTGTCTTGTCAGCTGCCTGTTAATCACCATGCATTTTTGTACAAGGAGTGAAAATTTTATTAAACCTAATACTTAATTAAAACATATTGTTTCTGTAGCAGATTGGAAAGTACTGTCATCTGTTTAGACTTTCATCCTAAGATTCATTAAGGGTTGGTTGCCTGCAACATGCAGGCATTTAGAAACTCATTCTACTGGGCACTGAATGAAGGTACAAAGGGTGAGGGTGATAGCACAGGCAAGAATTCTTTTGTTGAAAGTCTTCCAAACCCCCACCATAATGCAGACTGACAACATAGTGAAGGAATACTACTGAAATTGAATGGGATTAAAACTAGAAAGTGAATAATAATGAGGAAAAAAATTCCATTTGCAGATTTTGGGATTCATTGTGGTAGTCTGGTCTTGTCAATGACATGGGCACTAGAATTTTGTACAATCATTCTTGCTTGAATCTTCATAATAAAACCAATTTTTTAAAATATATGATTTTTTTTGTAAATTTGCCATTTCTGGAGTAGTGACTACAGTGGCTTGTTGAAAGCTAATGAGACCTGAATGGTCAGTGTAAGATTCCTTTAAAGATTCAAAAGGAAAAATACAGGAAAATGACAATGACTGATTACTGTTTATTATTACAGTGAGGTGCAAAGACTTGTAAAACATTGCTTGTTTTCAGTGGCTTTTGAATACATCAGCATCCTGCTACATCATCATTTATGTAGGAACATGTAAGAGGTACATATCTTATTACTGTTTTCTGGGAAGAATTTCATATCAGCCCCAAGTTCTTCCCAGTGTGTGGTAGACGCTGATCTATCCATCAAGATGACTAAACTGCAGTCAGTCATTTGGCCAGAACCGGTATTAAGGGTTGGCTTGTAAGACCAATCTATCCACTATGTCCACTGATTGTTGTGTTTTGTAGAATCTCACTGTTATCAAGCTTGACAAATTTTGCTCTGTTCCTGCTTGCTCCTTGCCCCAGGGTTCATCTTTAGCTACCTGGATTTCTTATCTCCTTGCTATTCTTTACCATTTTTACACCACACCCTTTAGTTTCATATATCTCTTGACTTTCTTGGTTTTCCTGTCTTTTGCCTCCAGCCCTGGCATCAGGGATTTGCCAACAGCTTTCATGTCCCAGGTGTATTGCTGCTGTGAAGACTCCAGGGGGATTGCCCTGGGAACATATGGTCAGATGCAGTAGTAACAAGTGCAGTACCTCACTGAGAACCAGATGCAGACATGGGTAAAAAGCCATTAATGTTTTATATTATTCCTATTTATCATTAGCAGCCATTGATTAAGTAAGTAATACAACTGATCCCAGGCAATAAATGTAGCTTTGCTCTGAAGCATTTGCAGTCCAGAAAGGCAAACAACAGGCAAAGCATAAGGGGAAAGGGATAAATATATATGTTTTTAAAACAATACCGTCTATTTCTACTGGCCCTCTGCCTGGCCATTATTAACTCACAGAACTTTGTAGGCATCCAAGTTGAATCTTCCTGCTGTTACTGGAAAATTTTTCCTGGCTCAGATATGAAAATAATTTCCTGTCAAACTCAACACTATGTTGTTACAACATCCATTTTGATAATATAATGGTCAAATGTGATGATTGTCTCTTGGAGCACCTCACAGGGACATTATTGTTGTATAATAGTGACCTTACATCTGGGAACAGCTTTGCTTAGGGCTTCCCAGATCTATCTCTTACAAGGCCACATGACAGATATTGGTAAGGCTCCATGGCCGTCACACTTGTTTAAAAACTCCTTGACACAGTCATGCCACTTGTGACTCCTTGTGCTGCTGTGACATATGACCCTGACACCACAAATATTCTTCTGCATTATGCAAGGGTGTCACTACAGAAGGAGGATTATGTGAGGTCATGGCTGGAGTCTGATCCTGCCTTAGTCCCAGATGTACAAGCAGAAAACAGTTGAGTGGATTAATATGTAAGTGGCTTTTAGAGGCAACTGCCCTCTTATCTGACATTGCTAGGTGAACAGATGCTAGATGTTGCTAGATATTGCTAGGTGTTGCTGGATGGCCCCAATCTCTTCAATAACCATCTGCATTAACTTATAACATAGGATAACCTTGGACAAGAGCAGCCAATGCAACCAGACCACCTTTGTCACACACATGGGCTTTTTTTTTACTTCCTTAAGCATGTACACATTACTCTATTTTTATCCCTTGACAGCAATGAGACTTAGTCACAGTTGATAGCTGATCTCATCTCCTCTTCATCAACCAAAAAAAAAAAAAATCTACTCAGAGGAACCATATTGCTTCTAACAGGAAACTGTACAAGCCACAGTTGGTCTGCTAAAGCAGAAGACACACCAAAGCAGAAAACATTGATAAAGATAGGTGTGTAAGGTAGACCATTCCTTCAGGCTACACAGGTGGACTTCCCTGGCAAAATGGAGCTGGTGGAGGAGATCTTCCACTGCCTCACTTAATGTTTCCAGCTTCATTACATTAGTATCACAAGTAGCAAAATCTCATCTACCATGTACATACATGCCTATGAAGCCTACATGTTCCTGTTGGAAAAAAAAGGGTTTAAGAGTAATTCAAATACCTTGTAAAAACGATTACTGCTCATGCATATTAATTCTGTGGGGTTTTTTGCCTAAATCTGCCCTTCTTAAAAAGATAACCAAACCATACCACATTATCAGGTTTCCCTTCCATCTCCTTACCCACTGCTACTTTCACTATTACCAGTATGTTTTCACTTTGCCAGCAGTTATCTTGCTAAGCTGGAGAGAAAGAAATAGATCTCAGGCCTTGCTTATCTTTAGAAATTAATGTCATCAAATTAAGTGTTAACATAATGAAAGCACACTTTCAGAAAAATCAGTGAGCCGGACGAAAGTAGTTACATCCCTGTGGACTGAAATCAGACAAGTTCGGGGAATGTAGGAATAACTATTTGTTGTATACAATATGTGTATATCAGAGCAAGAGTCTTCTTCAAATGTGCTTTAGATCATCTCTAAAGGGCTTGGAAAGGCCTATGAAATGGCAATTGGAAAACTGCCAAAGTGGGCAGATGCAGAAGAAAAAGAAAAGGCAGATATCTGCCTTAACTGTGTTAACTTTATGAGCTGTTGGGCTGGGGGAGACCTAAAGGTTGATTGGAACCTTTCTGCTCTGTGACATTTCAAAAGAAAGATTATATCTGCCTCTGTTCCTCAAAGAAAGGAAAGAGTGACCAATAGCAGAAAAGCTCAGGTGAGTGGGAATCAAATGATCTCATGCTGTTGGTGACAATAGTGGACACAAGGTGAGGAACACTGATGTGGAGGCAATGCAGAAGGATGATGTCTTCGAAAAGTCTATCCATCATGGATTTAAGGATCAGTACTGCAAAGATTTTAAGCACTAATAGCACATAATATCACTATCTAAACTTCTGTCTAGACTTGGGAGACCAAGGACAGATTGTCTTAGATTAGACAGGTTTCAGGGAGATTAGATGAAGTCCTTCGATTTAATTTTTTTTTTCTTTAACTTGTGATATTAACGAAATAGGGCTCTTAGGATATCATTAAATCAGATAGCTCCTGCTCAGGTGCAAATGTGAAGATATATGGAAATAAAGTACTTTGTCCTTAACAACATCAACAAGCTGTAATTTTCCTCAAAAGGATTCACTTCTTGCTAAACTGTCAAGGCCAAAGATCTCTGTATCCTGAGCGCTCAGTGGTAAATGATTGTGTTAGCACAGATTTCATTTACATCGTTGGATCCTGAGCCTTTCCAGACAGTTAAGATAAGCAAGGCTCCAACGGGTGAAAATTAGGCGTTCCAGTAACTCAGTCTTCTCTAAAGCGCCTTGGGGAGTCACACAATTTTAAGGCAACTAAAGCACTTTTGTACTACTGCAGACCATCTAGTCAGCCTGGAAGAAATCAACACTTCAAGAGAACTTCTTCAGTAGGTGTTAAGTGCTCCCATCCTCTCGGCAGGAGATTGTCATTAATGAAAACACCTCGTGGGGATGAGTGCAGGAAGAACACAATGCAGTGCTGAGGGGTGTAAACGACTTCATTCTCTTTGGTGGGTCCTCATCCTCCCTGCCTGGGGTTAGGTGCTTACAGTCTGTGATCCTGTCAGTTGTTAGTATCTGACAAGCAAAGCTTTGTGATTGTTTACATCATATAGTTATGTCATACCAATCATTAAGACGGTAACAGAGAGAAGGACTCAGGCAATTTTAGTGTACCAGAGACCTAGACCCTGCAGCCTCTGTCCCTGAGAACACCCAAGGTTCAATGGAAATGTTCAGTCCTTCCTTTTCCTCCTCTCTTCCTTCCCCACACACATCTTTGCCTGAAGAGAGAAGGACCATTGGGATCAAACAGGAAGAAGGAAGAGAATTTTGGACGCCTGAAGTGGCAAGGGGATCCATCAGATCGTGTTTCCAGTAACAGAAAGGTATGCAAAGATTCCCAGTTTCCTTGAGAAAATATGTAGAGAATGCGTCAGACAGCTGGAGAGGCAGGGATCTTTATTGCCCTTGTTTTCATGAAGGAAGACAGATGTTATACATAAACACACACACACACACACACAAACACACACACGTTTCATTCCTAGCATGCATTTGGCTTTGAAGGTGTGTCCCAGATTTCCCTTTTCCATGCCATCCTCACCTCGTCCTGTCTCATCTTTTTGTCTCCTGAACTCCTCTTCCTGCTTGTGAAAATTTGGGACAGCTCTACCCAAACACCCTTTCTGTCTCAGTGCCTGTTTCTTTTACTGCCTGCCCCCAACTAACAAAACCACATAAAATTCCATTTTAATTTTCCAAACTAGTTTGAGTACTCTTTGAGCTGTATTTCTGACTGGTTTAAACAGATGACAAACAGTTATGGTGATTGCCAAAATGCATAATGCTAGCAATGGAGAGAATGCTTAACAATCAATGCAATTTTAGAATGCAATCTCCTTTGTCCTCATCTTAATACTGTTACACTTGTTACTTCTGCTGCTTTTGCGTACTAAAAGTTATTGTAGAAACCTGGACAGGAAAGATGTAATCTCTTTTTGACTCTCAGTCAATAGAAACCTTCTCTATATTATTGGAAAGGAAAAAAAAAAGGGGATATATTCTTATATTCTTCCAGCCCTTTCATCTGCATTTGCAGTAGGTCTCTGAATGTCAAGGTCACACATTTATTTTATACTTTTTTGCTGTTAGCCAAATAGCAGCAGTGGAATTAGATCATTAGACACTCAAACCCAAGAAAAATGACCATATGGTTACATGTTATTAAATGTAACAAAGAAAGAATAGAAGAAAATAAATCCCTACATATCTGTTCAGTACTTAAGAGAAATTTCATTCAAAAAATTCAATTAGTTCCTTGTACATGTCGCATGGAACCCATCAGTTTCACTGCTTCAATTAGGCTGAGAGACCACAGAGCATTTAGGAAGGAAAGAGGCCAGGGTTTGGAGTGGCAGCAGCATCCCCACACATGTTCTGCTCAGGAAAGTAACTCCCAGCTCTTTGCAGGAGCTGTGTCTAGACAGTGACTGTGCAAAAGCACTCAGCACTGAATGAGACTTCAAGAGCTGCATCTAATCATGTTTTTGATCTACAAGAAAATTAAAAATATATGAATACCAGAATCTTAGGTGTGTGAGGGTTTTGGTGGTGGTTTTTTTTGTTGTTGATTTGGTTGGTTTTTTGTTTGGTTGGTTTTGGTTTTTTGTTTTGTTTTGTTTTTGTTTTTTTTTTTTTGTTTTTCCGTGAACAGAACTGTAACAATAAAAAAGTAATTAATAATGTATGTTGCTGTCAGTGTCTTTATAAAGATTTGATTTTGCTGGTGTGAATTTGGGTTTTTTTTTCCCAAGATAAGATGCACATTGAATAATCCACAATTCTACCCTTGAGCAAACTGAGATTTATACCAGAAACAACAAAAAATAATTTTAAAGGTAAGTTGAATCACTTGCCATTATTCTTGTGTAAGGCTCTTTATTTAAAATGCACCGTACCAATTTCAGCAATATGAGATATAATTAAATCCAAACACTTTATTTATGTAACAGTTGAATTACTACAGAGAAACAAAAGGAGAATCCAAACAAGATTTTGTTGAAGAAAAATGCATTGCTCCCACAAAAAATGAGGCTGGTTACTTACACTCTCAACATTAGGACTTTGCAAATCTAATATTAGGTTATCTTTTTTCTAGTAAGACAAGAGTTTCAGAGGAACACAGGTGACCTTTCTAACAACCCCAAGACAGCAATGCCTTTTTTTATGTGTACATGTTAAAAAGGCATATGCATGATATAATTTTCCTTATCATTACATGTTTTCTCACTTAGCCACATAATTTTGTGATGTAAACACTATTGACCAACAGTACTAGCCCAGACAGTCTGACCTTTAGTAAAGGTTTTACTTGAGCCCAGCTTAATTACCTTTCAGCTCAGTGAGAGGAGTTATATAGCTATAAACCACAAATAAAACATACATTTAGATTATCAACTGTTCCTTCATAAGACACATTAAAAGAGCCTTAGAAAGCTTATTTAATTTTTTTATGTGAGAAATATAATTCTCAATTTCATTTTCTCTGATGAAAGTAGTTGTCAATGTCCTTGCACTGGCAAGATGTCCGTGAAACCTACAAGTGGCCCACAAGTGGAAAAGCAAACTCATGCAGGAGGCAAATTTCTTCTTTGAGAATAAATAGCAAGATTATGGTGGCATTTATCAGGCAGGAATAAAGACAGTATTTTGTTTGCTCTGCCACCTGTCTACATTAAGGCAAGAACTTATCACTTCTATTAGCCCATATTTTTCTGGACGTACGTACACCAGTAGCTTTCAAAAGTAACTAAAAGGGCTAAAAATACGAAAGACAAATGCTCTTAAAGACAATTTTCAAGAGATTTTTAAAAATAAGTTTGTCTTTGCTTCTTACTTAATATGTACTAAAATTACATAGGATTTTTTTACTTCCATTTCAGCAGGTTCAGAATAAAGAAAATAATATAACAAAAGTAAAAATAAAGTAATTTTAAAGATATCACAAAAATACAACATACTATACTACGTATGATATATCTACATGTTTTCATCAGAAGAGAAAATAGAAAATGGATTTATTTACTCTTTATTCCACAGTTGGTGCTGACTGTATTCTTATTAGTGCATCTTCAGGCCTGAAAGAAACACCAGGTAGTGAGGTAGCTCTATGGTACAAAGAATTTATCTGTCCATGGTGTTTCTGCATGAGAAGAGAAAGCAACTTTTCTGGAGCTCTAAAAAACCTCTCTGGATGTCATGGTTTAAACCTAGCCATCAACCAAGCCCCACACCAAGCTCCCTTGCTTCCCCCTGGTATGATGTGGAAGAGAGTCGAAAAAGTAAAAATGAGAAAACTCATGGATTGAGATAAGGACAGTTCAATAGAGATAGCAAAAGCCATGCACACAAATAAAGCAAAATAAGGAATTAATTCACTGCTTCCCATGGGTAGGCAGGTGTTGAGCCATTCCAAAGAAAGCAGGGCTCCATTACATGAGGCAGTAGCTTGGGACGACAAATGTGATCACTTGAAACATTCCCCTCTTCCTTCTTTTTCCCCTAGCTTAATATACTGAGCATAATGCTATATGGTCTGGAATATGCCTTGGTCACTTGGCATCAACTGTCCTGATTGTGTCCCTTCCCAACTTCTAGTGCCTTCCCAGCCTCCTTGCTGGTGGGATAATGTGAGAAGCGGAAAAAAACTTTGACTCCATGTAAGCACTGCTAAGCAGTAGCTAAAACATCTCTTTGCAATCAACAATTTCCAGCACAAATCCAAAATCTAGCCCCATAAGTAGTTTCTGTTAAGAAAATTAACTCCATCCCACCGAGAAGCAGCCTACTGAGTAACTAGGGGCTGTGCAGGAAAAGAAAATTGTAATTAAAAATGTAGGAGATGCATTAATTCACACTAGCCTTACAAATCAATAATCTAGGAAGTATTTGTGTTTATAGTACTCAAAGATAAAGCATTCTGCAATTGAGCAATTGTTACCAAGCTTATGTTTCCTCACATGTGGAAAAGAGCACCTGCTTAACTCGCAGTCAAATGTAGAAAGAAATTGTTTACCCAGACTTTATATGTTTTTGCTCCTGCATCCAATATAGCATACACAAACTTATTTGTACTAGAATTTCATACTCACACTTAAAAACTGCAATAATATTTCAGTCAGACTGAAAGAGATTAAAGTATATCAAAATATATGTGCAAATGCTAGTATAAACAAATCTTTTATCAAAAAGAGAACCTGAGGTTTCTGACCTGATATAGCTAGTAGACAGAGCAGAAAAATTGTCATAGTAGCAATTTTGCATTTGGGAATTAGAGAATTGCAGACATATGCTACTTTTTTCCCATTTGCATGGACACCTTGGATAAAAAAAAGGAAAACCAAAATTTCTAAAAATCTTTGGTTAGGATATGTAATTTATGTTTGCAATAAAATTCTCCTAATGAGAGGATTGTAATTATCTCTTAAAGCAGAACTTAGTCTATTAATCACATTTAGTTTCTGTCCAGGCCACTGATGTTCCCTTCAACCCACATTGTTCATGGCTTAATCACTTCTTATCTGCTTTTTCACTATATATAGCAACAAAATATTTAATTGCATCTATTTCTCCAAAAGATGATCTATAATTCTAAATGTAGTCTGTTACTTGGTTGAGAAGCACAACTCTGTTTCCAAATTAAAACTTCCAAAAATGGTAACTGGTTCTTGACATAGACCATGCAGCCACTATAAATTTGGCTCCTTGGCCCAATGTAACAGCAAGATGAAATCAGAATGACTGTTGATTCTAATGTATTTGCTTCTATCTACTTATGCCATATCATATAGTCTCCTCATTATCAGCTTTATACCTAATTTTCATATTAGCTTTTATCAATATTTCTGGGTGGCTTGTTTGTTGTTCTGCAGAAAATTTAGGGTTTTATCCATAGCTGAAGAAGAATGCTACCCTTCCCTTTATCTTACAGCTATCTCTCTGTGCAGGTGTTGGGTGTTTGACCTATCACTACACAACAATGTCTAAGGTGCTAGGTACTGAGTCTCTTAGGAATGCCAAGTTCTTGAATGCTCCCAGTTCTTCAGTCATTAATTGGCCTTTGAACCATGTTTGTGACTATTTTCATCCCTCCAGTGTAAAGTAAAAACCCAGAAGAGTAAAATCCAGAAGAGTAAAAATCCAAAATTAGGAAAACCCCATAAACCAGAAGATGGAACATGGTAAATCCACTGCAGCCTGAACTGGAGCTCATTTTTTTCAGGTAGCACTGTGTTGAGCAAAGGTGGACAGCCATACCAGAACCTGGATAGTTTAAGAGATAATATTCTTACTGTGTAAAAGTTAATATGATCTTTCTAGTTAAGCTGATGAGGAGTTGAATCTCATTATCTATATGAACACAGACTTTCAGCTCTTCCTACTTCACATACAAACAGGAGGATTTTAGTGGTATCCTCCACTTTCACCAGATGAAAGCAAGTCAGAAAGTCTATTTCACATCTTCATCAAGGTCAGGACCAGCTCAGCCTTTTCAACCCTGAAGTTTGGGTTTTTACTGATGAAAAAATTTAATGTCTAATTAATTATTATGAATTAATTTAAATAAATTAATAAGAAGAAAACAGATAACAAATGATGATTTGCAATGATTGTGTTTTTACTTGCTTGTGATGTGACTTCTCAAGGATTAAATCTGTTGGTTCCTGCCATATGGTGATACCTATTTTTATATTACACGGCCCCATTTGTTATTAACTTGTTTCAGTTCCTCTTTCAGGTTTCAGGTCCAGATCTCAGGCTTTTGTGAGCCACACAGCTTCTTGGCCATTTATATTAATTTCTAGCATTTAATCTAATGCAATAGCATCAGGAGAGTGAGTAAACAGTTGTTGTTAGCAACCTAATTATCACTAGGTCAAAATCTAAGACCCCAATCTCACACACATCCTTCTCTGCTGTCAAATCTGTAAAAATGAACCACTATTCAAAAGCTGCTGCTGAACTTTGGGTGTAGATGTCCAAGTCTCAAGTTTAGAAGCTGTTTTTGATTTCTGTGCTTTTAGGATTTCAGCAAGCACAAATCTCCTTGGGAGTATAACACTTTGAGCTAGACCCATGTACACATTTCTGTGGGAAGGTCAGCTGCTCTGCTGAGTATTCAGGCAGAGAAGGCAGATAAAGAACATGCAGGTGAGATTTCTTCACCTGAGATATAAGTTAACTTTTCTCAATGTCTCACATGACCTTGCTATTCAAATGAGACTTGTAGTTGTAGTATCATCTTTTTGTCTCTCAGTGCTCATACACAGCACCAACAGGCTCTCGCAGACACCCTCTAATGTGAACCATATGATAAGGTTGAAAAAGTATGTAATTTTGGTAAACGGCACAGAAGTTGCTAGATAGGTTCCGTCAGCCAGATACACATTCTGTCACTATACTGCAGCTGTTATCTCTTTGCAATCAACAATTCTGCTGGCTGATGGATAAATTCTCTCAGCTTCATTAGCCTTAAAGGAATTAACAATTCCCCAGATACTGATAAGAATAACAAGCTGTTTAGCTGCACAGGAAAGAGCTAGAAATGAATGTACTACCCTTTCTGCATCCACAAAGATGCTGTAGACGTTTTGAGTCATACATTGGACCTGGTGAGCTACAGCTGAGGGACATTAAGTGGTCTTGGTAGTATGCAAGTTATGAAGAATTCAGAAAAAAAGAAGTATCATGATGTATTATTTCAACAAATCTCCATGCACAATATGGGTATATGAATGTACAAGTGTATAGCCTTTAAGTGCCAAGTCATCCTAATAGGAAGTACAAAGCCATCAATGGCATATCAACTGTGTGATCAATGGGTAGTATGGTGTGAAAAATTCTTTATGACATTGAACTCTCAAAAATCAGATCCAGCTACTGATATTCTAAATCCAAACATACTGGCTACAAACTGCTAACAGAAGGGGATTAGTCACCATCCTAATTTCTGTGGTCAATGGCAGGTGGCAAACGGTTGCTTTGTTAGATATGAAGGGAAGTCAGCATTAGCTTCATGATGGTCACATGCCTATTTTAAATTCCTGAGCCACTGATTTATACTACTAATCTGATGCATAGTCTTTTTCCTATAGTTCTAGGAGTTACCTCTTTTCTCAGACCAAGAACTGGTAGGGAATGGTAGCTGCATCACCAATGCTTGCTTGGTATGTTCATAATCATCTTCCTTTCAGAGAAGAGGAGAAAATTGTGCCTAGCCAGCATTTATATTTTTGTTCCTAACGAGCAGTCAGAAACTGTGCAAGCAGATCAACTTGGACATCTAGAAATGACCCGAGGAAGGAAAGATGATACATATAGCTTCAACATCTACTGTTTGGTTTGCTGCTGACATTTGGACTCATGCCTCTTGTGTATTCCCTATGTCCATCTAGCAAGCAGAGCCACCTTCCCCAATTTGCTCTCATGCTACGATGGAAAAATTACTACTCAGTGATCAGACAGGTATTATCAGATGGGTAAAAATAAGTATTTTAAGATACTTAAAACTCAGGGGCACATGTTCCGTGATACACTTGGAGATAACAGTCTTTGCTGCTTATTGCTTGAAACAGCATAAGTGGTACACAATGAGACTTATTTCTATGCCAAAAATTAGTACTTTGAAGAACTTGTGTCAGTGTCTTAGACATTAAGAAACCTGTTTTCTTTACAAATCACCCATGGTCTCAAAAAGAAGAAAGTATTTGTAAATAAAATTCCAAATTTTTTTTCTTTATTTCCCCTAATAAGCACAAGAGGAAACAAGTATGTTTCCTTTTGGGGGGAGCAGAGTAATATTTTTTCTGTATGTTCTGTATTTCCTATATTTATTACTGTTTCTATCCATTCATTTCTGACTAAACTATCACAAAATATTTTTTTTTTCTCCCTGTGTTAAAGATCATGACAAGAATCTTTAATTAATACCACGTTTCTCTTAAAGCCAAAACCAGGAACACATGATGTGAAGCTTTGCATTCTTTGCAGTCTTGGGTGCACAGTAGAAATTTGAATTCATGGCAGCAGGCTGTAATGCTGAAGCAAAATAAACACAGTTTATTTGGGCTCTTGTCCTACTTACTTTTGAAAAGCTCTGTATGTTCTTTACAGAAAAATGCATATTCTCTTTCAGAAAAAGTGAAGAACAGAGTTTTCAAGGCCAAGATCCTTGGTGCCACTACAGAATAACAGATATTTCATGTCAATTCCCAGTTCTACAGCTCAGGAGGATATGAAGCAGCTTTGACACTTACACATCAAAATCACAGGAAACCCATGCAAACATATACTCAGTAGAAATAAGAATGAACAGAAAATATTTTCAATGGTGATAAAGAGATGCAAAATAAATTTACCTCCACATTTTAATCAAGCAATACATGGTAATATATAAACACACTCAATACAATTTCTTCATGAGATAATACTATGCAAAAGTATTCAGAACATAATGCAAAAAGTATCCAAGTTGTACTCTTTTTTGAGAGATGTGGTAAAAAACAAGTGAACAATTTTCTGAGTGGCACCTTCAAGAGATACAGAAGTCATATATTAAGTGCTTAAGCCAGCACTTAGTCCTCCCTGAGTCTGCCTCAGCTGGGGTATATCCACTGAATAATGTAAAAACTGCAAGGGTCTAGGTTTATTAGACTTCCAAATGGGAGCAACTAGTGAAATGATACCTGTTCTCACATTGAAAGCAGCTGCAGGTGTGAATGCAGGAGTATTGCACACTCCATAGCTGCTATGAAGTTAGTAGGCTGTTCTCTGGCATCTTGCATGATTTTACTTTCCCCTCAATGTACCATAATTTTAAGGCGTGCTTTTTAATTTGTAGACCTGCCCTTATGTCTAATCCAGCTTGTTTTGTAAGCCAAGATATTTTAATTGATTTCTTTCAAATTGTTGAAATAAGAATGTTCTTTCCTAGCTGATGTGAATTCATGTCATGGTTTAAACCCACTCGGTACTAAATACCATGCAGCTGCTCACTCATCCCCACCCGCTTCCCTCTCGTGGGATGGGGGGGAGAATTGGGAAAAAAAGGTAAAAGACAGGTGTTAAGATAATAATGTATTAATTGAAATAGTTTAATAATTGAAATAACTATTATAATTATTAATAGTAAATTAAAATAACAGCAAAGAAAAGGGAGACAGAAAAACCAAAGAATAAAACCCAAGAGAAACAAGTGATGCCCAATACAGTTGCTCACCACCTGACTGATACCCAGCCTGGCCTTGAGCAACTACTGGTCCCTCCTGGCCCCCCCAATTTAAATACTGGCTATGACATTCTATGGTGTGGAATATNAGGTGCTATGAAGTTAGTGGGCTGTTCTCTGGCATCTTGCATGATTTTACTTTCCCCTCAATGTACCATAATTTTAAGGCGTGCTTTTTAATTTGTAGACCTGCCCTTATGTCTAATCCAGCTTGTTTTGTAAGCCAAGATATTTTAATTGATTTCTTTGAAATTGTTGAAATAAGAATGTTCTTTCCTAGCTGGTGTGAATTCATGTAATGGTTTAAACCCACTCGGCACTAAGTACCATGCAGCTGCTCACTCATCCCCACCCGCTTCCCTCTCATGGGATGGGGGGGAGAATTGGGAAAAAAAGGTAAAAGACAGGGGTTAAGATAATAATGTATTAATTGAAATAGTTTAATAATTGAAATAACTATTATAATTATTAATAGTAAATTAAAATAACAGCAAAGAAAAGGGAGACAGAAAAACCAGAGAAGAATAAAACCCAAGAGAAACAAGTGATGCCCAATACAGTTGCTCACCACCTGACTGATACCCAGCCTGGCCTTGAGCAACTACTGGTCCCTCCTGGCCCCCCCAATTTAAATACTGGCTATGACATTCTATGGTGTGGAATATGCACTTTGACCAGTTTAGGTCAGCTGTCCCAGCTATGCTCCCTCCCAGCTTCTTGTGCAGCTCCTCACTGGCAGAGCATAGGACACTGAAAAGTCCTTGACTTAGGGTCAGCACTACTCAGCAGCAGCCAAAACATCAATATCAGTGTGTTATCATTATTCTCATACCAAATCAAAAACACAGCAGTATACCAGCCACTAGGAACAAAATTAACTCTATCCCAGCCAAAAGAAGAACTATTCATAAGGCATGTTTCTGTCTTGTGAATTTAGCCCACTGTAAAGGGAACTTTGTGGTGTTGCTGGTGTCACAACGTACACATAGCTTTTGAGAAGACAATGAAATGTGTTTTGCTGGCAGAGTCATTCACAGTATCATCAGTTCTGTGAGTGTTCTCTGTATCCTGCAAATACTGAGTCAGGAAAATGTCACTTCAGCTATGTTTACATCCATTTATGCTCATTTAAAAATTTAAATAAAGGTATAAAGCTTTCTAAAATGGCAGATTTGAAAAAAAAGCAAACAAGGTAAAATGTTTGCATAAACATATATATTATTTCTATTCATTTCTACACCTTAATTTTTAATGCTTGATTATACAGATCAATCCATCACAAAATGCATTAACATGTAAGTTGTGTAAATAATAAAAAATATAGAAATTTTGAATATTGATATTCACAAAAGAATTCTGATTAATTATTTCTGGAGTATTTCTCAAGTAATTAAAAAAATAGTTTCTCAATTCTCTTATGAATATTCTGAAAAAAAAAATCACTCTCAACTTTTTATTTTTTCACAGAATTACTGAATCAATTAGGTTGGAAAAGACCTCTGAGATCATTGAGTCCTACCTATGACCAAAGACCACCATGACAACAAATCATGGCACTGAGTACCACATCCAGTTTTTCTTAGACACCATGGGGGACAGTGACTTTACAGCCTCCCTGGGCAGCCCATTCCAATATCTAATCAACCTTTTTGTGAAGAATTTCTTCCTGATGTCCAACCTAAACCTCCCCTGGTGCAGCTTGAGGCTATGTCCTCTTATCCTGTCACTTGGTACCTGGGAGATGAGGCTGGGCCTCCCTCACCCAGCTATAGCCTCCTTTGAGGCAGTTGAAGAGTGTGACAAAGTCTCCTCTGAGGATCCTCTTCACCAGACTGCAAACCCTCAGCTCCTCCAGCGACTCCCCACAGGACGCAGGACATGCTCTTTATTCCACTTCAGTCACAGATCAAAAGATTACTTTCCAGTTGACGTCTCTGACTGAACACAACCACTGGTGCTGAGATTTACTCAGGTGTGGCAGATGAAAATCAGCTGTGTAGGATCAGTCAAATGAAAGAGACACGGCACTACTATGTAGAGAGTAGATGGAAGGGTACACACTGTCTATTTCGATAGAACCCTACCAAAAATGTGTGTCAAATAATAACAACAAAAACCTCAAAATAAATTGTAGATTAAATATTTAAACATTTTCTACAGAAAGAACCAGAGACATGCAATGTGTGTTGGAAAAAGATCTTGAAATCTATTGAACCCATTAATTTGTCCAGCTAATTGATGTCCTATGAATGATATTCACTATCACTGAGCATACAACTCCCATGTTACAAATGAAATGCAATTATAAGAGGTTTCATTTTCCTTCATTTAGAAAAGCTTTCCAGTTTGTACAACTTTTCCTTTTGCAACATTGAATATCATACTTTTGCTTTAAGCATAACATGTGGTGATCTTCTTTGATTTTGTTATGTAAAAGAAAAATCAAAACCAATAACTATAGGGTCATGTGCAAAGACCTCCCCAAACAAAATGTGGGACCTTATATGTGTGTAAATGCAGGTTTGTTTGAACTGGACAGAGATCTCTTGATACAACTATGCACTCTAAGGTGCGCTAAGGCAGAATTGCAATTATTGCTGTTATCTCTCTGCATCTACCCTTGCCTAATGTGCCACTACACACACTGCAGGCCTGTTTAAAACCTGAAATGTTGCAAATTCTGTCCTTGCTTTAAATTGATTTTCTTTTTTACAGAAAGTTTGAATGATCATATTTATCATGTGAACATGAAAAATAACAAATCTTATTGTATTTACATTTAGACCTGCGAGGCACATTCAGAATACAACTTTGCCTAACTTATCCAAGTTTTGTATTCTGTGGTACATGCAGTCAATGTAGTTTCTGTTCCTAAGGATGCATGTGCAGGTATGTGAGAGAATGTGCCCTCTGATTCTTGAAAGGAGAGGAATCCATTTCCTTAAAACAGATTAAAACAAAAACAAAACACACTAACCTGTTAATAATACAAAGTCCAAAAGATGCAAGGGTAAGTGGGGCAGCTGTCTGTCACCCTATACTTTTTGGGATGGCCATTCTTAGACACCTATAACAAACTTTTTAATAGAGTTATTTAGGCAAGAATTTATTGCTTCAGTCTCAGCAGTATATTTTGCACAAGCATTTCACATATCTATCCAACAGATTGCTAAGTTTTCCATCACTGGAAGCAATGGTCTCTTTGCTCCCTTTTGCCTGTCTCTCTGGCATTGCCTGCCAAGGAGGGATTAGCATCCAGAGCTAAAGGAGATGGTGGTATTACCACTTTCTCCTTGGGATACCACTGAGAAGGAAGGGTGAACTAGCAGCTTGCAAAATCCTTCTGCACTAACATTTCAGTTTTCCCCTCTTTCTCCCCCCATGTCCCTTTTGTGAGCAGGCTTTCTGCCACTCCATGTCCACAGCTTGGGATCCTGCCAAGACAACTGAGACAGCAAGTCTGGAAATAGCCTATAGAGCCTTGCTTTGCTAGACTGGAAACTTTTAAAAAATAGTCTGGAAAGACTTATACAATGGATTGGCAGCTGATTAACAGAAAAACACATCCAGGAGCCAAAATGAATTTTGAGTACTGTGGAAGTATGCCAGCTTGACAGCTCTGCAACCTAAAGCTATTCACAGGACAGGTACAGGACAGGGACCAACTCCACCAGCTTCTGCCACCCTCTCTGAGGAAATCTGATGACTGTAATCGGCAACAGTCAATGTCCCTGGATGTGATTTTTCATTGTAGTAAGATCTGAGGGCAAAAGAGTAAAGGAAACAGTCTCATAAGCATTATATATGTCTCTTTGGGCTTGTTCCTTCTCTGAAGTTCATGGCAGCAATTTGGATCTCATTAGCATTTAGAATAAGTCAGACTCATGCCACCACTCTGATGTTTTTAATTGCTCAGCAGAAGATTTTTTCATCCAAAGAAAATAAGTCATGTGACAAAAATTTTCAGATCCATCTAACTTCAGTTATGTTTTCTGTTAAATAATACCCTACTGAGATCAAAAGAATGGACAAGTGATCCCTGGATAGCAAACATATCTACGGCAAAAAAAGAGTGCATCATGTCATGAAGATATTTCCACCTAGTTATTTTAATAACACAATGAGAGTTAAGTCCAATGTTATTCTTAATATGTTACAAACTTTGGTGCTTTTTTGTTGCTCCTTGTGAACTCCTTTATTTTCAGCACTCAAAACAGAATATTACAAGCATTTTAATACCACCAGCAATAGGTTGTCAACTATTATTGTATTTTGTGCTCCTCTATATCCTCTAGTGCCTATTTTGTTTATTAAATTACAGTGATTCTAAGTGTGTATTCTTTTGGAATAGCAGTAGGAATGATTGCTCTGATTCACATTACTCCAGCTCTGCATTTTTCTCTTAGTGTTTTCAAGCAAAAACCCATTGGAAACACTGAATCAACAACATCCTTCTTGTTTCTGTGTTAGTTTTGAAAATGCTAGTTTTTACTGAACTGAATGTTCATAGATTTAAAAATATATTAATAGGGAACTAAGTTAAAACACAGTGAAGTTTTGTTGCCTACATGTGCCACATTCTTGGAGCTTTTGAATGACCCAAAGCCTCAACCAGGTGTTTAAAAGAATTACTTGAAGTTTTCAATTAGACTTTTTTCAGCAGAAAACTGGTTTCAATAAAAACTGCTCTTGTAAAACACTGACTAGTTTCTGCTAACTTTATTTTTAACAACTGAGCTCTGGAAAGTAAAGCATTCTCTTTTTCAGGCAAAAATATAAATACATCGACCCAAAGTAAACTGGGGTAAGCTACTGGGAAATATTCGGTATTTTCTTACTCCAGAACCAAGTAATCTATCAAATAAAAGTCAAAACCTCATTGACACAGATAGTGTAACAAGTTATTGATAGTATTTTTCCATGAAAATAAAATTAGAACTTATTAACTTTTCCTTATGTTAAAAAAAATGTCTGTTTTTCCTTCTCATTTTTTCTTCTCTTCCTTTAGATTTAAATGTTCCAAGCTGTAAGTTATTTTGCAAAAAAATTACTATGGATAATGTCGGACACTCCCACTGGCCTTGGGATTGGTCAAGTACAACAACTTGTGCTCTAATTATTGGAGGCAAAGTTGTGCTTTCTACATTATAACAAAGTGAAACCACTTTTAAGATCACTTTTCTTATTGTCCTCTCTTCTCTGTGATTTTACAATCACAAGGTAGGTCAAGTTGGATGGGACCCCAGGAGGTCTCTAGTTCAAGCTTCTGCTCAAAGCAGGGTCATGCTGAGGTCAAACACAGATGCTTAAGGTTTTTATCCAGTTGGGTCTTCAACATTCCCAAGGCTGAACTTCTTCAAGTGTTGGACCTTCCTCCTGGGAAAAAAAAAATACATCTGCTCTGAACAGCGCTCTTGCTTCAATCTGTGCCCATGGAGTTCTGTCTTCCTGCCGTGCCCCAGTATGCCTCACACCAAGTTCCTGGTGACCTGCTGTTAGGAGCTGGGGTCTGCTCTTTGGTCTGGCCAAAGTCATCACTTTTCTCTGTGGACAAGCCCAGCTTCCTCAGCCTCTCTTCACAAGACAAATGCTCCAGCATCCCAACATCTTCACAGCCTCATGCTGAATGGTTCAACTTCTCAATAACAGTTTTGTATAAGGGGATCCAAAGATGGACATGATACTCTAGAGAATGCTGAATAGAAGGATAATGCCTTTTCTCAGTGTACTGGCTCTGCTTCTGTTAAGATAGCCTGGGATGCTCTTTTCTGCTTTGTCATACTCATCTTGCTTCCCCCACCAGGATCCCTAGGACTGCCTTTTGCTCCCTTGTCATCACTCCCCAGCCAGTGTTATTGAAAGCATGTCTGCCTTCCCAGAGACTAGGACTTGCATTTATCCTTGTTGAACTTCTTGTATTACCACTGGCCATTTCCACAAATTCATATTCTTCTTTTACTTACTTTTAGAAGACTTATTAAAAAATTTGCTTGTTGTTATCTTGTCTATATGATTCCTAAATAAGCAGTACCCGTCAACACAGGCCAGAAGAGACACTTGGGATTCCAGACTGGAGCAATCTGAATGGTACTGACTGAATGCATATGGCTGCTGTAAGGTGGACATGTGAAAATGCACTTCAACCAAGGGTAAATACCCTTTTTTGGACCAGAGGTATAATACGTTCAGGAACTATTATAGCCTTTGACAGATGCTTCATATGGTTGAGTTTCACCTGCCAAGAGCTGACCCAATGACATGTCTGTGACTTAAACATGTCCATTATGGATGTCCTCAGCTTTGCCTTTCTTAATTTTTTATTCAATGTCTTTTTTATTTCATGGATTCATTATGTTCTTGACTTAATGGTAATATTGGCTGCAGCTGAAAGTCATGCCTGTGACTGGTGGTGTAAATTCTGACAGGAACCAGGCTTTTCTGGAGTGCCATGTCAGTAAATCACTGGATCTAACACAGGCAGTGCCTACAAGAGGTACTAGCAGTACTTCCTCCCTGCAGAAGGTCTTCCCACAACCAAAATTGTGCTCTCTCTGATTCTCTCCAGCAGGCATGAAAACTAATTTGCATAATTTCTCAAAGCATATTGACACACATATCAACCTTCAGCTTCCCCATAATCCAGTTGAACTGTTCCGTGCGAAGGAAGATGCTGAGAACACCTGAAGTGTGTTTATGGTCCTGATTACTACTACCATCTGAAGTATTAGTATATTAATTCAAGATGTGAATATCTGAATGTACAGTTACGGAAACAGATTTTCCAGGCATGACCTTCAATGCACAATTTTCCTAAGCTCACCTTCCCTTCCCTGGCTGAGTCTCTGTGCAGCCAAGATCCTGAGAGTCACAGAATGAGAAAGAACATTCATCCAGGGGCTGTCTAGCTCTTCTTTGGTGTCTAGGGTATTCAGATGAGATGAAAGATATAAAGGTTGCATTGCTGCTAAGCTATTAAAATGTAGCAAAGAAAAAGAAACACCAAATTCTCCCAGGAAAAAAAAAAAAAGAATACTAACACTTCAACATATAAAATATCTAGATAATATATTGCTGCTTCAAATTTGAAGGCATTTCCTTCCCTTATGGTAGAGGGCACAACAGAATTCACTTTAGGAGTATGGATCATTCCATAAGGAATATGAATGTAAGATCTATATTCAGATATCTGCTTTTCAGGCTTGGGTAACACAGAGAAGTAGTATTGTAAAATTTAATTTGGAAAATATATCTTTTTCCGTCTTTAAACCTCTGTGTGCTTTTTATCACCTTAAAGGATAGCAAAGTGATTTATTTTTTTTTTTTTTAATTTCTGGAAATACTAGAATAAGTCTTTTCTTTTACTAAGACTTAATTAGATAGCTTAACACAACATTAACCTTACTATGAAGCTTTATAAAAATTTTCATCTCCAAGTAGCTTTCCTGTTCAGATGTATGAAAGTGCATCTAAACCAATAAAGTCTGATTCAGGAACTGATGGGCTCATTTGCATCCTGGCCAGAACATCAATCAATACCTTTCATTTTGTTTAAAGGCCAGGGGCCAAATTAGAGTTTAAAAAGTCTTTGTAAAACCTATGGGTAATTTTGAGATTGAATGTAATGAAAGATTAATGAATACAGGCATCCATTTCTAGCCCATCTATTTACATATGACTTCTACCTTAACTCCTGCTGAGTGGCAATCAAAGTGAATGAGTCTGTTTCTGCAGATAGTGCTGACTAGCTAAGAATAGATCCTGTTACCATAGCAGTCTGTTCTTTTCTATGCCTGTATGAAAAGTCTAGAAAGTCAGATATATGAAGGAACAGCAGGTGCATTCTGTGTTTATCACTCCTAAAATATTTACCAGAATTTCCTCTCTAAGTACTGGAATCATAGTAAATACTAAGTGTGGTAAATATCATCACATAATGGCTCCTACAAACTACAGACATGGAGAAAAATTTCCACTGTTGAATGAGAGACAATAATACTCTTTGAATCAAAAATTCATATTTTCAAACAAACTGCTGAGTATATTTGGTTACATGATTCTTTTTGCAGTGATTATCATTACATTGACTAATCTGAAGTTTTTTATTTTATGTAATAAATACATCTAATTAATTTCACTTTTCAATATGATTTGATCTGCAGAACAAACACATATTTTCACTACTGTTACTTTGTTTACTTTCCTTAAACACTTGATTTGCTTTCTTTTTAAGGGAGACTAAATATTCCTGATCTGAAATTTTCTTGTAAGAATAGCTGCTGAAGATTTTGTTTGGTCTTTTTTTTTCGTATGAAATGAGGTTTTTTGATGAAAGATTTTATCTCCCACACAAAACTAATAAATTGTCTGTCTTTATCAAAGTTGCAAGATGTTTCTCGTACTACTTAACTAAACTTAAGCTTCATGAGAACCCATCCCTAAATTACCTCTGAATTATTTTTTTACTGTGGAAATGTTACTTTGAGACTCAGAAACTCAAAGAATGTTTTATTTTCTAGCCTTTTTTCTAAAATAGTGATGTAATATTTTAACACAATGAAAGTATTTTTTTAAGTAACCTTTCTTACAGATGCTCCTTTTTCTTGTACCTTCAGAATTTAAAAATCAACAAATGTTCAGAGCACACTATTTTTTTCTCCCTTTCTCCAGATAATTAGATAATGCATATTTGCTTTGTCCTGGTCTTCACCGAATATCTTAGTGTATCTGAACTATTTTCAGTCATTCCCTCGATTTCAAGCCAGTTTACAATCACTCTTACCATCTGTGAATCACCACTCCAGGGACTGGGAGCTCCTGCTAGTTTTGCACTGACAAGTCCTTTTATTGTTATTAGGTGCTAATCAGAGAAGTCACTGATATTGAAGAAGTGATTTTATAGAGTTCTGTTCATTCTACTGGAAATTAATTCTTTCAATAGATTTAGGGATTAAACGTAAAATGAGTAATATTTTCTCCCAGATATCTTCTTGAAAATTATTAAAGATCTTGAAACAGTCAATAGAAAACTTTCCTCATGCTGTATGTACAGAAATGAAAAGGAATATTCTACTGTATGAGTAGAAAAGGAAGAAGATTGAACTTGATTTAGACTTTTCTCTAACTGAAGAATGAGCAATAATAAACTTGTTTTTTCCCTTGCTGTAAATGTTAATAGCTTAATTTTTAATGTTAGTTCTAAAAATTTTAAGGCATTTTATAACAGGCTCAAGAAAAAGTACACTTTAATTGAGACATAATATACAGGTGGAGAAAAGCTACAACAGCAATGTACCAGTGCTGAAAATACCAAAGATTAGTGAAAAAAGCAGAACCACATTCAAGTTAATATCCTGATCCAACTGGAATTTGAGTTAAGAGCATAAAGGAAGTAACCACTACAAAAGTAGTCTGCATTAAGAATTGCCACTGGGGCTCAAAGAGCTCTCCTCAGAGTTTCCCTCTCAAGGCTGCACAGAGGAGTCAGGTCCCTAGGCAAGGGAAAGACCTCATCATCCTGAGAGGAATCTGGGTGTGGTAGGGTAAGGTTGCACACAGGAACCCATATGCAGTGACTGAAGAAGTGAAATTGGGCAGATTTTTAATGAGATAATCAGGGGACCAGAATTGGAACAGGTCACTGGGAGCTGCAGCAATGAGATGCATCATTCTGTGACTATCCACAAGGGGCCAGAAACCTATGGATTGATTCTGGCAGTACGAAATTCTGTGCAGTACTGACTTGCACAGCAAACAGGCAGACAAGTCCCATGGGTTTCCATGGAAAAGCACCTCAGGATTTTTCCTTTGTGAAGAAACTGAATAAAACATATATGAAAGAATACAAATAAAACTCAACATCCTTTGATAAAAGTGGAGAAACTCTCAGTATAATCTTCCTTCTGATAGCTCATTGCAGTCACTCCTATTTTCTGAGGGTAGATGTGGCTTCTCAATGCAATTATATAAAACTCCTAGAGCACTTTGTTATGACATGTATATATTTATGTCAATAAGTTACATACTTGAATTGTCTGAGGGAGCCACAAGTTCTAAAAACGTATATTGTATGAGGAAGTTTTAAAATCTGTGTGATTCTGATGCCCAAATTATACTTGTTAAAGCACTAACCTGTTTTACTCCAAAGCTCAGAGACAGCTGCTTAATGTGTGAAACAAAAGACACACAAATGCTCACCTCAAAAATACACAAGCCCCTCATATTTATAAATGAAGGGTGCCCAAAGTATTGTTCACAAGAAAAGTTCTGCTTCCCTGTGACCACAATTGTTTTCCCTGTGTAAGCAATTAAAAGCAAACATATGCTCAGTATCTCAAGCTCTTACTTGAGACCTTGTCATCTGGCAGAGATGACACAACACAAACAAAAAAGGCATGCATTTGACAAGATGATGTGCTGGAACCTTGTCTGCTCTTTCCAACTCCATTAGATTATCTAAAAGAAGATATTATCCCACAACTATCTTCTTGCAGTTCTCGTTGCCTTTTCAAACTCTGACATTGCTGTGCTAGGATTACCTCCCTCACACATGGGAGGTTCACTTTATCCAGGAAACGAAGACTGCTGAATAAATACGTAGACTTTAAGTGACAGAGAATTTTTGAAATTAATTTTGAACAAGAACAGAAATATTTTAAATCCTCTTAGAAAATTGTATTGAAAAGCAAGCAACAAACTCAGTCAAAAGCTTTTCATGTCCTTTTACCCTTTTCTTTCAGATATTACCATTTACCTCCAGATATTATATCATTTACCTCCAGACAAGACATTTTTCACCTAAGTGATTCCAATAACTGAAATAAATAAGGTTTATGAAGATGATATTCTGTGAACCATGTAAATGAACTCATCCAAACTCAGAGCTCCACAATGTAGATATAAATACCTGACCTTGTTCTCTCATAGACTTTTTTAATCTGTGAAGAAAAAAATATACTTCTTACATGCTATTCATCTCATGTCAAAGTTGGCAACCAAAATAAATCATATTAAATGGACTCTAAATTGTCATTTTTATCAACGATATAAAGGGATGTTAGGGAGACTATCTCAGATGTAGAATGCTACAAAGTAGATATTTAAAGTTAGATGAAATGTATCTCATCTCATCAGAAAATGAGTCCTATAAAAAGTGGCTGTTTAAGAGCCAGTCTTTAGAAGAGGTTGTGACACCCAATATTTTACTATCTGATTTAATTCGATGAACCAATTATAACTTTACAGACTTCTGCAGTTCCTCATTCAATTGTCAGTTCTAAAAAGCTTTTATATTATAATTTATTTGCTAATGCAATAAAAATTATTGCACTTTGATCCCTGTCCTCTTCTCCTCTCCTCCTCTGTAACTGAAAAGCTTCTGCTCTTCATTTCTTTTGGTCCTGCTGATTATATTAGCTTTTACCTTACAGAATTCTGAAGTTGGTACATCAACATATGTGAAAAGTCATAAAAATGTAAGGTATCAAGGAAAGAAAACACCCAAAGGGATTTCTTGAAAATTTTTAAAATGCTGCTAAATTTACAATCTTTAGTCTAAAAACAGAAGATATTTTTCTAGAAAGTTATTAAATTGTATGCCCTATTGTCCTGGTTTCAGCCCAAATCAGTGAGATGGGGCACAGCTAAGTTCATAATGTTACTCAATACCACATCATTGCCGGGGTGGGGGAAGAAGGACTTTCCCTTTGGTGAGATAAATCGTGCTGTGGTGGGGAAAGAGTTGGTCAGTATCTGTCTCCGCTTTCTATGTAAATCGTTTCTTTGTCTTTTACCTTCTGTTATTAGTATTGTTGCAGTTACAGTTAGTTTTCTTATCTCATTTCTGTTTCCAGTAAATTGTTCTTATCTCAACCAGTGAATTGCAGCTTTTGTGCCTCCAATTCTCACCTCCATCCTCAGAGCAGGAAGGGGGAGGGCAGGTGGGGGAAACGAGCTAGTGAGCAGCGTCTGCTTTGGGACTGAATTGGGAAGTTCTAATCCTAAATCACGGCAATGAGAACGTCATTTCATTTCAACCAACTAAAAGATACATTCTTACAAATGAGTTAGTTAAAATGAATCGCGGCTCTAATTTATTTTTCTACTCTCTAGCTCTGTCTTCGTATTGACAATAGTTGCTGTTGGAGCTGAAATATCTCTGCAAAAGGGTTAGCAATACCTTCTTTCACCTATTGAACAGCTGTGTTTGACCCAGAGCAGTTCTTATCTCTACAGCTCTAGCAAATTTACCTGGAAATAAATGTGTGGCTGGAGTGAACAATGATGGGCAGGGTCTTTTAAAGTCGGTTTTCATACTGAAGACAAAATGTAGTTTCACGGTGTTATGTTATTGCCTAGGGTCTCCTTGTAGTCAGTAAATGGAAATGTCCTCAGATGATAAATAATTTCAACTATTTTAGGCACTCACAATAGCATGAGATGAGAGGGCATCATCCAAAGATAGCTGTCTTTATTACTTAGGAGGAAGTCTAGACAACCCTGCTATATGTAGCAGTTTTGAAAAGCTGAATTTGAGAGAGATAATCTTATTATAAATATTTTAGGGTTAATTTGGGTATGCAGATTTAAATACCCTTGTGAACATATAAAAAAGTAGATGTACAATCAGAGTCTGTTCTTCTGGTTGAAAAAGGAATTTAGCAGCGCCTGTTGAGTCATACACATACTGCCAGAAACTAGCATAGCGATTATTTATGTATTTATGGGTTTTTTCTTAGACAAATGAAAACAGGTAACTGTGCTAAGAGTTAGTAGATGACCACTGAAGCCTTTTGGAAGACAATTGGTACTTTTAACTCTTTAATTGAACAATAAATTAACCTTGTGGGACCTATATCAAGACCAGGGCTGGACTTTTCTGATTTTTCAGAGGAAAATACAACTCCTGCATAGGGAGGTAATCTGTGAGACAAACACATTCAGCTTTGCAGGCTTCCGGCCTGGGTATACCAAGGCAGGAGAAGCCTGTGCCCTGCTCCCAGCAATGCATGCAGATTAATACTCTGAACTTCACTGAAAGAACCTGCTGTGGTCAGGGGCTCCTACTGTTGACCAAGTATATCTCTACATGTCAATGTCCCTTGTGATGCTTTCAGCTTTTCATTTACTGCCCCTCCAAATGTGTGACTGTAGTTTCCCAAATATTTTGTGTGTGTTTATCACAATAACTAAAACCAGCTATCCTGGAACCCTTAGAAGAGGCCAATGATATAACTACTTTACTTAGGCACATGACTTTCACAGGAAAGGGTAAACACTGTACATTTCTAAAGGTTCTGAATTTGCTGCTCCAGCATGAACTTCTGGAATCTCTAAAGACCTGCTCCAAACAGCCAGAACTGCAGCTGGGAACATCTTTGTAACACCAGCTCCACCACTTTACCTTTCTCAAAACCATGTCCCCATTGATTTCATAAAATGGTAATTCCTAGTGTGGCTTATGAGAACTGAGTTCCAGTTTCCCTCAAAATATTTTGTCTTTTGTGGGAGATATTCTCAGGGAAAGTTTTACTACTGTACCTTCAGAGACAGAAAATTGGACTGGTTTAATTTGTATTTGCACCTCTGCATTACTCCTTTGAAGATATCCTTAGTTGTTTTAGAGAGCGATCTCTCACCAGGTGAGCACATGAAATTAGATCTCCCACCTGATGGAAACAGGAATATATTTTCTACTTTGCTGCCTCAAAAATGTTAAAATTCATAAATCTACAACCAACATGTATCTATAAACAGTGACCGACTAAATATACAGTCTGGGAACATTTGAGATATTTTTGTATTTGTCATGGACTTCATGGGACCAAAGCCAATTACTGTCTGCATGGATATACATCACAGTGACTCTAGGTGACTTCATTAAGAGTTCAGACTAGAAACATCACCTCTGATGGGAGTTCAGAACCTGCAGAACCAACCTGGAAACACTTTGAATATCAGTAAAATCAGAGTATAAGGCTTTCCTAAAAATCTCACACATTTGAGTGAAAAAGTTTTAGAAAAATGAAATCCACTTCTAAAGGCAGAAAAAAATAACACAATGGCAATTTCCCTCCAACTTTGAGACAACAGATATTTGCTGTTTAGCTGGAGGCAGCCATGGATATATCTCCATGGTGAGAGGCATGCTTGGCTCCAGCAGACTGTGAGCCAGCTCACTATGAGCTACTGCAGTTTTTAGCAGACACTAAAAGGCAAGTCGTTGCCTATTTTGGACTCTCAGAAGCCAATTGAGCAGAGTGTCAGGCAGATACTAGATGTAACTAAGCCAGGTCTTGATTGCACAAATAAAGTCAGAGCTTTTTTGCCATTACAGAACATGTTTAACATTCCACCAATTTTTTTTTAAGATGTAATTTTGCAAGTCCATTAGTGCCCCACAAACAAAATTCTCCACATTTTTTTCTTTTCATTACAATTACTTGTTCCTTATCTGTAAAAGTCAATAGAGTTGAAAGGAAAAAATGCACCATGAAATAGTTCTATTTTTCAGAGCCAATGATGGTCCTATTACATTTGCCCTGTGGTAGTTTTACATTTAGTTAACTATATTTCAGTGAAAACAGATATTTATTGCCCCTTGAAGAAAATATTGTCTTCAGGTTTGCCTTGGTCAGTAGCTTGCCTTATAGACAATTTAAAGATCTCACAAAAAGTAGATCTCTGGTTATTGTTTACATGTGCACAACTTATAGAAATACATATTCATTAAATTGATAAGTTCTCTCATATGCAATAAATTGTATTTGTAACAGAGTCACTTATTACTAATTCAAGTGTTTACTTACATTAGTTTTCTCAAATACTTGACGTTCCACGCTTCCAACTTGAGTGATTAAGGCTTGATCTCGCTAGGAAAAATTTGCAAGAACACTCACGAATGTTCACAGCTGCAATATTTTGATTTACAACAGATCAAAGGAAATCAGTTTCATCTCCTATCTGGTCAGTCATAATGTCAGATATATTTTCTCTTATTCACCTCCAAAACGCATTCTCAATCCTAGATAATTTATCATGAATTTCCAAAATTTTATTTTAATACTCCAGGTATTTGCAAACTTACTATAGTAACTATTAAAGCTGATGGATGAATAAATAAGGTCTTGCACCCATGTGCAGGAATGGCTATACAGCATTCTGTGAGTGACTATGGGTCTTGACTGCATAAGGGCTGAGTAACTGGCTTTTTAGGTTTTTTCTTCTCCTTATAGTTTGGATAGGTTCAGAGCAGCAATAAAAGATGTTAGTTACACACTGAGCAACTAGTTGCTATGGGCAATCTATTAAGCCCATTACTGTAAACTCAAAACTCTTGTATTAGGACTTGAAATATATTTAAGTAATCAATGTCATTAAAAATACTGAAATTGTCTATACAATATTTTCAGAAGATTGTTACTATTTCAACTTTTCATTGAGAAACATGAGTGACTTCCCTACAGAGACTTCAAAGATTAAAAGAAATTTTCAAAATGTAAACCCCATGATAATAACTTCTAAGTGGCAATGCTGACTGCTGCAAGCTATGAGTCTGCATTTGGATACTTGAAATTACATCCCACATCAAAGAAGATTACATGATGCATAATGGTGTTTAATGTTAAAAGGCAATCTCCTTTAGAGCCTTAGAGCTGCTGTAAGGGCACAAAAGCTCAAAGAAATTCACACATTTCAGGGAGAATAAAATATAGAGTGATTTCTTAATATAGAACATAAATAGCAGAGTCACATCAGCTGTTTTCCGCAGCAGGGAAACTTTCACTTTCTTGTAATACTGACTTTTCCTAACTTGCTGAAAGCAAAAGTTAGTATTTGTATGTTCTTCTTGTGAAACTGAGAAGTCCAGCCATCAGGAGTTACAATTTCTTATTTTGCTTTTGAAATATACTCTGACATTCCAAAATCAGAGCCTAGCTGAAGAAACTTAGGTTGAAAACTTATTCCACAGTCAACAGCTGAATTTTATTCATGGACTTGATCTGGCTGTTTTTATTTAGACAGCTTGTCCCATTTGTCTCATCTGAAGCAGGACAGATTGTTTTAAATAAAAGTAATGGAGAATAAATGGAGTTAAAGGCTTCTGAGCAAAGCTCTGCCCTCAGAGAATTATTAGGTTAGTTCTCCTGAGGAACAAGGCTAAAGAAAAAAGGAAATTTGGCAGTTCCTCACAGAAACACTATTAAGATCACAATCACAAGCTCTTCTTATGCAAGAGATCAGCTTGACTAAATCTTCTGCTCTTCATTAACCTCAAACACAAAAAGGAAGCATGAAGAAATTAAAACTAGGTCAGTATATCAGGCACAAGGATAAAAGAACAGTGTAAGTATGTATGGAAGAAATTAGAAAAGCCAAGCTTGTGAAGTGTGGTGCAATCAAAAACGACCATAAGAAGGAAAGGAAAAACATCTGTAAATACATTACTAGCATGTGGAAAATCTAGTGGAGAGTTGATACAGTAGTAAGTGGGAGGAAACTGTAGTCACAAATGTCACCAGAAGGGCAAGAACAGTTTTGCGTTGTTCCATTTTGTTGAGGCTCTAGCTGCAGTAAAATTGCTAATGTGCAGCACTGGTTTAATGATACTGAGGGCTCATAACACTGTACTCAGATGAGCGTGGCAGGAAGAGTGTAAAACAAGCCCTCTGCTTGTCAGTCTCTGTCTCTGTTCCAGGTCACTGTCCTTGCAGCAGGAACAGCAGAACGGAACGAGAAAAAAGCACCTTCAGCTGCTTCAGTTTGACATCTTAATGCAAATGAATCCTCACATTTAGTTAACTGAAATGTTTTGGGTATTAAGACAGAGTAAATACTGGAGTAGCCCTGAGTCTTTACATCTCAGTAGGTATTCTTTTGAAGAGACTGCAAATAGCCCAATCAATCACCTTAGAGAAAGAAGTTGTTTTCTCTTCTCTTTGAGAGCTCAGAGAAAGATATGAGAACTCAAATTACTAGAAAGGGTAAATATAATGCCAAACTTAATAAATAGGAAGGCAATGGGGGAGTAGAGGAAAAGAGATAGACAGAGAAAGAGGGGATGACAGAACAAAAGAAAGACAGAAACTGAGAATTACAGACCAACTAGCTCAACTTAAATTCCTGGAAAAACACTGGGACAAATCAAACTGTCTGCAAGTACCTTGAAGATAACAAGTAAGATGAACAATAGCTAACAGGGATTTCTCAAGTACAAATTGTGTCAAATCCATCTAATTTTCTTCTATGAGAAATTAACAGATTTTGTAGAGAAGGAAAGAGAAGATGTAATGTATCTCAACTCTAACATAGCTTTCCATTCTCATGTGGCATTGTCATTAACAAGTTACGGAAAACAGGTCTGGAGGCAAATTCTATAGACTGGTGCCAGAAAAACAAACAAACAAACAAACAAACAAAAAACCAAACAAAAACAAACAAACAAACAAACAAAAAAAACCCAAACCAAACCAAAACAAAAAAAACAGAAAAGCACAACTTTGGTTGACATTAATCTACAGTCTAACAGGAAAATGCACATATTGAACTGGGATCTTTGGAAGGGTCTCCTTCATCCAGAAATATTTGCTATCTTCAATTCTATACACAGTAATACGAAGTAGAACTATTAACTGCCAAATAATACATATGGAACAGGTGGTGTAGTGCTGATTCCTTAAGCAAAGACCCAGGTGGGTGGATCAAAAGCTGAACACAAATTAGTAAGACTGTGTTATTGTGAAAAACTCAGATCTCATGCTGGGATTTAAAAACATCAGGAGAAGTTGCAAAGCATGAATTAGTCTATCCACTCTGATTAGCCCTGGCCAAGAAGTAGTTGGATTAATACAGCTGGCCTGAGGTACTTGAGATGGATTTGTGGCATTTTCAGAGGAGAGCAGCAGGGTTCACTGTAAGGTATAGCCTGCCAGGAAACACTGGAAGAAATAGGGTTGCTCAAAAAGGCTCAAGGGGATGTGATAATAATCCTCAAATATCAAAAAATATTGAAAAAAAAAATTATTCTTGCCCAGTGTTGAGAAAATTTTAGGTAGTGGGTTTACAGCAGTACAAATCTAATTAATACAAGCCCTGGGAAGAAAGTCAGTCTCAGAGACGGCTAACTGCTCTAAAAGATTGTGAGGAGGATGCACAATCACCCTTATTCGTAAGAATGTCAGCAGTGACGTAGTTTACTAGGTTCCACCTTGGACTAGATGACCTCTGTCCTTTCCACATCTTTTTCTTCATGAGGAGAGTACATCTAAAGTTGGGCTGAGAGCCAAAACAAATCAGGGGAAAGCTGAACAAGAGATGTAGAGAGGTTTCTCTATGTTACAAGTTTCTATAAAAGAACGGAATGGAAAAATTAGACTACGGGCTGGGAGAAATATAGGCAGTATGCACTGACAGTGACAGGGAATTATAGACCAAAAGTTTCAGTAATTTATATGTATATATATAAAATATATATATCATATATCTCTATATACATATAAAAATAATCTTAAGGCCATACATTTTAGTTCTACATTGCTACATGTTGACAAATTAGAAAGAAAATTATTCTTTATGAAATGTATTTTTATATATATGTAATACATTTCTTATATTATTTTTTCATAATTTAGTTTTTATAACAAGGGTAGTACCTGTGAAATATATGAAGACATAGATAGTAAAAACATTTTTCTCACATAGGTGATTGTAAGACCCTCTAAATTTAGTAGTACTTGAAGTAAAATTTAGGAAGAACATTCTATAAAGTTTGTGCATTTTGTTTAGCACCATTTTTAATTTTGAATACTATCCTTTTGTCTTAAAACTTAACTTTTGACAACAGAACATTATTATTTCTTTAAGTCTTTATACCAATTTTTTAAAAAGTGACTGAAGTGTCTGGATATATATGCTTGTACTGCCCAGTCTTAAGACACTTTAGTAAAAGCTATTTCTGAGCAGCATTTATTCCTTAGATTTTTAATGATCAGAGCCAAGGTGCTGCTATCACCATAATGTCTACACCTTAGACACTAAGACGTTAACTTCAGATTTAAAACTCTGTTAAAAAGGCTGTCCAAAGCCATCTTTTGATAAATTTCATTGCTGGTTTAAGAAAGATCTCGGTCTTCAAGGTTATAGTACTTTCCATTTGTAAAAATTCAGTACTGGGACAGAGGTAAAATAATTTCCTCCTGCTGACAATCCTATCAGCAGTACCTTTTAACAACTAGTTTATTTAAGATAACAGAAATTTCATTGAACTTTTGCTGACAATGAATAGATGTTGTGATCTACTCTATCCTTTCCTACACAGAAAATTGAACTGTAACCGGAAAGTATCACCCTATATTCTGCAATTTTCATTTTTCCTTACTTGTCATTTTTTTAATGTAAACTTTTAAGAGAAATCCCAGGGTGGATGTGCTAAAACTGCACATCTCTGGTGGATATTGGAAATAGGTGTTGCATTTAAACTTCCTAACCTCTCCACTGAAAGTAAATTTATAGGTGACACTCCTTTTCCCCTTTCCCAGAAGCTAACCTTCAAATTTCATCTTCAGCAACAACTTCTATATTGAAATGCTGGGAAGATGCACATGGCTTTAACATCAGTGACTACCAGACCATACAGATTCAGTACACTGAGTACTTGGTTGATTGGTTGGGTGGGGAAAGCTGACTTCTGTACTTTGCTACACAAGTCTGTTGAAGATAAAACTTTGCAAGGTCACTTGGGTGCTGTGTGTTAGAAAGGAGAACAGATACCAAATGAAGCATTTTAACATGTTATATAGTATTGGCCAGAGTCCAAATGTTTTGTAGTAGACTATGTCTTATCATGTAAACTTGAAAGGTGTAATTTTCATGCTTGACAGTAATGCTGACTCACTGTGTTGGTCTAAACAAGTCATTTAAGCTTCTTTGACACTCAGTTTTGCTGTCTGTAAGAAAAAGATTGTGGTGTCTGTAACAAATTGAGAGGAACAGAGTAATGAAAGCACTCTTCCAGCAGAAATGGAGTTAGTATTAATTATCTAACTGACATTATATATGAACATTGAGTATGTACCATCATCTGTTTTCTAGGACAACTGCAACACTTCTTTTTGGTTTCTCTACCTTCAATGCTGTGTCATTATGGTCTAAGAAAGCAAACATTTAAAGATATTGGTATCAAGCCAGGAAGACCTGACTGAGCTCTAAAATATTAAAGATGACAGAACTACAAACTGATGTTGAAAGACTGCAAATACATAAACTATAGAATAAATTGCTGACTGTTCTTATGATGCTTCCTGCCGTTACATTTTTTTGCTTCCCTTACAAAATAAAATTCTTCATTCCTACACTTATTTCTCTCCAGGGAATGCAATGAGGTTTGGTGTGAAAACCACATTAAATCCAGTGTAAGGCATTTCCAATACAATATTGCAAACATTATGGCCATACTACAACTCTGATTTAGTACATCAATCTAGCAATTCAGATTTCATCCTGAATTTCTGACAGATAGACTTTTTGCTGCCTCAGTTAATGTCCACTTTTAAGTATAAATTACATTATTACAACTTTTGCCTAATGTAATTGCAAGGTTGCCACATGCCAGCCTTATTTTATTCTATTCCTATATTAAGAAGTGATTTAGTAATACATAAATCTTGTAATCAGATAGATTTAATAGATCTTTAGCCATGTCACATCAGAGAAAGGTGATCAGGTCAAGAAAGGTTACAGAGACATAATAAAATTAAATAAAAAAGGGTCAGTTTCTTGCCACATGCATTTTGCGACTGTTTATAGCTCACTGAAGACAAAGGTCGCTTTCAAGTTTTATGCTATTTAGTTACTTATATAGGATCTCATTTTATCTCTGTTGAGAACAAGTGAATTGAGCATTTTGCCTCAGCAGTGTTCTTTTATTTCTGTTTAGTCACATGCATTTGTACTATGTTGAAAAATATGGCCAGAACAGAAGTCACTGTAGTCTGGAAAGCCCTTGCTCAGTAACTTACCATACTAAGGGGCATACCAATTTGACCTGCAAGTTCTCCAAATGCTTTGTACATGCCTGAGATGACTCTGTAGTAAGCAGCTATGTTTCTATTTCTTGCCTGCATGTGATCCGGGTTCAGAAATGAAGCGGAGTGGCACGCAGGTTCCTAGCTGGGGGCTCCTGAGCGCAAAGCAGCCCTGGCACACTGACCACAGGTAGGCGTGGCTGCACAGGAACACATCAACAAGGTTGTCTATTGTCTGGTTGGTGCAAAACTCACAAAATAGTAAAGCATCAGCTACAAGGGTTATTCGCCTTCCACACAGCAAAGCAGTGCCTCAGGAGGAGTGCAATATGAAGTGGTAATAATGACCTTACCTAAGGCTTACAGCATCTTAGTCTCCCTGGTAATTTGTGTTTTGCCATCACAGGATAGGTTCCCCAACGTCTGCTAATCCACCTGTGACATGCTAAGGTTAGTCTTCATGTTTCAGTATCTTTACAGGGATAATGTACAATTCTGGATGAAGCAGATAAGAACGAGAACTGGGTTAAGGAGCCCATACATCATGGCAAGTGGAAAGAGATAGAAAATGAGCTCTTAAGTGTACACACTGAGCTTCCTTCTTATTATACATTCCAGTTACCCAGGCTGGAAGAGAAAGTGAGATATGCAGGATTGCAGCTGATTGCTTGCAAGTTTGTCACATATATCCTAGGAATTGAGCCCTACGGTAAAAGTTCACTGGGTTCTGCACATAAAATGAAAAAGATAACGAGAAAAACAGAAAGTTTTCTTTGTGAATATAAATGAATATATAAGAGGCCAAGGGAATATAGTATTTACTACTGACTGTTTAGGACACAACAAAAATTAAACTGGGAATTATTTAATAGCTGTGAGACATGCAATAAAATACTTGTCAAACAAAAGTGAATGTCATTTTTATGAAGATATAAGTTTTTCCATGATATATCATACTTCACTAGCTTATTATTTTGCTTTTGTGAACACATCTTCACAATAAAGTAGATTTTTTCTCCTTTTTTAATAATTTTTTATTACAATTCATAATGAAATACCTAGAGATGGAAACTTTCAAGATTAAAAGCAGGTTTACTTTAAATAATGTAAAAAATTAATGAATAATATTTCTGGTTTATGTATTTATACATTTTTGATATATGAAAATTTGTGCAGGTTAATTATCCAGCAATAAAAGTCAAATAATTCAAAAGGGGGATATAATCTTTTTTTATTGACCTAACAAACAGCTTCATGGCTGTACCTGCAGTATAATCTAGATATACACAAAGAGGATTTGCTGTCTTTAGTGACTCCTGGTAACAATACAGTCTTTGCTGGGGTACCTCATCCCACTTTTTAGTTTGTGTCACTTCTTCAGAGGTTGTTTAAAAAAAGTCTTCCCAATTCATAGCTCGTTCACATGCAAATGGTTGTGCAGCCACAGCATGGGCTGCATCTGCCTGGCTGAAAGTGTCATGTTAAAGAAGGGGTGGGGTGAATACACATATGTATTTTTTCAAAAGATTTAATATCCTTCTCTCATGTGTTGGAAGTACAGGTGGCAGCAAGCAGATGGGAATGAGAAGCTGAGCTGATGTGTGGATGAGGCATCCCCACTGCTGAGGTGGACCTACATGCCACCGTTTGTGTGATTGCAGATGCAGCTCCATGCATGGCTCGGCTTGTGTTCATAGATGAAATTACCTCTGAAAGAGACTTTCCACACACACCTCCTTTGGTGGGGTTATTTTCAAATTCTTTAAAATATTTAGTTTATAATGCAACAAAGCCTATCAACATAGACAGGAAAGGTAGAAATCAGCAGGTAGGGACAGTTTTGGGCTGTACTATGAAGAGAAAAAACTGATTTGAATTACATCCAGGAATGTAAACCAGCATTAATTCCTATCTAAACCAGTCTGGCTTTGTACTTTAAACCTTAAATTCTGCAATCAGGACTTCTCGTGGAAAACAGGTTGACGCGGCCCCCAAAGCCTGGCTAGCTCTGACCCACCACACTATGGTCCAGAAGGGCCATGCTGAGCTTGGGGAACTGTCACTGCAGGTGTTGTGTCAGTGACAGAATCTTAGAGCTTTGGCTCTATGGAGACAGACCACTTTCAAGGCAGAGACGAAAGGGAGAGAGAAGGCTCTTCTACTCTAGGGTTCCATAAAACAGAGAACATAACAGCCCACAACCCTGCTGTACAAGGGTTTTATAGGGTTACAAATAAAGGTNGAGGGTAACATAGCAACAAACTACAACAATGTAATTAACAATGAAATCAGGAAAAAACATGCGCCACAACAACAGGTAAGACTGGTTCTTGAACTTTAGTCATACTGGTATTTCACTGGTGATCAGTGATCTATTCTAGCACCTGCACATACCAAGAATTATTCCTGATTCCACAGTAGGATAAATTTGTCCCTAATTATGTATATTTTCCTACAGAAGCTAAAGAAAAATGTTTTTCTTTCATAGGCATGTAAGAAACACGAATGTATGCAAACATGCTGGCAGAGGATAATGAAGACCATGGAAAGAGGAGACAGAAGAATGGGGTGAAAAAACCCAAGTAATGCTTTTCTTTAGATATTCAGATAATTTTAGCTGTTCTGAGACACTAGTCTTAAGGATTCTCCAGGTGAGCTCTGACTGTTTTGGAGATTGCTCTTGCCAGTTGATATCCTGCTGCTCTTCTTGGGGAGTCTCTTGCCACACAAAGCACAGCTGTCAGAAAAGACCATGTGCTCAGGCCTCAGCACCATCCTGTGCAGCCCATTCCACTTCAAACTGACTCAGATTTCTGCTTGTGCTTGCACACCAAGCTGAGCTGTGCAGCAGCTGTAGGGGAGCTGTTTGTGTGTTGGCTGCTGGCTGTGAGACTGGCAGAGAGGCAGGTGGATGGCAGGGTGTCAATAAGTACCCAAAGAGCCCTGGAAATACTCACATGATTCCATCTGGAGGTACTTTAATATAACTTAATTTTAGGCCTATACAACTATATTAAAGATATCTTTACTAATCTCATTACAGCAGAAGATTAACTGTATATATTATTTTTCTGTTGGTTTAATTTCCCACCTCATTCCTTTACTTGCTTTCATCAGTACTTTGATTCTACTCCTATCACCTTTCTTCCTGCTAACTGTTCCTTCCTTTTTGAAATTATTTTTGTGCCTATCCAAGAGATTTAACACATAATATCCATCTTCACATGAGATGGGTTTGTAAGTATAAGTGCTGTGAATGTAAAGGGGACAAATACCACACCAGTTTACATGGCAAGGAAAAAAAGCCTACAGAAAATATCTGTGCTTGCCATGAAAAGTTTCATAGCTACTTTAAGACAACTGGTTCAGTCAGCATATTTCAGAAGACTTCCGGCTATATCAGTTCACTGTTTGCATATTTTATAGTAAGTGACCTGCCAAATGTCATGAAGAGGTGAACAGGGAATAGAGAAATCAGTCAAGGTGATGGATGAGATGCAGACTTGATTGTTTATTCAAATCATTCTCACAACGATTGAGTCTTACTGATTGCAGACAGCATTTTGTCACAATCATTAGGAGAGGGCAAAGGTGACAGGAATTTAATGGCCAAATTAGAGCTATTGAATGGTGCAGAGTATGCCAATATTTGAAACTCTGAAGCAGAAGACTTTTGTCAGTGACCAGCAACATTTAGAACCCCTTTCACCAAACTGTCACTTTCTCTATTTTGTTTCCTTGTTTGTTTGTTTGTTTTTCTCTTAAAGTACATATCATCTCCAAATATATTCCAGAGAGTTTCTTCAATAGCTCCCAATTTCCCTCCAGGACCTTTCTCTTGAAAGAAAGAGCTTTCTTTGCTTTCAATGGGGATGAGGTTTATACAAGTACTTCAACATGTTTATACAAAATCACGTTTCTTTTCCATCTTTAAGAACACTAGTATTGTGTTTGACTTGAAGAGAGAGGAGAGTGTGAAGGGCACAGGGACTGTGAAAAGGACATCTTTTTCCAGCTACCCTAGGTTTTGTCCTTTCTTTTCACTCCAGAAACACCGTTGTTTAGGTCAATATTGTATTAAACGTATTGATATATTTCTTGTAGGATGATAACTAGCTCATATTTGCATTCCTAATCAAAAAAAGGGTATAGCCCATTATACAAAACAATGCAAATCCTTCTTGCCTGGTAAGAATTCAAATGCTTAAAAAACAACATTCCACCTTTTTTGAAAGAAAATATCAGTCTGGTCCACAGACTCTTTCAACAGCATCAGACTGTAAGCAGTTCAAAGGTATTGAGATGTCATCATCTATTAGACATCAATTAACATAAAATGTAGCTGAGAATAAAAAAAATATTTTTGTCGCACAATAAAATAATGGAATAAGTGCAGCCTAATTAATTTCATGGAAATTGGTGAGATTTAGTTGAGAGTTTAAAAGACTATAAGATGAGAAAGACCTCAAAATGTATTAATGAACTTCTTACTTTAAGATCTTGTGGTGAAAAAATCAAAGAAAAAGTTTATGCAGAATCAAAATAAAGCAAGCAAAGGAGAACAGTTTTTAACAATTTCTTGATATGTTCAGTTCCATTGAGAAACAAATATATGAGTACATCAGACTAGATGGTAGACTGAAATATGATTTAAAAACTTATCATTATAAATAATTTATAGAAAAATTCCCTTTATACCATCTTTTAAAGAGGCTCGAGTTAACATTTATTTTTGATTAAACAAGGACAGTTATTCTCCTGAGTTCACTTTGATGGCAGGTGTTTATTGTGAGGCAGGCTGAATTTGGAGTCTTGCCACTGCTTATTTGGGGTTTCTGCTATGATCCATGAATTCAAAATTTGAGAACGAATGTTTAAAAGGATGTACTTGTGTATATTAGTTGACTAGAGAATCACTGGGAGTTGATGGCTGTGTGCAACTGGAAAACAGATGACATCAGAGTCTGTAAGCTGAAGCATTTGCAGCACAATTCAGAAGACCTGCTGACATTATCAGGATTTGTTCAGCTTGAGGAGTACTGCATAAAAAATCTCACCAGTCAGAAAAGACAAATTCAGAATGAAAGACGTATGAGGAATGTCCTTTATGATGATAAGAGTGAAAGTCCTTCCTTATGAGAGCAGTGAAAACATTTTGGGCTTTCCATTTTAAACACAGCTAAGCTGACATGATTTCTTTATATACACTTACGAGGTTTCTGCAAGTGGGTCAAAAATACTAAACTAAATGATTTTTATAACAACAACTGGAAACTCTTAATCCAATTGTGTATTTAGACTTCAAATTAAAGTTTTCTAATTTTCAGAGAAGCAAGATTCTATACAATTTTCCAAAGGCCTCCTGAAGGCAAAAGACATTTCTTTGCAGTTTACAAAATGCATTTCAAAATTTATTTTCTTAAGTTAATGAGGCATAG
>VXBU01007728.1:1012-13195 GCA_013400315.1 Bombycilla garrulus | reverse complement strand
CAAGAAAATTTGCCTTTGATGATGAACGCTGTGATGTTAAATTTTACTGGATTAGACTTTGAAGACCAACTTGAAGTAGTGAAATTCCATATCACCTCCAAACTTAGTAGGACAAGTTTTCTGTGGCAGGAAACTTATCTTCTAGAATTTCCCAAAGCTACTAAGCTTCAGGAGTAGGGAGATGCATTTTCAGCTTCAGCTTGNTCTGTAATATATAAATTTAACTCCACTTTCTGCTTAAAAATAACATTAACATTTTACAGAAAAGTGTACAGGCTATTTTCAAGTTTATCTCAAAAATGTTATTTTAATTGCAATGTCAAAAGGCATTGCAGGGATTGAAAAGGGATTGAAACTCCTGCAGAGTTCTTAGTGATTACTCTCTTCACAAGGTGTGGAAATAAAGTAATAATATGAATACTGAAAGTGAGAAGAGGCTTCCAGACCCTTCATTATTACATGTTTTATGAGCTTTTCATTCTCACAGAAAATCTAGAATCATGATAAAGAGAGCTCAGAAAATATTGATTTGCATTGTGTTCAGTAGTGATGACTGGAAGTTAAGTTATTGCAGAGTCAGGTTTGGCAAGCTGAATCTTGATGAGGTCTGAAGTAAAACATTAGCTCTTCATTCCTTGTATTTTGTTTGGCTAATCAAGGACAGAGAAATATAACTTTGTTGTGAAGCTTTATTTTGTAAGCCATAGGGGAGTATCTAAATATGACACCAGGTAGCAATTATCATCCAAATAATGCACCAACTTGTAAATACCACTGCTCCTTTTATTTCACCTATGGAATTCAGCATACTTGGACCTTGACTGTTAATTACTGTACTGAGTTAGGAACAAAGTAAAAATCACATATGTTGCTGAGCTCTTACTATGTCGAATTCCACTGTGAGAGTCTAAATTGCACTTCATGCACAATTTCAGGAAAATTCAATGCCAAATAAATAGAATGTCAAAAGTAAAATAAACAAAGTAACAGTGAAATGAAAATGTCACCCACATTAAAAATGACAACAGTTATTTTGTAAAGGCAATTATTTGAGTATCTTTATATCATATATCATATGGATGAAAATGGTCTTCCAGTGTTCCAGCATCATATGGAAAACATCCACTGCAGATATTTGCTCATTTCCATTGCAAGCATCATTGAAATAGAAACACAAAACTGAACAAAGAAATTTCTTTTGAACTACTCATAAGCTGGCTTTGCCTCTTCATGACCTTACAGGAAGACATATATTTGAGAGCTAACATGCATTGTACCTGTTCAGCTGTATTTCAGCAACAACAGGATCATATTACAATACAATAACAATAAAAGAGGATTAAAGCCTGCTGAACTGTTTATGCTAATGATACTTTTATTATGAGTAATGATCTGCTTTCTTTTCCTGTTTCAACTTATCTCTTTAAAATGAGTTGTATTATTGATAGGATTGTTTCTACAAGAAAATAAATTCCAATTTGTAGGAGGAGCTATTTATTTAGTTCATTTTGAAACATTCTCTATAGTCTGAGTTTAAAACACATGGTTCAAATTCTTATGTACTGTACTTGAGCAGATCAAGGGGAACTCATTCAAGATTCATGAATCTTGGGATTTATAGTAAAAACATCATACTCAGGTTTTCCCAAATGATTTACCACAGCTGATAAATTTGCTAATCTCTTCCTTTCCTAGATATTATTTGTCCACTTCAGTCTAGTGGCCACACCATTTGCATATTTTCACTCAGTTCTGAAAAGCATATGTTTAAAAATCAGTTCTGAATCCTTTCTAAACTGGCAACAATTCATACATAGAATTCAACTGTCATACATTTGATTAACACTGAATTGTTTATTTCAATCATCTCCATTTGTGGTACATGATTTGTATTTTTTGGTTCATAGTCTTCAAATATTTACAGGTTGTGAGCCTCTTGGAAAAAAAAAGGCAAATATTCTAGATATATATTTTTGCATTTGTGTTAAAGCTCATTTTAATTTCTGTATGCATGAGCACAAATCTGAAGAATCTGTTAGTTCTCCTACTACTTAAAACTTTTAACACTTGCTGCTAAACAAAACTATTTATGTCAGAGATTTTATTTTTAAATTACTATATTTCTCAAACAGTTCTGCTCAGTATGTGCTAACACTGAATTGTATATGAGAAAAAGTTGTATATGAAAAAATAAAAATTGTATATGAAAAAGGAATTTACAGTGTGGTGTTCTAAGAAGAGCAACTGATGAAGGGTCTGGAGTACAAGTCCTATGAGGGGTACTGAGTCTGGAGAAAAGGAAGTTCAGGGGAGACCCTATCACTCTCTACAATTACCTGAAAGGAGGTTGTGGTAAAATGGAAGTTGGTCTCTCCTCCTAAGTAGGTGATAGGATGATGGAAAATGGCTTCAAGTTACACCAGGAGATATTTAGATTGGATACTAGAAAAAGTGTCTTCAAGCATTACAATAGGCTTCCCAGGAAAGTGGTGGAATCATCATTCCTGGAGGTATTCAAAAGATGTGCAGACATAGTGCTTATGTAGTCCAGTAATGGACTTGACCGTGTTAGGTTAATGGCTGCACTTGTAAAGATACTGTCCATCCTAAATGACTTGATGATTCCATAATAATCTGGTCAGAGGATACAGAGAAGACAGAGACAGACTTTTCTTGCAGGTGCAGCAACAGTACAAGAGGTGAAAGACATCAGTTAGAGCACTGGAATTTTCAGTTGTATATTAAGATTATATTTTAATCACTGTGATAACCAAATGCAAGGACAGACCATGCAGAGACATTGTGGTATCTCCACCTTTGTAATTGTTCAAGACTCAACTAGACAAGTTGCCTTGTTAGGTGTGTTCTGAGCAGGGAATTAGACCAGCTGATTTCATGAGCTCTGGTCCTGTTCTGAACTATTCTGTGATCTTATGTTCACTTCAAACACTTTCAGGACCCATTTCCTTTACGCAAGTGCCTATTTGAACAAAACTTATAAAAAGGTAGTTATCTCTAAATGTTTTTCTGCTATCAAGCTGTGTTGAAATTAGCCAAGAGGCTGAGCGCAGACTTTCAGAGAGTGATTGTGTAAGTCATGTTCTGCAAAAAAACAAGCAAAAATGTAGTTAATCAAATGTTGGCATGTAGTTCTTTAGAATAACCCTATCCAGGTTTTATTTAGCTTTCTTCCATCTGAAAAAGTAAAATATTCAGAGAACAAAGCATCATTGTTGAGAACATTAATTTTGGACTCTCCTAGCTGGGCCCCAATCAAAGCTTTCTTTGTTAGGTAGCAAAACCTTCTCATTCTATTACGAAGCCAAACCACTGTAGAAACAAAGGTTGCACATAAGGGGATAAAGAGACCAAAACCCAGCTGACTTCCTTAGTGCAGCTTCAAAACAAACTACAGATCAAGTTCACAGGTGGTGTTAACTGTCCCAAATCACCTAACCATCAGGTGAGCATCGGGTCCCCTACACAAGGTTAAATGTTAAAACCTGTTTATAGAAGAAAAGAATTACTATGACAGGTTGGAAACACAGTGCTACAACATTTTGGCAAAACTTTTTTGTTGTATATATATATAGCCTTATCATAGCCTTATCATAGCCTAACATTATCATAGCCTTAACCCTGTAGTCTTTGTACATTTGAGCCTAGTATTTTGGCTGTGCTAGTCCACATAATCCTTGCCTATAGGTATTCAAAGTCTTGGTGCTTCGGTCTCTACCACACCATGCTTCAAAGTCATCATTTATCATCAACATGGGTGACAGCATAAATCTGTTTCAGTCTGACTTGTGCTGCAGAGATCACTTGAGGAATTCAGGCTGTGCAGCATCACAAGATGTCTGTCATCAGAGCAGTGAGACGCTCCATCACCAGCACAGAGCAGCTCCAGGCCACACAACAGATACTCTCCAGTTATTTGGTGCTATTTTGTGGATCCATTTCATTACTCTGGCAGCCCAGATCTGCTGAATGGCTGGGTATTGGTCATCTTAGCTTTATACTCAGAAGGGTGTAACTTTCAGTGCCAGGCTTCTGGTAAGATAACAAGTATTCAAGAGGAGGCAAAGGCCAATTTTGTCCTTTTTTTTCTTTTTTTTTTCTTTTTTTTTCTTTTTTTCCTTTTTTTCTTTCCAATTAGATTACTTACAAAGTTTAACAGTAATTTTATATTATTAATGATACCAAACTCCTTACCTGCTAAGATAGAGTGCAATTCCATTTACACATGTGAGAGACTTAGTTCAGAGTATACCCTTTTTTGGATTAGAAATACAAGTATGAGCTAGTTATCATCCTACAATAGATGTATCAACATGCTTAATACAATACTGACCTAAACAACGGTGTTTCTGGAGTAAAAAAAAGGACAAAACCTAGGGTAGTTGGAAAAAGATGTCCTTTTCACAGTCCCTGTGCCCTTCACACTCTCCTCTATCTTCAAATCAAACACAATGGCAGTGTTCTTAAAGATGGAAAAGAAATGTAATTTCACCAAATCCAACCTTCATTCATCATGCTGTAAGGAGAAATCAGTATTCTTTCACCATGTCATTTCAGCATAAGAAATCTGTATGCATTTTTTTTGTTTTAAAAGCTGATGAAGAGACTTGATGATAAAATGATCAACAAACACAGATAAAATAATCATAAAGCAAAAATGGACATTCAAGTCAAAGAACCGTTTCTACATATTTTGAGTAACGTAAGTATCAAATTTCTACATAAAGCACTTAAAGGCTGATTTTGTTAACCCCAAGCTGGACTCAGGTTTTTACTAAGTGTCTATTTACAAAACCACACATTTGATACTGCTGTAGTAAGAAAGTCTGTGCTATATTAGGAGAGTTGTGTGGTGCACTTTGTCACTGCTATATGTATGAAACAATTGCAGGCTTTGATTTTAGGTTTTCTCAAAAACTCAAAATTCCTTAACTTCAAAATGAAAACTCTGAAGAAAACGTCACTCAATATGTTTAGTTACATGTATGTTTCAGTAGCTGTTGTGGTTTCATCAATGGCAATACCAATCTTACATATATTGCCCCTTATCCAGTAGTTAAGCTCTCTGTGTGACTGGTTGTGTGGAAAACCTCTTGAGTAAAAGCTATCAACAAGATTTCTGATAGAAAATAGGAAATGAAGTTGCCTCCAAATGCATGAAGATTGGGATTTTTTATTTAAACAAGATCAAGAAAATTGAGATATTTTTCTCTGATTAGACAAGGCAGCGTTTTAGGAGAGCTAGCATTCACTGCCAAGTAGGTGCTGTGAGTTGAACCAGAGGACAGAAGGAAACAGGAACGTTTACTGAGTGTGATTGTTTCCAGAAGGTAATTTAGAGAAGAGGCTGTCTGAGTCCAAACTAGCTTCTGACTCAGGAGTGCATGTGGAACAGGAGAAACCAACCTGCAAGTTCCAACTCAGCTGCAAATTGCTGATTTTGAGAGTCTTTTAAACAATTTGGCTTTACTTACCTGCTTGTTATTGCAGTTAGCATTGCACTCAAGTGTGCACATATGTGTCTCCTAATGTCTTGATGAGAAGAAGAGAGTGAACTTTATTTTCAGAGTTTAAAAGGGTGCATTTTTTTACTGCATGGTTATCAGTTGTGTTCACTATGGCATAAAAAAATATGTGAGGAAAGAAGTGCATGCAGTTCAGTTCACAGCTGCTCTCACTGTAATGCAGAACTTATTGAATGCATTTGGGCACCCAGTCCTACTCTTAAAATGTCAGCTGCCTCCACTCAAGGGGCCTCTAGGGCTTAAAGCCTGCAGTGATCATTTAAGAAGCTGACGTGTTATTCAAGAGGATAAGTTTGGGGTAGAGCCAAGCCAAATCAGTTATTCTAGAGAGGTTGTTTCCAGTTCACTCTAATCTCAGTGAAGAATCACTAATAGACTTCATGGCAAAGAACTACATTTATGCATTAGATTTTGTGTGTTTGTCAAAATAACATTTAGGGTTAGAAAATGTCACGTAAGAATTGCATGATATACTTAGAGGAGGGAAATGAGGAAAGCAATGAAGAGCTTTGAACCCCTGGATTATATGAGAGAAGATACTGGGATGTTAGCTTTTCTGCTGAGATATTATGCTTTCTGAAGTGCTGGTAATTGTCAATAAACAGAAGAAAAAGGTTTATCTTTTTCTCCTGTAAAAAAGGCCCAGTAACAATTCATGTGAAAGGAGAAGATAATATTTCAGTGAAATCTATAGGTGAATCTGCAGAAGAAGAAAAATACAAAATAACATTAGTGTACAAAAGCCCCTAGAATGGAGTCTGGTAATCAGAGCATCCACAATTCATCTATCTGCTGGGCACACATAAGGAAAGAGTTCAGTAAGGATCATTTTATATCTATCACCCATCATGTTTTCTAAACATCTGCAAGTGCTATTTCAGACTTCATGGATAAGTATTACTTGTTCTTGCTGCAATGTGGGTTGAATGAAAGGTGATTTCAGGGTAAAGAATAATTTCAAGGCAAACCGCTAACATCATGGCATAATTTCCTTGCAGTGGAAATTCTTGTAACCACAAATCTGCATTTCTCCTGTGACACCTGTCACTTTGGCTCTTAGAGAATAGATTGGCATGAAGGGACAACTTGGAGGCTGACATATTAAAATTCTTACATGGAGGGTCAAATCAGATCACCTAAAATAAATATCTATAACTGATCATCTGGCTATTTCCTTGTACTCCCCAGACTCTATTTCCATTGACTAGAGTGAGAGCTTGTGTGCTTTGCAGACAGAGAAACAAATGGTATCCAAGATGTGCATCACACAGAAGCTCTGAGGAGCTGACAGAACAAGCAAAGTTCAAGAAGAAGCTCTCTTTCAGCAGCCATCATTTGGTAAAAAATCTTTCAGGCGCTGGCAAAGTTCTTTGTGATGAATATCAGTAAAGTCCAAGGGCCTGAAGTGACTGTAAATATGCAAACAAGCACATCCCATGCAGATGAAATACGGCACAAAAAGCCTGGAGTTGGCAGTGACCAAGCCTTTTAAAGAAACTGAAGCTGTTTACTGACTTCAGCATTGCTGGGTCTGAGCCAGGCAGCCTTTCCTTCTAGAAGGGTGCACCAGTGTGACGGCAGTGCCACCGTAACACTACGCTGCTTCTCTGAACCTTGGTTTTGTATTTCTGCCTGGCACCGCAACGCACAGTACAGGCACGTCCATTCGGAGACCTTTAACTCCTCCATGATTTATAAGCATGCTCTGTGCTTCTGCCAGAAAGTGGGCACCAAAAGTTGGAAAGTTCTGAGCAGCCAATTCAAGCACAGCAAAGCTAGGAGATGATTTTCCTGTGTGAGGACGAGTACATCTAATGTACTGAAGAATACAGGGCAGGAGAATCCAGTATTCAATGAATCATCCTATTATAACCAAAAGCACTAGAGTTAGAAAGCACAACAGAAAGGGTGACTTGTATTCATGTACTGAACTGTCCATCTGAATGAGAAAACTGCTTCTTAAAAGAACATGCTCAATTTTCTGCTACTGAGGTTTTACTGCATTACTAAAGACATTCAAATATCCATTTAAACAAAGATGAAACTTCATCTCCCTTTCTTGAAACCATCTGAATACTGAATAAAAGATGAACATTTCCTCCTTTTTCCCCTGGGAGTGTTATCTAGGCCAAGTCTCTCTTGGCACTTTAGAGGTTCCTCAGCATGAACATCAATTCCCTTCCATCTCCACTGTGCAACCTTTTTGACTGGATGAGTCACTGCACACATGCATGCATCCAGGCTGCAAATGTCTCTCCTCACAAGTCTTGGGAAAGGGCCATACACAGCAGCCTCTCTGTTTCTGACCCTGCGCAATATGTCACACAACCTGTAGGTATTCCAGATCTGATAGAGAATAATAGAGAAAGTTTCCTATTGCAAGAGAAGCAGGAGCTCCCAGATAGACACAGAAGACTAGAGATTTTGCAAAAAGTTCTGCATTTAAAGTGCAGTGAATTCCTAGAAAGTGCAAGCACAATAGCAGAAATATAGAATGGCTACCTGATGTACAACACATTCCTTCTACTCTTGTGACAGACAGATGATGGAGTATGGGTAAAGCAGACAAAGCCCAACCAAAATGGTTTCTGTCAACAAGCTATTCTTGTTAGTAAGATTTTCTGCTGTATTGTTAGATAACCTTGGAACGGGGAAAGACTGAACATCCCATATTCTAGGAGGTTGCTTAAAATAAAGGTGTCTCCATACTGCTCTCCTGCCCTTGTGGTTCTAGCTTGAAGTGTCTTGTTTGCATTGCACAGACATTACTGTAGAATAAATTGCATTATTTCCAGGTACAAGTCTTTCTAGTCTGAATTTTCAGGCTAACAGCAGTCACTGTGTCACCACTTGTTTCTCCCAACAGCTTTTGAATATACTGTCAAATTTCAGCTTAGCTTGATTTTGAAAAGTAGTAGCCACAGAACTAACCTTCCTATAAATTTTGAAACTTGTTGCAGTTGGTGAGATTAAGGAAAAGCCTTCATCGTATGCAAGTTTCTAAGAGAAAAAGTGTGTCTTTAAACACAGCAAACTCAGAGTATGCGGCCAAGTAGAAGGTAAATCCAAAGAAAATGAAACTTTGTTCATTTTAATGGTAATGCCATTACTTATTCTGCAGGACAAAATGCCAGGCTGACCAGCTACTAACATGACATTGTTGAGGATAGACATGGCAGGAGTCTGCAAATTTTGCCTAGCAAGTAATAAGATCCTCCTGATGGGAGGAGTTGGATGTTTCATGTATTTGAATGTAGCAGTTCATACCGGTTCCACCACAGTACGTAACAAGTTTTTTAATACAAAAAGCAGAGTCAAATACTGCATTCCAGTTCTAGCCAAACTCCTATTTACTTTAAAAATTGAAAGAGAGAAGACTTAGTTCTTGTGTGGTCTAATGCTGTTTAAGTAGGATGTTGTGCCACTTTCTCACAAGCCAGAATGATCATTTGAACACAAAAGTAAAAATAATGGTCAGCTTATCTGTAGAAGCTAAAGGAAAAATTTAAAATAAAAACAAACAAACAAACAAACAAACAAAAAAGAAAGAGAAAAAAGAAAACAGAAAAAAAAAGGAAGAGATTGAAAACATCAGTTCAAGGAAGAATTTTTTGCCAAACAAAGTGCTGGTACATTTTTATTTTAAGGACAATGAAAACACCTCACATTTATGCTTGATCCTTCTGATATTAACTCCAGCAGCTGCCAGACTAGGATATGAATGCAATATGTAGGGAAATTTTCAGTTATGATGCATTTTTTAGGTTATTTTTTTACATGGTGCACATAAAGGTGCTGACCCATAGTAGGATTGTTACTTGCATTGAGATTTCAGCAACATGTTTTCTTTTTAACTTAGAATCCCAAAGCAGAGCTATTGAGGCACAGCAGATCCCAGTGCTGCCTGCTAATTAGGAGCCCTACAAATGTAGGTCACGAAAACAAAAGCAATGCTTTTCCGGGAGGAGACAAATGTGTGATTTGTGAATGAAAAGCCAGGAAGTTTTAAAAGTGAAACAGAAGTAAATACAATCAGGCTCTTCTTACAAATGAAAGCAGTGAAAACTCTTGGCCTTTAGCACTTGAAGAGTTGAGAAGATTTTATTAACCCTTTGGTCTTCCAGATAAACTGAAACTGCAGCCAATTAACATTACTAATATATTTTCCAGTGCTAAACAAAGTGAGGAATTTGTTTTAGAAATATCAAACCATCACAGAGCCAGCCTTTATAGAGAAGAAATAAGAAAAAATGAGGTATAATAGTCTCCTGTTCCCCTTGTTGACATTAAACTATACTTTGCTAAGTACAGCTGTAGTCTGGCTCCCTCATTCAGTACGAGACACACTTCAAACCTGTCACTGATTATTTAAGTTCTTCCAATTTGCTTTAATTGCGGAGTATTTTTTTTTTTTAGGTTGGTTAAGCACTTTCACATGTGAAGATCATTCACTGGGGGAAAGGTGGGTGTTTGTTTTTAATCAAAATAATAATGTCTCCACTATGTGACTTCTGAAGATGCAATTATTCTCTCTTTTAGAGAGACTGATAAGGTTCCTGATTATACAGCCTCACAGATAATAAAAAGGATTATAGAAGAGAGTTTACAGCAGTATGGTTCTAATCTACACATGCTGAATAGCTGCCTGTTATTAAAGATCTGACATTCTATCTTTCCCCTAAGTGAAGTCAATGTAAGGGTCTTTTCCCCTACATAATTTCTATGTAGATTATTTACCAAGCCACATTTTCTTTCACAGCAAATAACATTTCTAACCATGATGAATGTCATGAAAAAGTAGCAAGGCACAGTAGGCTGTTAGTTTGTTCTGCAATAACAATGCACTTGAATAGGAATTTAGGGTACCTATGTGAAAGACACTGCCGGCACTAGCTCTTCCTTTTTGCTGAGCAGAATTTTTTGCAAATATCCATTCAGTACAATTTTTTTCCACCTTCTTAAACTCAATTATTTCTTATTTTTTATCATCTTAAAAAAGTGGCAGAGAATTCAAAAAAAAATTACTCTCATCTCTCTTTCCCACAACCTTAGCTTTAAGAAGTTGTTCTTCTGAATTCCTTTACCCTCATCTGCTTAACTGCAAAATGTAATTTTAAATAGTAGCTATAAAAATGCATTGATAGGTCTGTTAGAGAGACTGCAGTAATCCCCCCCTCAGTGTAGTTACCTCAATAGCTTAAAATATTCACATTCAGAATATCATCTATTTTATCAGTATATAAAAACTTGACAACTAGGTCTTTAAATACTCAAATCCACCATCTCTTAATCTTTTAATTTTCCATTAAAAGAGTGTTTTAACAGCCAAATTATTTCATAGTCCTATCCAGAGTCCAGTATTTATGGGTTGCAACATAAGACAACTGGATTTTGTTCTGTGCTACACAACAGCTTCTGATCTTGGGAAAACTTCCAAATCCCACAAATTAGTACTTAAATTCTGCCTAAGTCCAAAATTGTGACTTTCAAAACCCTTTGCTCAGCTACTGCCAACCCTGTGGCCATATGCTCTGACTGAGTGATTATCTCCCAAGACCTAAGTCATAACCATGGAATTGGGCTCTGTACAGAATGCAATAGAAGACACATGGGGTTTTTTAACTGATCCAAAAAATTTCAGTGTTTCATTAGATTAGAGCCCTCATCCTATGAAAAAGTACCTCATTCCCAAAAAATGCTCAAGGATAATATTTCTACAGAAACGGCGAATATCTTGTCCATTATCCCTATCAAATGGCCTAAGAAATTCCTATGGATCATGGGGGCACATGTTTACTTCTCAGTAATTACACATCTATAGCATATTACCTGTTCCACCCATAGAATTCACCTTTATAGAGACCCTGTATTCTGCTAATAGGATATACACAATGCTTTTCTTCATGTTTTAAGAGTCAAACATATGAAATTTTCTTTAAGCTTGATTCCAATCTGTAATATACAGATTAATGTTTGAGACACTGTTAAATCACAAACAGCCCTACTGACAGACACAGAAGAGGTGGCAAATTTCTTCCAGAGAAAGCAGCAAGCAATTATCATGTGTAGGTCAGGAGCACCATCAACAAAAGGAACTGGGGATATAAATGAAAGTCCACTATATAAAACAGAAAGATGGCATTAGGCCAAGACTCTAATATTTCAGAAGTATTTACTGTAGTACAAAAATGTATATACCTTAATCCCAAAACCAAAGTTGTTTTGCAAAGATGTGGGATATATAGAACAATTAGTTGCTTAATGAAACACTATTTTTAGAAATTTATTTTTTAGTAGTGAACAGTGCTATGGGCTTGTAGATAAATTAATGTGGTAAAAAACAAGGATTATTTTTGCCTTCTGATTTTAAAATGGGAACAAATCTATTTTCAAATATTAACAAAAAGCAAGGAATAATATATATGCTTAAGTTGTATGAATGCTGTGCAAATAGAGACCTAATGTTATAAGACTAATACAGAAGATGCTTTCATTTCCAGAGGAAAATCTCAAGAAAAAAAAAGAAACAGAAAATATCTCTTCATAATATAGTACAACACAGCAGAGCACTAAGGAGGAAAAAATAAGTCTGGCTTGGAGTTTTGGAGCATTTTAATTGTGTAATGAGTCTTGAAACAAA
>VXBU01007727.1:643463-670093 GCA_013400315.1 Bombycilla garrulus | reverse complement strand
TTGCATTAAAAAAAACCCCAGAACTCTTATCAAGACTCCTCTGCAAGAGCAGGATATCAAGGACAATGATCACAGAAAAAGCATTTAATAAAGTATCAGTCAAAGAGTACTTTGTATGTACTATGTTAGTGAAATAAAACTTCCTCTGGGGTTGGCCCCAGGTGCTGTTGAGCTGTGCACCTTAGGAACACCTAACAGTGAAAAGTGTGGGAGTCTACCCTCTCCTGGGTGATCCCACAATGCGTAAAAAGTCCTTTTCTCCAACCCTCCTTGCTGAAGAATCAGTCTGGAGTCTCCAGCTGTTGTTCTTCAAGGTTGTCTTTATTATCTAATACAGTTTCTTTCTGCCCTGCAGCCTTTTGCTCTGCAAGGGAGTTTGAGGCACACTGCCCGCCCCTGAGCTGTCTTTTTATACTATCAACTATGTATTTAATGTTTACTATTAATTTCCAATCCGTGACCCTTATGTTACACTGTCCAGTTGTCTGACAAACCAATCCAAAAATGCCACCCTGGCTCAAAGATGGATGGCAATAAGAAGAAGAAGAAATAACATGCCACGTGTAAAAATTCTCCATCTTGTTTCCCAGACCCCCCTGTACAGAATATCAAACCCCCTGGACATAGCTCCAAACCTTTTTCCTTTTAATCTGTAATTATCACTATTTTACCATTTAAACTCTGGTGACTTGCAGTTCTTCTTATAAGTTGGTAATTTGTCCCATGGATTAAAATCAAAGCCACAGACATTACTGGTGGCAAACCAAGGTCTCTGACCCTCCTGCCAGGGCTAAAAAGCCTCCTGACCAGGGCCCAGGTCATTCTGGAATGTCACAGGAACTCCCTGGGTTCTGACAGAGAGAACCACCACCATATTTCCATCCAAACCAGAAAGCTCGCATAGAGCCCTTTATTTGAAGAGAGTCAGCTCTCTTCACCTGGACATGAAAGACTATGTGTGGTCTGTGCTGGTTGTTCAATAAGTGTAGGAATAATAAAATGCTCTTTCTTCACTCTCCTGCACAACTCTGGTCTGGTCAGGATTTTTTGTGGCAGTGTAGCACCTCCTACAGGCAGAGTGCTGAGACCAAGAAGAAAGATGAAGCTGGCTTTGTCCCCTTTAAAAGGTAAAGAACCCAAGCATTCTTTCCCAATTTGGAGATGTTCTGAACCGGGACACTTCATTGGACTCCCTGGACATCACCCCACCCCTGGAGCTACCTGGATTGGATGACTGCCAGAGCCCCGCCTAAGTCATAAAAGGCATTGCTTGAAGAAACCTCGTGGCTTTTCGGGGGTGTTGTTATAGCAGAGACATGGACCTCCAGTCTCTGGCACGGCTTTTTCTAGGTAGAGAGTTTGTTATTTTGGAAGTTAATGAACCTTTTTTGTTTCCAAGACCACCCGAGGTGTCCTTCCCCACTCTTTTTAAGCCATGGGTATTTGTAAGACAAAAACCCAAATGGGGATGGGAGCTCCGAGAGCTCATGACACCTGGCTCAACGAGAAATCCCATGAATTTTTAGAAATTTTTCCTGGAAGACCAGTGTCCTGGTGGAAGGAAAGCGCTATTGTCACTGATGAGATTTGGCTTCCACCTCATATTAGTGTCCACTTGCACCAAATACAATCCATTGGTAAAGGGGACCTTCAAGAACAGGAAGAAGGAGGTGGTGATAGTGGGTTTCTGACTGAAAACAAGCAGCTGGTTTGTGGTGGCTGAGAGGGCAGCATGGACAGCAAGGCAGTGAAGTTTGATGCCTAGGGAGGGTACTTAAGGGTACCAGAATGAGACTCCAGGTGTGGAGGAATGCTAGCAGCAAATGGTAGGGAAGGGTAGGATGGTAAGCTTAGGATAAGGTCTGCTGCTAAGAATGAGACTGTAGTCCAAGACCTCTATCCTGACTTTTTCAGAATACTTCTAGTTTCTTGTGAGAAACCATGGCGGCAAGTAGAGGTCCTGAGTGCCAGTAGGTGGATGAGTCTTTGTGTAGAAAGGAGGGATTTATGCCTGTTAAGACCAGGAGACAGGAATAACTGTAAAGAATGGATGCACTATTTGTTAACAGAAGGCAACATTTAAAAATAGTAATGTTCAAATGAGAATAAGAATGGCCATAAAGCACCTTGGGTCAACTGTAAACAGGAAATTAAGAGGGCAAAATAAGAACTAGAGGAGCACTTTGGAATGGATGCTTAACGCTTACAGCAAGAATGTTTTGTGAATACTGAAAGGCAGGAAGCAATAGGAATTGTGAGATGGCTGGATGACCAAGGTGTAGAAAGGGCATTCAGGAATAAAAAAGTCATGGCAGAGAAGCTCAGTTAAATATTTTCTTTTCTTTTGTTGCTGATGAAGATGATGGAGAGACATCTGCTCCCAACCCAGTAGAAATGTAGCTGTGCAACATATGCCATAGTTTGGCCAGCAATGCTGCAACACCACAGCAGCACATACACAGTGCTGCCTGCCAGGGTTGGACCCATCCCAAAGTACAGCTCAGAGGAGGTTCTGGGAACCACGGACTTGTGACCCTCCGTCCCACCCCTGGGAAGAAGGACTCTGCTTCATAAAATAAGTTCTTAGAGCATTGGATGAACACAATCAGCTGGGAAAGAGCCAGCAAAGCTTCCATATTGGAAAACCTCTGGTCCAGCCTTCTGGACATCTGTAAGAGTGTCAATAAGCACATGAACACAGGAGATTCGGTCAGTCTCATTCACCTGGGTTTTCAAAAATTCTTTTATAATGTTCCCTGTGGATGGAAGGGTGTCCTGAAGAAAAGCTCCTTCTTTGGATTTAAAGGATAGAAAGCATGTGGTTGGCTTAACAGTGACTTAGGATGTGGACTGCTGGAGGGCTCACCTAAAAACCAGTCCTGAGATCAGTAGTTTTCAATGTCTTCAATTATCTGGAAAAGGAACAATGAAATCTCCACAATGGTGGAGGTAGCTGGAATCTTTCCAGCAGTAAAATGCCCATATGATGACGAGGAACTTGTGAAAATGTGTGTTTGTGTGGTGGAAGAGGGGATAGATAAGCATCAGGATCAGAAAATACATGTTACGCATTTTGGAGGGAAAAATAAACTAGTCCTACATGTACATGATGCTGAACTTAGAACTTGCAGTTGTAACTCAAGAGGGGTTTTGGAGTTACCACTGACAGCTCATTGAAACAGTTTTTCACTGACTGCTGCACATTTAGCCAACAAAATGTGGAGAATCATGATGAAAGAACAAGATTTTGGCCCCAAAAAGACTTTGCACAACCACAATAATCTTAAGTACTTGCTACAGTCCTGTTCACTGGATCTAAAGAAAGGGAGTAAAGCTGGAGAAGGTTCAGTAAAAAGTCAAGTGAATAAGCACCTGCCTTTGTAAGAAGACATCTACAGAGGCTGGACCTTCAGTTTGGAAATATGGAGGTTATTCCCAGGTAACCTCTGGAGCTCACTACAGGCAGCTTTTGGAGGCCCACTGCATCAGTAGGCTCAAGGACAAACTCTGACCACAGAGAGATGCTGAAGGAAGTAAGCAGGAATGCAACTTCAGTGCTGCTATTAAAAGAGGTATGACTGCTGAGGATACATGAGGAGGGATAGTTGAAAATGGCCACATTCAGACTCCTGATAGTGTCTCCTTTTGCCTTTGCTGGCTCTATGGGGCATTTGTTCAAGTGGATTTTCCACAGCTTTGAGGCTGCTACTGGAAACAGGATATTAGACTAAGTGCCCTTTCATAAGACCCAGGACAGCTATTCTCATGTTCCTGGAGAGCTGGAAAATCAAGAAAAAAACATGTAAAAGCCCTTGAGACAGATCTGAACAAATCCAATTGTTTCTTACTGAGGACTCCCAGAAAGAAATGGTGTGATTTGCGGCTCTGAGGAGATAGAGAGGTGAAGAAAAACTCAGCAGAGGAGTTTTTGCACAGTGTTTGTTTGTGAGACACTAACCTCATTGAGTAAAGCCAGGCTGGAGGGCAGACTCAAAAAACAGAGCAGTGGATGAAAACAATTGCCCCTGGTTTATGAAGGAGCCTGCAAAGATCAAACTCAACACGACCACAGTCAGATAAGGCAGGATGTAACACCTGAGTTTTCTGCCTAAGGCCATCATCATCATTCAGCTGCTTCTAACATAGACTTTGGACACTGAGGTAAGGTGCTGAGGAAGGGAAGGAGGAACCAGACTCACAGGTCAGCTCTGCATTAGAGTGTGAACTAAACAACTGTCTTTGCCTTAGGGAGCAGGAGTCTAAGCAGGAAGCAACTCAATTGTTGTAGTCCAGCACAAGTGGTTGGCCTTAGAAAACTAGTCTTAGAAATGTCCAAAAAATTGTCCTTGGAGATGTGACCTGTTTATAGGATACAGCCTAAACTCTTGGGCTGGGGGAAGGGAAATCAGTGCTGAGCAGCTACAGGGGAAATCACTTTCTTGAAAACAAAACAAGAAAAGTGTCTGAAGTACACTTAAGAAGCTGAAGTCTAGTGACACTCAAGGCTTGTGGGACACTAGGAAAGGAAGGCTAGTGAGAATCTGGAAATGCTAATTTGGGAGTAGGATAAGGAAAAATGAGTCAAAGTCATATACAAAGACTGCATGTTTTTTATACAAACAGCTGCTCAGCTTTTTTGCAGTACCCAAGGATAAATGCTGCCAGAGTTTAAAGCCTTGAGGCTTTTAAAAGGTTTTCTATTAATTCTGTTCTCTCCTTCAATGTCTTATGGAGTCTGTCCTTACTTTAGAGATTATGCCATTTGCAGTTAAAACTTTAGGACTGGGGAGAAAAGCTGGCAAAAATGATGCAGCCAGCTGTTAGAGCTTTGGGAGGGCACAGGGGCAGGGAGAGAAGAGAGTGGGGGGCTGTTCCTCAGCTACTCCTTAAAGCTGAAGATTCATGGACTGTTCCAGCTCCATGAAAGCATCAGTATCTTCACAGAATCATAAAATACCAGGTTGGAAGGGACCTCAAGGATCACCCAGTCCAAACTTTCTTGGCAAAAGCACCGTCTAGACAAGACGACCCAGCACCCTGTCCAGATGCATCTTAAAAGTGTCCAGTGCTGGGAAATCCACCGTTTTCCTGGGGGGATTTCCAATGGCTAATTGTTCTCATCATGAAAAATGTTCATGTCCAGTTGGAATCTCCTCCCCAGGAGTACCTAGTACCCATTATCTCTTGTGTTTTCCATATGACTACTTGTAAGAATAGAGTCTCTATCTTCATTGTAGCTACCCTGTAAATAATGGATCATGGTGATAAAGTCTCCCCTGAGCCCTTTTTCCTCAAGGCTGAACGAACCCAACTCTCAGCCTTTCTTCACATGGCACAGGTGGCATTTCTCTGGACCCTCTGCATATTGTCCACAGCTTATGGCATAGTGAGGACCAAAGCCAAACACAGTATTCCAAGTATGGCTTTACAAGCACTGAGTAGAGCAGGACAATGACTTCTTTATCCCTGCTGGTGGTGTCCTTGTTGATGCAACCCAGCATCCCATGGGCTTGCTTTTCTTCAGCAGCACACTGCTCACTCATGCTGAACTTGTTCACCAGGACCTCCAGGTTCATTTGCACTGAGCTGCTCTCTAGCCAGGTAGATCCAAGCATGTGCTGCAGTCCTGGATTATGTTCTTCCAGGTGCAAGATATTACTCTTACTTGTTGAACTTCATAAGGTCGTATCAGGCCACTCTTTCAGCCTACCCAGGTCTTCCTGCAGTGTTGCTCTCTGGAAGTGTCCACTTCCCCTCTCAGTTTGATTGCATTGTCAGGCTTCATTGGAACACACTTGATCCCATCTTCCAGACTACTTTTGAAGACATTAAACACTGTTGGGCCCAATATTGATCCCTGGGGGACCCCATGTGTGCCAGGCTACCAGTCTGAAAAGAAGCTCTTTGTGTGCAGCCATCAGAGGGTTTCCCACCCACCACACAGCCCACCACAGGAGGTGGCTGTGGGAAACTGCTGAAAACCCTGGAAAAATCCAGGTAGACAACATCCACCACTTAACCCACATCAACAGAGGAGGTTACTTGGGTAACCTGCAAGTCCAGCTCTGCATTTATGTGCAGACTAGTCCATTATGATGAAAGCATGGAATTCTTCCCACTAAAAACAATCAAAACCTGAATTTTGGGTGCATTATTCAAGCTGCAATACCAAAGCACTTTCAAGTAGACTATAGAAAATTATTATCTTTGGGGCAGCAGAGAGTGAAGGACAGTTAATAAAAGCTCTTGCTTCTCTGCAGAGAAGCTTAAAAATACAATTCATATGCACCCTAGAAGTCCTACTGGAGAAACCATATAAGGGTTGGGTTTGCCACGTTTTGCTGTAGAGGAGAGTTTGTTATTCCATACAGCAGGGCACTGAGATAAGACCCATAATTCCTATGAAAACCGGCTTCTGTGGTACTGAAGCCTCTTCTGTTCTTTTTTCAGTTTTTTTCAGCGTCCTGGAAAAGGAAAGAAGTGAATCCAACTATGCATGAAAATATTTTAAAGGGTTCTTGCAACTTTCTCCTAACTTTAAAAAAAATATTATTTGGAGGGTGAAGAAGGTGCTACAGAGCTGCTATTGCCAGTACATCTCTTGAGCCCAGCACCACCAAGACAGGGAACTGCACCAGGTGCACCTTTGGTCTGTGCAGTATCAACATTTATTAGTCTCTATAGTGATGTGAGGAAGATGAAAGCAATTTTTTGTAGTCTCCCTTTTGAAAAGACTGAATCTCTTCCAGTACTGCAGTGATGTTTTTCAAAATATACAAAGTTCAACAGGATGAATTAGTACATTAAGACAAGAGCATGGAGTTCTTCCCATTAAAAAGGAAAACAATCAAAACCTAAAATTTGGACTCATCATTTAAGATGCATTACCAATGCACTTTAAAGTAGACTATATCAAGAAAAATAATATTCCTCTGCCTTGCTGTGGCACCCCTCCAATGGCATATTAAGCTGGTGGACTTGTATAAAACAGACTTTCCACATAAATGCACACCACATGTAATTCACTATGTGATGTTGATTCTTCCGATTAATTTAGCCCCACTGATCAATGATCAGCTCTCTTGCCACTCCTCATTATCTGTTACTATCCCAGGGATGTTTACCTGCCAAAGCAGCCATCAGTAAGCGAAATACTGCCGAAATGCTGCAAAATGTCTTGGGCTTTTGTTCTTGACTTCAGCCCAGACCACAGAGGAGGAAAGTTTCCAGTGCAGTTGAGGGGACTTTGTGTAGATCTTAAGGACAACCAAGTCCTACATAGGATGGAGTAATTTTTCTAGTACTTCTTGGTTTCTGCTTCCCCCAAAAAGTCCCCATATTGTCCTACATCTCTAGAAATGATGCATAAGAAAAGATTAGGTAGTGGGCAAAGCTCTACAGATGAGTATGGAGCCTTCTTATCTGCCCAGCTAAGAGAAGATACCAGCAACAATAGCAAGTGCTCTACAAATGAAATGGCACTGGCAAAAGGGAACACCTGAGCACTCAGTCCACAATACTCTGCTTGTTATTATCAGGTATTTTGCACAATTCCCATTCATAAATAATTAATGCTTATCAGCATCACTATTGATGTTCTGCATAGTGCACCTCCATTCAGTCATTAACTTCTCTAAGGTTGTTTAACCAATGCAAAAAATATTTTGATTTACAGTGCTATCTTCTCAATACAGACTATTTTAAGGTTCATCTTAACTTACAGAATGTGGCTCCAAGTGAGTTAACAAGTGCAGGTCATGAATACTGTAAACAGAGCTCTATATGCTGATGAGTTGGGCTCCTGCCATTAGGAGCCAAACAAAACACAGGCCTAGGTAAAGCAGCATATGCTGTACTACTGAGCTATCTACATCTCACACAGTGATGCTAGGGATCCTACTTAATCAGAGAATTTTACTATTAGAGGAGATAAAAAAGTGAAAAGGGAAGCTATGAGCTGGCATCAAATCTAGCTGTTGCATTTCAGCTGGGACGCTGGAAAGGTGTGCTGGACAGAGGCTGCCATTTCCTTTAAGATTACACAGAATTTATGACTATTGAATTTGAACCGCTAGGTCCAGTTTGTTATTTCTCTGACCCTGCATGCAGCTTTGAATGCAAGGGCTAACACTTGTTTTCTCCTGGCTGAAAATCCTGGGGGCTGGCCACTGAGATGGAGCTGAAGTGTGGCTGTGGATGGGCCATAGGAGCAGAAATGGCGTGGGGCAGACGGATATGGTGTGCTAAAGAAGAGTGAGGGAGCAGCAGTGGGGACAGAGCTTGATGGCTGTGGAGGGTCCCATGGAGCAGGTGCTACAGGAACACATGAGCCACCTAAGGCATGTTCCTCCAGGTCCCAGCAGGAAGACTCCACTCTTCCCACCCATACGGTGCCTGAGCTAACATTAGAAGCATTCAGCCTGAGTGAAGTACCAGCTCAGGGAAAAGCAACAAGGCTGCTCCTAACAAATGTGCAACTCTTCACCCACATGTCCCCACATGCCATCTGCCCAGTTCATCACCCAAGCAAGGGAAAGCTGGAAGAAGTTCCACGGTGAATAGCCTAGTGAAGGCAGAGGGAACAGCGGGAAGACTGTGTCTTCAGGAGTCCTGCCAGCATTGTTTGCCATGTTTTCTGAAACACCCATAATGACATTATTTACCAAAGACTGGTTTTCTGTTACGGTGGCAAATAGTTGGTCTGTAAGTGGAGCTACAACAGGCAGTGTGAATGGACAGAAATCTGGGCTGTGTCTCTCCGCTAGGCAGAAATGCAATTGCCTTGGATGAATAAAGGTGAAGTGGTCTTTACTGCAGTGCAGAGTTGTTATTTTTTAACTGTGATTGTTTCTTTGCATCTTTTGCCCCATTCTCTTTTTTTTTTTTTTTTTTTTTTAACCTGCTTACCTCAGGGTTTTGAGGGAAAAATTCCCCTTCTCAAAACATTTGCTCATGACTCAGTGCTGTCTCCAAGCAAAGGTTCAAGGAAGTCAGTTCTGTTCTTTTCTCCCTTCAGCACAAAGAACTGAGACCAAACAGACAGAGTATTAGGCCACAGCCTCCACTGGACTCTCAATGCGCGTGCCAGGTGGGAAGCAGAGGTGGGATCTCCTGTGCAAACCCCTTAACTCCACAGGATGCATCAGGTTTTCCCCAGGGCTGCAGGAGACAGCATTTCCCCACTCAGGCAGACACTGCTGTGATAAAAGCTGGATTGTGGTGAGAGCTGTCAAGGTACAGCACAGGAGCTCTTACACTCCCGGTAGCTGGAGTCAGTTGCTTCCAGTCAGCTGGCTGAGGTTCACACTGTGGTGGTTTCCTTCTGGAGGCAACTTATCCCCGCATCAGAAATGGTTTTGCTTTTTAATGCATGTACTGCAGCAACTGTATCACAAGAAATAATGGCCTGCCCTGTCCTCTTGTGGCTAGTGTGGGCCATATTTGACTCCAAGGCAATCTGTGTGTTTGCTATTGGATGTGAACAACTGTTTGCATTTCCGATCAGGCTGGTGCACTGTCTTTGAAGTTCTACACCTCTGGTCAAGAGTGTAACTAACTTCTGGAGGTAAGATAGCAAGTTCTGACTCCAAAGACAGAAAAAAAATACATCCAATGGTTTGTCCTGTTTGAAGCCATTCTGCACCTGCTGGGTCCTTGCAAAGATGAGTGTCTTCCACAAGTGACTGGACAGGAGACGTTGCTGGAAGAAAGCTTAGAGATCACTGCCCAGGGGGCTGATCTGCTGACTGAATCAGCAGCATTTCTCTGTATTTTAGTCTCAAAATTCAGGACATGAGGACATCAGACAGCAGGAAGGGGAAAACAATCAGGTTAACATATCCCATGTTAGCCAAAGAAATTGAACAACTAAAATCATAAATAATGCATAATTTGTAAATAATGCAAATTATGCTATGCCAAAACATCAGCTGTAATCAGAGTCTTTATAAAAAGCTAAGTTTTTTGGGAGAACATCCCCAATGTTGAGTGGCTCTCCAGGCTGTAAAAGAGACCTTGGTGCCCACTGAAAGATTTCCTTTTCCTTCTGTCTGAATACATTTACCTCTTTCTTGCTGTAACCTTGATCTGTATTTGTACTCCAGATAGGGCATGTCAGAGAGGAAGATGAACAGATGTGCAGGAATGCTGAGGCATTTTGCAATATCATCACCTTGGCCAAGGAGGAAGATGACCTTTCAAAACCTGCTGGTACTCATTCATAAATGGATGCTGTTGCATTAAGGAAAGAATTCCAGCTTAGTCTTCAATGGCTCCAAATAATCATTAATTGTAGCACAGTACAGAGAAAAAAAGCAAAACCCCTGCATACATGACTAAAAAAAAATAAAATAAAAAAGAAAGAGAAGCAAAAAGGTTAAAATGGAACTAAATCAATTAATTTACATCTACCTACAAAACCAGTCACCAATTCCATATCTGGAAAATGCTGAAGTGGCTATATTTCATATTTTTCTGAAGCATTTGGTTAGTTTATAAGAATAGCTCACCTACTTCTTCAATGAACTTTTAAAACATTAAGTAACTACTCTGAAAATATTATCCTCTAAAAGTCCATTGAGATTCCTTTACTGCAGGCTGCAAACTTTTACACATTCAGTATGCAGAGGTCTTGGACTGGACAAAACCTTTTCCCCTTATTATACTACTTTATTCTTTTCCTCCAAACCATTTAAGCAGTGCTGCAGCTTCATTTCTTGCTCTGATAACCTTGTGAAGTGCTGTTAGGTGACTAATGAATTAGAACAGGGAAGATCAAGGTGCATAAATTCAAAATTCTCAAGAGTTTCCCTTTGAGATAATATCTAATAGGAATGCATGCCTTGGTCACACAAGAAGAACCCGCAAACATTTAAGATATAACTGGTATACAGAAAAACCCTGAGAAGCAAAGATTTATTAAAGGTGCAAGGTCTTAGCAGGAATGGAATGCTGAGGAGGGAAGAAAACCCATAAACTGCCCTCATAATATTTTTACACAAAAACACTGAGTGGGATCTGATTAAGTACATCAAGACAACCAGATATGACATTTTTTTGTGTGTGAAGGTTTGAAAGGCCTATGGTAAAACTGCTAACAAGAGCTACTGGCCATGTGGGCAGGTGGGGCACAGTTTACCTGGATGCTCCTGGCACATGACTTAATGCATTTGTCTGACCTTCAGTCCTAGGCATGGCTACTTCTTGTACTTTTTGGCACTGGACATTAAATTGTCCCCTAGCCAGTCAGAAGGGGATTATTTCCCCACAAGCAGTGAGCCAATAAAATATTACACATAATAACAAAGGATTTATTTATTTTCTCTGCTTGGCTGATTTGCTGTTAAGATCTGCTGCTGTCACAGACAAGCATATAAAGGGGCTTGGAAGTTCAGGAGCCTTCATGCTGGAATGCCTCGCTTAGGTGAGCATGGGAGCTGTGATCTGCTCTTGCTAACACAAACCACAGGAAGAAAAATATGCAAAAAGTTATTTTGCTGTCAGAGTTCCTTTTGTTGCTTGCTAGAGTTACCAAGCAGCTTCTTTTGCTTTACTCAGAGCTCAAATTCCTAACTGAGGGCTGGTGTCAAGGAACAACGCATGGATTTGGGGCTACTCTACTGAGCCCTATGAGCCCCTAGCCAGCTTGAGATATCCTAGGAACAAGAGGAACAGCAGCAAAACAAGGACACAGTGCAAGGGTATCTAACCATGGAAGGAACAGGTGGATTTCCAAATGATTCAATGCTTAGTGACCTTGTGAGTCTGGGTGATCTTGCTGTTGGGACATGATAAATGTTCAAGGTGGGCTGGCTGCAGTTTCTGGCACTGATTCCTGACCCTGAGTAACTTTAGAACGCACGTACAGCTTTGGCTGTAATCCTGCCCAAAGTACCTCAGCTATTCTTAATGGCTGTGCTGGGATCGCTTCTTGGAGCCATGCCACAGTACAGAAAAAAAGGGATGATTCATAGGGCCAAAAGACCAAATAATTTAAAGTAAAACTTCAAAGGCATCTGGCTGATTTCTATATTTAGCTGCCTAGTAACAAGAACTTGAACAGCTGGTCTATTAATTAAGAAGAGGGCACCCTCCTACAAGCACTCAAACCTTCAAGTCGGTTCTGGTCAGCTATCTGAGAAGCATCTGCCCTCAGGAGAGGACTCTTTGCTTCAGATTACAACTCAAGACAAGTGCCCATACCTGGGGGAAAGCAAGATGTTGTATTAGATCCTGCTGATTAATTTCTGATAGCTCCTTGCTAGAGAACTGTGTGGGCACAGCAGAACCATCTAATCCTCTCTGTGCTCTGTAAATGGCTATGGGACCATGCCATGATTGTACTGCTCCTCCCTTCTTCTATAAAAGGGCACTTTTCTGTCAGGAACTCTGTTGCAGGAAGAACCACGATAGCTTTAGGTGGCAGAGAGTCAAGGACAAACCTAAGCACAATGTGTTCTCTCATGCAGCTATATCAGGCATGGCTGAGTTCAGGAGACAAGGAAGGAAAGCAAGACAGACTCCACGATGAATTATGAGGCTTCTACTGACACCTGTTGGCAAAACTCTCAAATATCCAAGGATGATGGACACAGCTCTGCACCTCACAGGTCACTCTTCCCTTCTCTGTGGGACAAATGAACATTCCACTGGGAGGAAAGCAGAGGCAGCTGCCATGTCCTGAAGATCAAGGAAGACAATGCCATTAGCCAGTCATTTACTCAGATGTGGGATCAATCACATTATTAGAGTAACAATCTGGGTTTATTGTTGGCCTATAGCCATTTTAAGGTAATATTAGTTGGTAATACTTCCTCTTGAAACAATTTTTCATTTTGAAATGCCATATTTTGAAAGCCTGCACAATATAGTTTAGTTAAAATATGGCAGAAAAATACGTCAGAAAATATCTGGATTTTGGAACACTTTGATGATTATTTTATCAAGATTTTCAGTGCATATAGCATGAGCAAACACACAGTTGTCCCAGCTGCTAAGGCATTAGTGTTAGTGCAGCAGAACAGTGAAAGACTAAATGCAGATCTTGCCTAGGAAGGCCAGGCTGCTTTCATGTCTGTAAAGTGCAGAAATTTAAGGATGGAAAGCTCCCTAGCCAGAAAAAGAGAAGGCAACATACCTGTAGATGACTGTATAAACCTTGCAAACCACTGACACGCATTGTCAGGGGTAGGAAATGTGAAATTGTTTTTGCATGGGGGGATTTGGTTGAGGTGGAGCAATGCAAGGCAAATTAGCCCTGAGGTTTACAAGCATGCCATCTTTTCTAGCTTAAAAGAACCACAAATAACAGAGGAAGCTGAGGCATGGACAGCACACTCAGGCTTCGGCTGGTGTTGAGGGCTGCACCTCCATGTGCTGCAGAGCCTGATGTGAGTGTGCTGCAGAGGCCAAAAGCTCTGGAGCACTGTAAGCCCATATGACACAGGGAGAATGTTCAGGAAGACTCCTTCCAGCCCAGCTTGCTGGAAAATGTTGCCAGAGCTGAGTAACAGGTCATCCCCCTGCACTGCTCTTACACATCTGAAGTCCTTGGTTTACCCATTTGTTGCAGAAATGCAACTTCTGTTGGTCTTGTGACTATTTACTGAGACACTCAGTTTTGTAAACTTCTGGCTGGGTCTTCCTGGTTTAAATATTAAAGTTCTCATTGAGCTGTCGGAATAAATAAAGTTCATCTTGCTACAAATTTCATTTTTGTAAAACATCAGGTTTATTCTTTGTGACCTCTAGAGCTCATACAAAATGTAAAGATTTTCCTTTTCCCTTTCTGTAATCAATAGCATTTGCTGCTGCTAAGTCTGTTATTTGGGTTATTGACTGCCAATCATTCCTGCCCAGACCTGTTTCCTGAAGATCCTTCAGGAAACAAATATTAAGTATGAGTTTATCTGATGATGTGAACATGAAGTTCTTCTGAGTCCTGGCACACATTCTCTTTTGCCTATTAAGACAATGCAGGAGGAGCAAGTCTCTTATTTTCATATAAAAGGTTATGGAATTTATCACTGTATATTGCTGGCAAATATGAAGTTGAATACATAAGTACAGTACAGTAAAAAAACAAATAAGATTCCAAGACAACAAGGGTAAGGAATGACAGAAAATATGTCTCAATAAAAAGGTTAAATGACCATTTTCCTGGTATCAGAGAACTGTATTAAGATAGACATGCTTGGAAATGTCATTGTTAAAAAAACCTGCTTACTTATCACTTTTTGCCTTTGGGAAGACTCACGTAACTTTACACTGGGAAGCACTTTCAGAGTGATTTTGATTTCCTTCCTGACCCAGCAGGGATTTATCACTCTGCCTTTTAGTCTGGTACACTACACGTGCTGAAATCCTTTAACACAAAACCAGTTACACGTGTCCTGTAACTACTTCTGTGGCTCCTGAAGTGCCTGGCTGATGCATTTAACACAGTTTGGGATGCAGTGAGAGACAACAGAAATTTCCTCTGGGTCAGAAGTGCCTTTAAGTTGTCATTTTAAATATCCAGGCTCTCCAGCTGCTGAGGATTTGATGATAGCCTATTCTGCAACTGCAGCATGGCAGACTGGATTAAAGCAATTAAACATTAAGACTCAAGGAGTTTAAGATGTATTTTTATTTTTCAGTCAGATTTTTCAGTCTCCTAAAGTTTATTTATAAAATTCCATCTATTGTAGGTCATGATAGTATAAAACCATTTGATCCCTGCAGTGCAGTGTCCCACCAGCAGCACTGAGCTGACAGTGTAGAAGAAGATGCCCAAAGCCCTGAGCAGATGAAGCCAAATAGGCACAGGATCCCTCAGTTTTAATAGATCAAAAGTAAATCTTAAGAGCTGCATTGGAGAATCTCCCTGTGATGCCCCTCCAGCACCAGCTGTTAGCTGGGCAACAATCCAACACCTTTACAATCCAACACCTTTGCCTTGAAGAAACCAATTGGCATCAATAGTGAACTCTTAAAGGAGCTGCTCACTTTAAATACTTGTTGACTTGCAGCTTCAGCATAATTAGCTGTTAATTTGTTTCATATTTCTGAGTCTCCTGTGTCTCTGCCATTCTACATCCATACGCTTCTCTCTCATTCCTAGCCCCTTCCTTCAAGATGACAGGTACATGCTTTTCCCTCTAGTAGCATTTGAGTTGTTTTTAGGTAACTAAAGTGTACAAAACAGAAGAACTACTTCCAAAAGGAGATGTCAGATGTACAGATGTGCTCCACCAGCTTCACCAATTCTTTCATTCTGGTGCTTCATTCTGCAGTGCCTGGGATCCAGCTGCTAATGGATGGACAGGCAGAACCCCAACCTTGTTCAAAATGAGGTACCTTTGCTATGCTTCTTACCAGCCTTTCTTACAGCGAATGCACCACTTGAGAAGGGATGATCTCCTGCTCTGGGAACAGCATGTCCATTGAATTACAATCATACCAGGAAATTCTTGCTCCAGAGTACTCTCTGTACCCAGAGACAGTCTCAAATCTACTCATTGTATGAGCCAGAAAATGCAAGGTTAGAACAGGAGAGCACAAGTGCAAGGCTGGATCACAGCTGGAAACATATCTCCCTGATAGGAACAAATGTAATTCAGAATTCTCTTAGGAAACAAAAAATTGCCCTCAGCTATCCTTTGTACAAAGAGGTAAAAGACTAAACACTGACAAATGTGTTCAATAAAAATACTTTCAAATACTTTGACATAGGTGGAATTAGCTACAAGCTGTGCAGACTGTAGCACTGTTGCTGAACCCTGCTGACAACCCTCATATACTTGCTCCAGCCATCCTGTGTCAGCAATGCCCTCCCAGGACCTACATTAAGATATTAATAGCAATTAATCTCACAGAAACCTGGTGCTAATCTTGACTCATGGTAGTGGTGAACTCTGCAGTCTCACCCTACCTCTCTTCTGCATGAACGCACTCTTACTAGGCTTTATTTATTTACATAGTAAACACAATTCTGGGAAAAGCTTCCTACGCCCTCTGCTGGTTTTCCAAGGCAGCCATTTTCACCTGATTATTACAACTTTCTGTAAAATACCAGTAGATTCCCATACCTCTCTTCCATTTTCTTCTGACTAAACTGCAACAAGATGTATAGGACAGAACCACAGGTGCAAATTATACCAATTCCTTCTGCTTCCCTGTGACCTACAAAATAACTACAAATTTTCATGTTTACTTACCAGCATTTTTTCTGAACCAGACTGTTCAGGAAATTCAGGCAATCCCCATCTCTTCTTGAGATGGCTTCTTTGAGCAAATCTGCACAGAGAATAGGAGTTGCCTTTGGTTCCCTTTCATGCTGAGGAGAGTGGCAAACTCCACACAACTTCAGTGTGAACCTTAGGGCCGCAAAGTAATTTGTCAGCGGATCAATTATCTCCTTGTATTTCTGCCTTCACTGCCAAGACTCCTCAAACAATCAACCACTAAGATTTAAGCAATTATACTAGCTTATTCCCAAGACTCTTCCAGAATAATTCTTTAATCTTTAATGTAAGTTTTGTATACTCCATGAGTGTTTTCCAAAAGCTCAAGACTGCATACTGCTCTGATCCTCACTGGTGACTTATTCTGGTATTCAAAGACAGTTCTGCAAGTTTCAATATTCAGGTTAGTAAGCCTTAACCCTTCTAATTCTGTATTTTTGTGGCATTTTATTTTGCCCTATGTATAAAGACAATCTAGCTTATCCATAAACATTAAGACCCTTTGATAGTAATTCTCCAGAGAAAAAAACACCAGCAGTTCCCAATGGCCAGCTGGTGAGACTTGTCAAATACAAGCAGGGTATACCCTCAGTGCTAGAAATCCATACCATAATTACAGACTGGGCCAGGTCATGACTGTAATAAGGGATATGGTGTCTGAAGATTCACATAGTTTGAGTCACATAGCTGAGACCAGGTGTCTTTTGTCTAACTTTGAGAGTGAATAACCCAGAGTGAACTCTCTACAATAAATTCAAATGTGCACCAGATCCAGCTAGGGATATACAATGGCAGTAACTCTACCTTGTCAGGACAAAGGAGGTACTCATTAATCAATCCAACTTTAGTTTAAGGTTTTGGATGTGAACACAGCCTTTCTTGAAAATTCTCTCTGCTTCAGTTTCCCCTTCACTCAAATCTGCACCTATTTTAAATGTATTAGCCAGTTTACTTACTAAACACTGTGCCAAGCCTGCAGCCTCCACTACTGCTCAAGCTCTCTGTTCTCAGTAAATGCAGGAATAGCAAAAGAACTTCCAAGGCAGTAGAATTTTCACTAAAGAAACAAAAAAGCACTAATGAGCAAAACACCACAGACAAATCCACAAAACCAAAACCTCCACACAGCAGGCACCTCCACTATGAAATTATCACTTTCCTAAGAGTGCCATAAATACACTGCTCTCTCAGAAGTGCTGATATGATGATGGTGCTGCTTTTCTGAACTTACCTTTTAGGGAGACTAGAGAACTACTTTAAGTCAAAATACAGTGTTAACAAAGTCTCTCCCTAGCATTCTCAATGATATCATGCACACACCACTCACAAGAAAGAAAAAAATTTGTACCAAATCACACCAATGAAAGCCACTACTCAGGAATCCAGAGCAATCCAAAATGCAGAAGTGAGACCTGGCTGCAGCCAGCTGCCTTCCCAATGAACTGGCAGGCAAGGAAACAGCCATGCTCTGGTGGCACATGCTCAGTGTCCAGCACCCTGGAACTTGGGGTGCCCATGACTCTGGAGGTGCCTGCCTCCTTAGAGTCATGGAAATGTTTAACATTTCCAGCAGGACCAACACAATGCTGCTGCCTCCGCCCTTTAACACACAGGTTTTTGCTGCACCAGCCTACAACAGCTTACCTGCTCAAGTGGGAGAGCCTGCCTGTTCCAGCCAATACATGTCTTGGGTCACTGCACGATGATAACCAAACACCAGTACTGACTGGGAACAACAAACACTATCATCCACAGTATCTTCAGAGTTTTATGCAGGAAATATGAAATTTTGATTGACATTCATCTACATGTTAGGATAATTCTGAGCAGTTTTCAGGAAATGAAAATTCATTACATTCAATGTGAAACATCTACACTGCAGATTATTAATCCAGCCCTGAGTTGGAGCATTAGGCAAGTACAGTCAGCTTCTGAGGGTAGTATTAATCCTGGAGTTATGTTTTCCATTGGTGCGTTTCTTCAAACAATTATTACTTAACCTTCAATTAAACTCTGCTCTCAAATTTTCACCTCAATAGTACTAGCTAGAACTCCAAAACACCCAGCTATGTCTGGCACCACAACTGAAAACATTCAATACACTCCATCTGAAGCATTTAGATCTAGGATCTCCTCTTGACTTCAACCAGTTAGCAGAACTGGAAACGGAAGATATTCAGACAAATGACAATGTCAACTGCCCCCCAGAAATGGGCTGCACAAAGATGGACAGCAAGACTCTGCGTGTACCTTCACTCATAGCCATGACTACTCTGCCATATGTTCCACTGAAGACATTTTAAGTCAGGCCCACCATTGTTTCACAAGAGACAAGTTCCCTGCCGTTCATCTTTTTACAGAGGAAGGCACACCAGCAAACACATCAGCATTTGATAGGTACCAAGTCCACTTTAATAAGTGAATCCACAATCCTGAAACCAATAAATCCCACTTCCCACCACCAGTTGTAGGCAGTTCTCCTCGGAACTCAGAATCTGACTTGCATCCGGAAATGCATCTGCTTTGTAGCATTGTTACTCATTCCTGTCTTGAGCATCCACTTTGACTTCATCCTCTGCAGGTACTGCATGTCACGCTGCTGAGCAGAGATGGCCCCTGCAGGGAGAGAGAAGGAAGAGAGATGGATCAATGCCTGTCACCTTACAACTTGTATGCAAACCAGCTGACCTACCCATGTACTTCAGCAGTTACACAAAGGTTTTCCTTCCCATACTGGCATTCTTCTCTCAGTTTTTCTCTGGGGAAAGCCCAGTTTCCTATACAAATACCCATGACTGTGATTAAGGCAAAAGGTTGGTTGTTTTGCATTCCAAGTGTTATTCTTATATTTCAAAAGTGGATATGGACCACACCACTGTTCCCCAATGGGAAAAGTATTCTGTTAAAGCATGACTTATGTTGCATTATTAAATAGCAAAACTAGTGGCTTGGACAAGGAGAAATCAAGAAATCTCATGAAGTCACCAAGTATCACAAACAATGGAATGAAAAACTTGCACAGAAGCTGCACTGGATTTTAGAAAACAAACTTCCTACATCTGCTTGGATGTCAGGAATTGAAGTGAACCGAGCGGAAGACAAACTAGTGCATAAACCCCACATGCAAAGCAAAGTTGACCTCTGGAATTGCAGAGTGCTGACACCCCAGAGCCTCCTCCCCTGCAAAGCCCTCCCACTGTCACTCACCTGCCTGGCCCGTCCAGCCCAAGGCTCGGTACTGCTGCAGCACCCGACCCACGGCTTTCCTGTTCTTCGCAACAGCCACGGCTCTTGTCACGCCGAAACGCTGCCTGTAGTACCTCATCAAGGAACGGTGACCCACTCTGGCACCTGCTCACAGAAGGGGACAGCTTATCATTAAACAGCTTCTGAAATGCACTACTCCAGTACATGGTGAAAACTGTGGAAAACCCCTCTGCTGAGAAATGTTTTTAAAGGGTCCAGAACCTTAAACATTTTAGGATTATTAGGAACTCCATGTAATTACTGAAAGAGCTGCTTGAAGAAAAAACACAAAATGTGCTGCTGTTCAAGAGGGCCTTAGCTCAGATAACAAACAGGCAGTTATCAGTTTTAATTAGTAGAATGAGCAGAGAGGCAGCGCTGTTTCAAGTAAACAGTGAAGCCACTTGCTAACATTCAGGAAAACCTGGGTAACTGCAGAGCTGGCAGCACTTTTCAGAATGAAAGGGCTGAGGTCCCCTCCTACAAAACCACCAAACAAAAAAATGCAAGTAAGAGTGCCAAATGCTGAACTAGAGAAAGGCTATTTAATAATTTAATTTACTGAACTAGTTTACTGAACTAGGTAGGAGCTGGCTCTCTACGAAAGAAAAAAAAAACAACCAAACCCTACACTAGATAACCTAATTTATAGGTTATAAGCCTAAGTTATAGCCAAGTTGTACTCAAACAAATTTGTAAACTCTTGTTGGGAGTACACCATTACAGTCACATGATAATGAAGATATAAAATGGGCAAAGCAACCCACTACCCCAGTCCACACATCCATCTCGGTGCTGGAGAAGCAGAACTACTTGGCAGTGAAAATAATGGAAGGTGAGGACATAACCCCAAAGACACTTAAATGCAAAACTACCTTCCCCCTTCCCAGAGGAAAACACAACAATGGCCTGTGCTGCAGGAACTGGAGGCAGATATGGGAGGTGCAGAGAAAGCAAGCTGTGACACAAACCCTGAGCTCACCTGATGGAAGGATCAGCTCCATGGTGTCATCATCATAATCCAGCTCTTTCCCTGACGGGTGCTTTCCAGGATCCTCCACATCTGTCCCATCCTCGTGATCAGGGTAACTGCTCCTGTGGAAGAGCAGCAACACATGGTTTAAACACGGAGAGAGCAGCCACAACTATCCAGACCCACTCTACAAAAGAACCACCATGCACAGCTACAGCAAGGCACAAACATTGTCATGTTTCACCTGCCTTGGTCTGAGAGTTCCTAACAGCAGAACCCTGCCCTGAACAGAGCCTGGAGGCAAGGAACCCTTTTCTTCACCCTATTCTGCAACTCAGCACAGTTCTGCTGCTGCACACCCAACAGTGACTTATGGTGAAAAGCCACAGTGCAGGTCACGGGCTCTGCACAGCTATTGAACAAGCACTCCCAGAAACTCCACCTGTCACCACAATATGAGGTACTTCCGACCAAAATGAACACAGCTTAGGATAAGTTGCAGGAAGTTCAACAAGAGGCCTCTAAATCACAGCAGTCCTGTTCAACTCCAGCTACACAACAAAACTTCTGTAAGAAACCCACAGTAGGTGTTAAGTCCACAATCGGTTTAAAAGGTAATGGGAAAGAGTTAGGACCTTTTATGACCTTTGTTGGTGCACTGAAATCTCAATTCAGTAACAGCAAACATAAAAAACAATTCAAAATGTACTTTGATGTAGGACTGGTAATAATGGTCACAGAAGAAGACAACCTATGTTGTTGTTACCATTACTTAAAAGAGTAAGGAACCAGAAATGGAAAATAAATACTGGAACCTGAAACACCACTACATTTTAAGAATGAATAATAGTTTCTAATGTAATATTTAACTGTCCTTTTGTCTGTTCCTACCTGTGTCTCACTCAAAGAGAAATGACCTCACCTAAAATCATAGAAATCTGCAAATTCCAGGGCAGCATCTCCATCTGTGAAGAGTTTGCAGTGGCTTTTATCATTCATATGAGCCTGGACTGCTTCCGTAGAGTAGAAGGATTTCCCCCTTTCATTGCACCAGATGCAGATTTTCCCAACTCCAACTTTCTCTCCTGCAGAAAAAGGCACTTTTATTGGTCTGAACAAAATTTCCCTAGTCATTAATTAACATTTCTGTGACAAAGCCTTCCTAGCTTGCAGGCAGAGAATCTTAAGAGGAGCCTCAAGACCTTAATTTCCAGGATAGCCCTGCTGCTCCTCTGCCTTGACCATATGGAAACATCAGCGACAAGTCTGGCCATTTTAAGATTTCTTGTGACAAGGTATGGGTCATTCAGTATTCTCAATAAGAAATTTCACACTCTCAATATGTTTTTCTGTCCAATACTCCAAAATTATTTTATTCTCATCATTATTTTTAGACTTGAAGGATGATACATTTTTTTCCTAGCTTTTAGCTCTCTCACAAGCATTGTAAACCAGAGACAAATACTTGTGACTCACTGGTAGGACAACACAGTTCATATATATATGCTTTAGCAACAGAACTTTGTCCCAAATTTCACATTACTTGAACAACTTTCTCAGCATCAGAAAACTACGTGAGACCCACAGAGTACATGACCATGTTTGGTCACCCAGGTTTTCTCTCATTCTCCCTGGAAAGCCTGTGGTCCTGCTCATGATCAAAATACTGACAGCACTCAGACAAAAAAAAAAAAAAAATAAGAGGCAACCCAAACCAAAACATTTGGTATCATATCCAAATGAAAATAAGAACTATCAGAACATAACTATCTTGACAAAAATCAGAAAACATTCAGTCATACCAAGATACTTGATTAATCCTCTGAGATCCACAAGGTACTCTATGTCTGGAATAAAGAAGCTGTGGACTTTTGTCATATGTGCCACATTTTTTGTGAGAGATCTTGAGTGATGGGGACAGAACAAGCAGTCTGTGACTGGTATGGCCCCAACAGCAGGAATGACTTCAGCCTCTGACTGTTGCTCCTCTTCTTCTTCTTCCACACTTTCCATCTCTTCGTCGGAGCCAATGTCTTCATCAGAATCCATATCTTCCCAGTCTTTTAAAGGAAGCATAAAAAAAAATAAATATTTATTTTACACTTTTCCCAAGCAAAGTATGTCCCAAATAAGTTAGAAAAAGCCATCTTAGAACATATTGCAGTTTTTTGTTCTTACAGCTAAGTGCCACACAATCACTTCTAGGTGCAAGAATTTACCATTGTCAGTAAAAGACATTTCTTTTTATGATGCACAATAAACCACAGGGTTGCTCATAAAAACCATTGGCAGATCTGATACTTTTCCCCCTCCATTTTCTCAACTATTTACATTTTACTGCTATTTCTAGGCCTTAAATTTAATTCACCACAATGCAAGAATACAAGCATGGCTCACTGAAAACAAGACAACTCTGGTAACATCAGGAAAATACTCATTTCCAGCAGTGAGGGAAAACACACTCCTGTTAACACACTTAAAAGGACAATTAACATTCAGAAACCTACTGAGATTCTAGCAATACAATTTATGACTAACACACCAATACTAGACAGGTGCAAGCTGGCTTCTTCTTTGGGTGTTACAATGTATGTTCAGAGGCAAATGTCTCTTCTCACATAGGACACTTTCACTGAACTGCAACCGAAATTTCAAGAGCACAAAACTGCTGTAACAGATGCAGTAATGTGACGCAGGTGTTTCAGAAGCTGGAATGAAGTTCCACCTCATTCATAGCTGTCCCTTCAGACAGCTCAATCACCCCATTCAACTGCTCCAATAGAGGCATTTGAAGCTGCACTGTCAACTACAGCACTGAAAGCATCCAGGTTAAAAATAACCCTTTTCTGGAAATTCTGAAGCTCTGATCTTTTCAGCTGTCTGTTTTCCAAGCTGACCTCCAACACAGAGCCGTATTCACAGGAAAAGGCCATTGGAGTGGCAACTCATAAACCCATTTTAACACAGATATCAACATGCTGAGAAGTGACACCACACAGTCAGGTTAAAGAGCAAACTTTCTCCTCTGATCTTGGTGGGCAGAGGGAAACAAAACCAGCCTCCTCCCTACCTCCCTTCAACAGATCAGAAAATGAGTTGGGACAATAGCAAATAATCATAACTGGATTTTTGTTCATTTATTTTTCAGTAGTTTTAGGGTAACCTGGTACATTAGCCTTCTTTAAAGGAAACTTCCTTTGACATTTTATGTGGTAATAGTGCTCATACTAGCGACTACTTATATTCAATCTTTACATGCATTAGTATCTGCAAGTTGAACAGCTGGCAGTTCAGACACTCACACAGAGTCCTTGACTGCAAACATGGGCCAACCTTAACTTCTTTGTTAAACTGAAAATTTAATCAACAGCAAAACTTTTTGTGATGGAAAATGCTGCACTGCTACACAAGTAGGAGGCAGCTCTTCCTCACACCACAGCTTACCGCAAGCTATCTTCTGTCAGTGTGTTTACTGCCTTACCTTCTTCATTATCCTCTTCTTCCTCTGCTTGTTGCTTGGCCAGCTTCCTTGCTTGCTGTTCAAACCACTGCAGCCGTGGAGGTATTTCTGGTCGTTCTCTGCTCTGGGACAAGCTGGTGCTTTCCCTGGAAACTGGAGAGCTACTCACATTACTAGGAGGCACAGGTGTCTTCTTGGGAGATGAAGATGGCTGGGCTCTGATGGCTTGCTGAATAGCTGTGTTCATTTCATCTTTATTTACACTCTCTGGGGCCAGCCCCTTTTCCAGATTCTTCTCATTTAATATTTTCACCTTCTTGCTGACAGCTTGAACAGCTTTCTTCTCCAGATCCAGGTGCTTCTTGGACTTCAGGTGATTCTCATAGGCACTGAAGGTGGAGAACCTCTTGCTGCACACTGTGCAGTAAGTGGCAGTGATTTTGTTCTGCTCCTCTGCTACTGCTCTCTGTGCCAGGACTCTCTCTTCGAAGTTCTCAGCAGTGACAGGCGGCATGTCAGCAACTTTACGCTTCAGGTTGTACCTGTGCCAGTCGCTTTTGTAATGGGCACGCTGAATGTCACCATCCTTGAAAGCCACCCGGCAAGTGATGCAAGTGTAGGTGGCCATTACTAGAAAGCGGGAAAAAATAAAATCATGCCAAAAAAATTAAGTAACAGACACAAAAAAGCCCCAACACAACAGTTCTCACACAGAATTAAATTGATTAAACACCAGCATCAGCAATGAGTGCAGTATTCACAGGCAGGAGCAAGAGAGGAAACTTAAAAATAAAAGACTTGGAGTTTACTTGTACCACAGCAGCAGCTGAGCATCCCAGCTCTGGATGCAGAACCCACTGTGCCTGATGGGATCAGGATGCAGGAGAGGGCCCCTAGTCGCAGCAACAGTATTTCAAAAGCTCTACACTTTTCACTGAAAATCAATGACTAAAGGTTCTTAACAAGCTCATGTTCTGTCAACTGTAAAACTTTGAGGAGACCAGTGATTCCTCAGAAATAAAGGGAAAATCTGCTTACAGACCTATTTTCTATTTTCCACAGCCTTATGAAATGGCAAAAAAAATTTACTGAATTTAAAAATAAAGCGTTCTTAGCTACTTTGGAGCAGTGCATGCAGTGTTGACAACACTTTACCCTGCAGAGCTGTTCATCTGGAGATGCAGTCAGCCATGCCTAGATCTAGCGCTTGAAGCCACTGCTAACCCTGGTCTCCCTCCACTTCCCACAATCCAGCAGCTGAGCCGTGTCATTGGGACAAGACAACTGCAGAGCAGGGACCTGCCATTCATGCTGTCCTTTCCAAACCCATACATTCTCTTCCTTCTAAGTGCTTAATGAAACTTAGCACTTTTTTTTTTAACAAAGTTGAAGGAATCTCTTGAATGCTCGAAAAACAAAGAGCAAAAAATCGTGATCTGGAGATCACAGAAAGTGCCCTCATCTTTTAACTGATTAACAAAAACTATAGCTTAATCTGGAGAAAAAAAGAAATAATACATAAGGATGAGGGGGTCTGAAAGGGAGAGGAAAAGCAGCCCCTCCTGAAGCTACTAACAGGGAGAAGCAGTGGCAGAAGTCATAAACATGAGTCAAAACACACATTATGAAATGCTCATTTCCTGGAACCACTGGGCTCCTTACTTATTATTGCCTGTGCTATCTACAGTGTGACAGTGAGAGGGGGGGTGCAGTAATATAAAGGCCATATTATCTGGAGTACTATAAGCATCTACTCAGCGTAACAGATGCTTTTCGTGTTTCAGAGAAAAAGGTGTTCTCCGCCCACTGAGAGATCCCGAGTATTCCCTGAGGCGTTGCCTGCCCCTCTCCCCGCCCAAGCACCAACCTTTGTCATAAAGCACTGACTCAGAGCCACGCTGGCTGCTAGTGACAAACTCCTCGCGGGACCCCGAGGCAGAACCCTCTGTTCTGGCCCACGACGGACAGACAGAAGCTACACGCTACATTACCACGGGGGCATTGAAAAACACCCAACCTCCTCCGGCTCCGCCGCACTCAAATGAAAGCAGCTCAGAAGAGGTTACATTGTAACTAAGAGAAACTAAAGCCATAAATCTTTCCCTCTGACTACTACGTGGAGACGTGCTTACACCTCGAACTGCGTAAAACAGAGAAATCCTGGGTAGTTACACAACACCTTCTCATGACCCGCCTGCATTTCCCCCTCCCGCTTTAAGCCACGGGAGAGAAGCCTCGAGTCCTACCTTGTGTGGGGCTCAAGAAAACGAAAGGCCAGGCACTCACAAGGCCGCAGCACAGCTGAGCCCTTCCAGACAAATCGCGATCTCCCCTGAGGCTCTCTGTTACGGCCGATTTTTAGCTGCCTTCGGCTGGATTTAAACTGAGCCCGTGTCCCTTACCCCGGCACGAGGCAAGTGTTTCCTACACGGACAACAAAAATTCGGGCAAAACCTATAGATAAATAAATACAAATAAAATAAAACAAGCGATTAGACGGGGTGCAGGCGGCAGCCGAGAGCCACCAGGCCAGGCGTGGACCAGGCCGGGCTCACAGGGAGCCGGCATCCCAAAGGAGCAGAGCCAGTTCGGTCTGGCCGGGTCACGCCGGCTGCCCCCCGCTCCCGCCACCCTCGCCGGGCCGGGCCGGGCCGGGCCGGGCCGCGCCGTGCCGTGCCATCCCGTCCCATCCCACGCCGCCCCCCCGGCCCGGGACACGCACCGGCGG
>VXBU01007727.1:579024-643263 GCA_013400315.1 Bombycilla garrulus | reverse complement strand
TGGCGGCCGGAGGGCGCAGGGCACGGCGGCGGCGGGAGTGCCGTGCAACGGGGGCTGCGCCCGGGTACGGCCTTCTGCCTTCGCTAGGCCGGGTTTTGGGTCTGTTTTCCTTTTTGTTTTGTTTGTTTGATTGTTTTCACAGAATCAGTTAGGTTTCAAAAGATGTCTTAGATCGTGGAGTTTAACCCATAGCCGAACACCAGCTGGTTAACGAGACCACGGCACAAAGTGCCACATCCAAGTCTGTCCTGAAGCACCTCCAGGGACGGTGACTCCACCACCTCCCCGGGCAGTCCATTCCAGTATCTTATCACCCTTTCCGTGAAGAAATTCTTCCTCATGTCCAACCTAAACTTTCCCCGTTGCAGCTTATGACTGCCTTCATGTCCTATCCCTGGGGAAGAAGCTGAACCCCACCCGGCTAGAACCTTCTTCAGGTAGTTGTAGAGAGTGATAAGGTCACCCCGTTTGTTGTTATAAGTTTTTTTTTTTCCCGTTTATGGAAGCAAACACACAATGTGATGATGAAAGATAAAAACTAACACATATTTTATTAAAACAATCAATATAATAGTTCCATGTTTACAAAACAGTGATCAGGCAGGTAAAGTGCTGCAGAATACTTAAATACGGACATTTTGTAATTCTCCAGTTTCTGGTTGCCCAGGTGGGGGTTACTCACAGGCTGTGACGCTGCTCATGTGCTGAGAACAGATGTGGAGACTTGTTCAGGGATTTGTTCAGAAGGCTGGGACAAAGTGCAGAACGAACACAGAACAAGTAGAACGAGTATCTTTTCAGATCCTTTTACTTTGGGTTACAATTATTTAACCTCCTCTGCATAGAATAGTATTTTTTCCCACTAACAAACAGAAGAATGGTCAGTAGGTGTGTGGTACGTAGGCATGGAAACCCCGTATGCTGGAAACGGGTGGTTTTGCACTCGATCTGACACACCTAAGGCCACCAATCAGATAGTGATTCTGTTACTCACGTGTACTGACATAAGGGGAAATTTTCCGAGTACAAAAGAGTGACCTGCATCCCTGCCCTGACACACATCCTTTTCTTCCACCAGGATGCGTGAAGAAGCCACTGCAAGGCACAGGAGGGTGAGCCCTTTACTGCCAGATACGAACACACACACAGCACAGGCAGCACTGATCCCAAGGCAGGATCACACACTCTTACCCCATGACATCAGCTCTCACTATGCCCTCTACACTGCCTGTGTGCCTTTGGACTGGAAATCACACACAAGCAGGCTTTCCATGGAAAAACTGCACCTTTCAGAGCTATGTACTGCCTTAGAGCCCCTTGCCTGTCTTCCTGCTTGTGCATTCAGTTTGAAGGATGGGAAGATGATGACAGTGCTTGGTAGGAAAGATGCTGTGGACCACTGTGACAGGAATTTTTAAGGAACTGCTATTTTGTGGCTGCTGCTATAATACAGCAAAATGAAGTTTTCTCAAGGGATTTCCAACTGAAGGCAGCGTGGAAGGGATCCGCAAAGGAGAGAAACATTTTCTTTGTTTTTTGCTGGCAAACTGCTGGCAGTGGAATGTATTGTGTCCAAGCAAAGTGTTTCTTACATGAGGTTGTGTGGAAGGGAAGAGATAATTTCCTGCAGAAAACTAGACATCTTTTTACTACCTGAGGAAGAATATTAAATGTTGCAGAATTACATCCTTCACATTACACAGTATTTAGGGGCTTGAATGTAATTGACTACCATGACAGCAGAAAAAAAAGATAAGCAACTATGTCCCTAACTTTAATGATTTACTTGTTCAAGTTTTGGTCGTTTTTTTTTCTTTTTGGGAAAAAAAAAAAAAAGAAAAAAAAAAAAGAGACACTTGTACTGGAGAAAAATCAATCTATTTACCTATCTTGAAACCAGAAAATGGGTAATTTACAAAAAGTCTGAGAAACTCCTCCAACTGCTTTTCTTTCTGATCTAATCTATTATTCTAGAAGAGTGCCCCTGTGTTACATACTTTTATAACCACAAGTATTTTCCATAAAACAACAATAAAGTGCACGCTGTTACAATGCCACCATTGACAGCCAGCTAGTCTGTCCTGCCAATCTGCTCCAGAAAAGCCTGTGAAGACCTGCTTCCTCCCTCCTGCCTCACCCTGTCCTGCAGCCTATTTCCCCTCCTGGCACTAGTACTCCTGGACAAGGAAGCACACAGTTGTTTGGGCATCCTACAAAGCTTCATCAGCGACTTGGATTTGTACTCTTTTAATTGTATAGATTGTCCTAAACATGTGGCAAGGAAATGAGGCTTTTAAGTCATCTGAAAACTTTTAAAACTCACTCATTTACCAACAACAGCTTTTTAAAAATTTTGATTGGGTAGATTTTTTTTGTTTATTTGTTTTTTCCAAATGAGAAGAAACTTAGCAACTAATGCTGTGGAAGTGATGTGGGCCATGTTTTCTAATGATTTCCAGAAACTCGGGTGTTGAGATATTGTAATTTTGAAAGCTGCATCTTGTGGGATCTATATCCAGCATCCACTTATTTTATAATGTATTTGATAATGAAGGCACAGGCTTACCCTTTTACTGGTAAAGGACAGCAAACACGGTCAATATGCATTACTGACACAAAAAGCACAAGCAACAATAAAGCTAGTGTCAAAAAATATCAGCATCCTTCCTTTTGCTATACTCTTTTTGGCCATCTGCCTATTTTTCCATCTCTAAAGGAAAAAAAATACAAAATGAAGGTCATTTCAAACACAGGTTTACTTACACATATATGTTAGTAGAAGATTTTTATCATCTGTTGCTGTACTTTTTGAGGGTCCTAGATGACAGTATTTACCTCTTCAAATGCCAGCAAATGGAAATTACTTGAGTAGTAGTAGCAGCTGACATGGTCCCTCAACTTTGCTAATGGTTTACATCACATTTAAAAAAAATAGCTTTATTTCTTCCTGTTTCTTGGATTACTGTTGCTTAGTATTGCAATGCAGTTTTGTCACAGGTGAACAAAAAAGCCCTAGAAAAATAAGTTATCTGCTAGAGATCCCATGCCACTCACTCAGCATGTGTGGACTTTAAACTGGCAAATAATTTAAACAAGTTATTTTTTTGTTTTAAATTACATGCCTAGAAGAAGATTCTGAGTGTCTTCTCTAGCAACTGACCTCACCAAATGCTTCTAAGTATATTAAAACAATCATCTTGCAACACGTTTTTTGCAAGTGGGAAGCAGCTATCATGGGAAAAAAAAAAAAAACAAACCAAAACCTACCGAATCTTGAATTAAGGAAGTGGCACCTAAAAAGCCTTTATACTTTTTTTTTTTTTAAATCTCTAATTGCTACTCCAAACAATAACTACCCTCACCTGCTCCCAAAAAGGTTGTTCAGTTTACACAATATTAACTTTTAAACATAAAGATTCATTGGCTGACTTCACATGGGCAATACTGCCAAGGACCAGACTCCATGAAGGAACACAGCAGGTGGTCAGTCATATAACATGCCACTGTACAACTCTACAAGCCTATAACAGCAAAAAACTTGGAAATGCATCACCAAAATAATTATTAATTAATTATCCAAAATAATTCAAAGGTTTTAAGTATGAAATCTAGGGGGTTTTGTAGTGTTGCACATATATTTAAACATGAGTTGTGCCAGTTAATGTGTTTCATATACAGTAGATGCACTACACGTAATGCTAACTGCAGGGATCCATCGTTTTTGGTAGGATTGAAGGAGGTGAGATGCAGTTAACCGTACTGCAGCCCTCTGATAACTTGCCTTCACAATACGAGTCATTAATTGCATTACATGATTGAAAAACTAGAGTAAATAAACTGCCAATATTGAAAATTTGGCTCAGGACCCCAAAATAGATGGTTGGCAAAAAGGTAAAAGAAACCTCTCCCCCAACTGTTTAGAACAACTGAGTTCCACCACACATCTGCAACCAAACATTGGATAGATAATTCATTTCCATGCTATTACATTGAGGTATAACTACCAGAAACATTAAACTATCAGTATTAGCTGATATTTATCCAGTTAATTCACTCTGCGTAAGGGAAATTATTACAACACATCTAAAGGGATAGTTAAAGCTTACAGCTCAGAATTTTCTTCTCTGCCTTTTTTTTTTTTTTTTATTTGATGGTATTTTTTTGTGTTTTGTGTTTAATTTCTTCTGTGTTACCAGCTGCAACTTCCAGGTTAATGACTTCCAAGCAGATTTGAAAGGAAGCCTGAAGACTTTTTCTTTTCCTGGGATTCTGCTTCTTGACCTTGTGAAAGTCCCAATTCTTTCTCGATCTGCTCTAGCTCAGACTGGTCAAGCAGTTCAAAATCATCAGCTTCTTCTGTGTCTGTCTCCTCGCTCAAACTGGGCGCTGCCTGTGAGGGAGCTTGCTGTAGGGTCTGCAGCTGGTCTTTGATGGCAGCAGACACCGCGGCCGTGATGACATTGCCAGCAAATCCACTCATTAAATTAAAGGTTTGGTCACTGGTCAAAGGCAAGGACAACCCTGCAGTGGATGGTCTCTCTTTACTCTGTCTGGAAGCATGATCTGCCTTGACATCACTTTGCTCTTTCCTTCGTTTTTGCTGGGTGGGCAAACCGATGCTTGAGTCATCGTCGTCATTTGTGCCAGCACCATTTTCTAAAGAGGGAAACTCTAAAAGATCTCTAGCAAAAGCTTCTTCGTGATCACTAGGTCGGTCAAAATCTATTGCAGGGTTAACAGAAGAAAACAATGTTAGCACTCACAAAAGGTTTCTCAAAAAGGCAGCCACATGTAAAAACGCAAGTACCAAGTGTTCCTCTCAATACATTTACTAATCCCTACTCTAGTAGGTCTCTGCTAGAAGGAGCTCTGTGTGACATCTAAAACAAAATGGTTTTGAGGTCATAAATCTTGCACCACAAATCAATTAGTATCAACCTATTTGAACAAAATAACTTTTTAAAGCTAACGTTTTTAGGTATCTATCTGGAATGAAACAACCTATGCAAATCTTCACCACAGCTATTTCTAAATATACCAGACATATAAAGTCCTAAAATTTATTTTTCTTCACAAGATATACAAACTACAAATGTGTAAAAAAGTAAGGATGTGCTACAAGCTTTTAACATGCACATGGAATAATGTTTATAGGTTTAAATAACGACATAAAACCAATGTAAAGACTAATTTCTTCTTCCTTTCTTGGCCAATGCTTGTATTAAAAATGAAACAGAAAATGGAAACTCTACAGACGATCAGAATTGTTTTATGTTTTCAAGAGGATAAAAAGCAGGATGTAATCAAACATTAAATTTCAATGTCTGCTTTAATGAATGACACAATATTTGTTATTAGAAATGTGTAAAACATACTGTGGAGTACATGGCCCGTGGAAGAGGCCTAAATAAGCACAAGTGAATACTTTCATCAAGTATTTGAATGGGAAGGTAAAAAGTAATCAGTCTGAACTTACTTTTTATGAAAACAAACAATAGGAGCTTGTTGTAGGAGCATTCATAAGGGTTAAGGAAATAAATCCTAAAAATGACTCATATGTCATTTTCTCCACTTTCCTTAGGAAAGACAGGCTGGGAAGGTGAGGAGGAAGGGTTGTGCTGCATGCAGAGTTGTGGCTCGAATGCACAGAGCTTTGACAGGAGATGAGCCAGTCCTCGGATGCATCCTATTTGGTCTCGCACTTTTGTGTATGTTCTATTTGCCGAAATGCTCCATGGGGAAGAAGAGCGGATGTTATTCATCCACTTAGCAAGGCTTTGAACAGAGTTTTGCACATGATCCTTACAGTCAAGCTGGTGAGTGAAAAGGGCAAGGGAACTGTAAGGTGGGTGGAAAAGTGGCCGGACTGCAGGGTCAAAGGCTTCATTAGTGACACAAGGTGCAGCTGGAGGCTGGTTTTTGGTGAACAAAGACTGAAAACAGCACTGTTCAAGGTTTTTATTAATGACTTGGATAACAGGCTGGAGTACACTCTGCAAGTTCATGGGCAGAAAGGAATGCTGTGGGCCAGGTGTATTTGATATTTTGTAGGTCAGGATGCCTTCAGAGGGGCCTCAACAGGCTGGAGAAAAGGAACAAGCTGAAAAGGAATATCATGACATTCAACAAAAGCAAATGTGAAGTCTTACATCCGGGATGAAATAACCTGTGCACCAGTTCAGGCCAGGGGCAACAAGACAGAAAGCAGCTTTCCAGAGAAAGATCTGTGGGCAGCAAGTCAGTGGTATGCCCTTGCAGCAAGGAAGGCCAACCACACACTGAGCTGTAGTAGTAAAATTGAAGGCAGAAAGTCAATGGAAGGGATTTTTCTCCTCTATTCAGCAACTGAGAGTACACACTAAAGTACTTTACCTGGTTTTGACCTTTCCAGCTCTAGACAGACAATGGCATACAGGACTGAATGCCCTGGAGGGCAAGCATGATTATTTAGGGGGCCTGAGATGTATGTAGATGCTGAGAGAATGGGCCTCGTACAGCCTTAAGAGAAAGTAGCAAAGGGGGGATCAGTTTAACTACTGAATGGGAAGGGAGAGAGAAGATGGGCCTGACTCTTCTAGAAAATGCACAGTGAAAGGACCAGAATAAACTGACACAAACTGTAACATGGGAAATTTTGACTCACTATAAGAAAAAAACCTTTTCATCATGAGGGTAAGCAAATATTGAAAGGCTTTCCAGGGAAGTTGCTGAATGTCTACCACTAGAGCTATTCATAATTCAAGTGGTCACAGCCCTGAGAAACTTCATGAAGCTTTAATGAAGAGCTTTGAACCTGCTTCGGATAAGAAGATAGATGAGATGAATGACAATTGCTTTTTACAACTTAAGGCTCTATGATCATACAATGCTGTCTATTTACAACTTGAAATGCTAGGAAAATAACTGAAATTATTAATTTCAGTAGTATCCTGTAGTATTTCCCTGTAGTATCATCCTGCTTGTCATTTACAGGAACTTTTCCTAGGAGAAATGCAAGATGAGCAGAGCAACAGATCCACAGGTGAGATTACACCAAACTACTGTTGTTCTTAATCTTTATTCCAGCAAAGTATTTACTGATAGCTTGGTCTGTAAAAAGTAAGAACTTTTTTCTGGTCAATATCAAGCCAAGTGCTTGAGAATCTTTTCCTAGTCTAAGTCTTCATAGGCTCATTGCTGACTGTCTTCATTTCTAGTAGTAAAACCTGATAAAACTTTCTTTAACTGGCTGTTTAACAAGTCATTGTATTCACTGTTTCTTCCTCAGCTTTTATTTGCTTAGCTTACCCACAAAAGCATTAGTAGTAACTTTAAAATGTTTACTTGCCTAAAAGGTTTGGTAGAAGAGAATGCTACATCTGGCAGGTATTGAATGTGTTGGTTTTACCCAGCACTATTTATTTATTCAGACACTTGCTGATGTACTTAAACATTTTTAAGATGAGGACAGTTCTTATACAAGATGTATGCAAAACTATACAAAACACTAAGATTAACCTTAAATTAATTTCAGAGAGAAAAGTAAAACCCTGTAACTTTCTGCCCTCAAATTGTCTAATAATTTTGAGGTAACTTGCATGTCTGGAATCCACTGATGATATGATGAAGCTGTAACATACCATCAGATGTGTCTGTTTGTGGAGAATATCCCTCGGATAAGTTAAAGGTCCCATTATCAGTCCAGGATACTTCTGAGACATCTGTGTCAGACACTGACAGCTCTTTGGCAGCAATTGCAGGACTAACCTACACAGAAAACAGTCCCATACATGTTATTCTTATATTAAAAAAACCCCAAACCACTCTACAGAAAGCCAATGCTTAGAGACTGAAAAAAAACCCTCTTGTATGCCATAGCAACATAACTCACTTCCTATTTAAGCCTTAATTGAAGAAACATGAAAATGCTATACAATGCTTGGAAGTGAAGCATCCCTCTTTGTAATAACTAAAGGCTGTATTATACTAAAGAAACATAGAAAATTCCAATTATTCATTCTGAAAGCAATTCTACTGTAACAGAAGGAAAATAAGCCTGCAAATACAAAATATGCATAATGTAACAGAATGACCAAACTTGGATCAGAAAAACAATCCCAATATCTATAAGACCACCGAAAATTATCTGAAAAGAAATCATTATTCTCAACCAATTTATTGAACAATATTTAGTTATGTCAGCTACAAATTTTTATCCCATGGGATATAATTTTTTTATTTTTCCCCCAGCACAAAACCACCTCAAAAGCCTGTCGAACTCAGGCTTTATATTCTACTGATCAAATACTGCATAATAATTCCTATTAAGATGATTTTTTTAATATCAACTGGTATTCTGGTTATAACAGAAAAAACTTTGCCATACAGTCATTTAGAATATTGGGAGAAAAATGAGAAATTTGAGTGTTCCCATACATATCTAGAAATATTTTATAGATAATATACCTATTTATATAATATACCTATTTGTACCATCATTGAAAATTATTAGACAGGTGATTACAAAAATATCCAAGAAATGACGTAGGTTTTCTATTAATGTTTCCCTTTTGTATTTTAATTTGATAAAAAAATCAACTGCAATTTCACTGTTGGAAATAAAAGTAACCACCTTTGCTATTAAATATTAATGAAATCATTCTACAGCCAATACAAAATAAACACATTCTTAACTCAGTAGGCCAATGAAACCACTACCTTGAAGGCCCGAAGTCACAAATGCAGTAGGTTGATTAGTAAAAGGCTAAAGGTGGAGACTATGAATCACTTCTAAAGCATACTGCTTAATTCAGGAACACAGCCTCCTGGGGAGGTTACAGTCTTCCACAGAAGAATAGAGACAGCAACCTAGATAGCCTCCCATTATCTATATAGATTCTAAAAGCAAGACAGGGCTGACTGAAAAAAAGTCACCTTAGGACACAGAGCTGATATGTCTAATTCACTGTCATCTTCTGTGGGTTTTGTTTTTGCTGTTTCTGAAAGAAAAAAGATATATATTTTATCCTGCTCATGACAAAGGTTCAGTGTGTGTTCTCTGTCACACAGCTTGTGTAGCACAATAACCTTCCACCTGCTGACACAGTGCATCAATTTATGTGCTATGCTACCAGGGAAACAAGCCTGACTGAAAGACTGCCTGCTTATCAAAATACATAACCAAAGTATGAGAAAGAATGTTACTCTGAATACATTCCAGTCAATCTATTTACCTGCATTGTACTTCCTTCTGGAGTCTCTGTTGCTCACTAGAATGTCATCTGCCCTGGCAATAGATATCTCCCTTTTAGACTACACTGCTGGTAAAATGCACAGGTGTAACGTATTGTTAGAACAGGCTGTGCAGTTATCCCATCACATTACTTTTACATGAGAACGTGCCATTTTCTTGATAATTGCATGTAATCTTCATTCACAAACCCCTTCTTCTACCAACACCCAGCTACCCTGCATTCACAGTCATATGCAAATATGCATACAAAGCATCCTCTGAAGTCTGGTAGAATGTTGCTCTGTATCTGTAAGCACAGATACAAATTTTGCCTCCTCTGCCTGAGAATCTTTTAAACCAATATAAAATGAAAAACACAGTCATAGTGTTGTTTGCTTCTTCCTGCAACTTGCCTGCAACTTCCTCTCTTGTGCCAACACAAGGTTTTTGAGCCCATGTGTGAACAAAAAGGGCAAAAACAAGGTACTTGTCTGAATTAAATTAAACTGGAGGATGAGATGCAGGAAAGAACGCATCTAACCTCAACCATTTTCCCAGTGCTGACTTATGAAGTTTACTAAAATGTAGTCTGATCTTTTTCTCTGCCAGTTTCACTTCAAAACTGAACAAGCAGAATAATGCATGGAAGAAAATTTCCAATGCATTATTCTTTATTTTCAATTACTATCAGATTACATGTAAGAGAAGGGGGAAAGACACATGGTGGTTCTCCTTGGGTCTAGGAACAGCACATTTATAATGGTTACAAGAAATGCATGTTTTAAAGCAGATATTAAGTCTGACTGTTGTATCACTAATTAAAAAGGGTAGGCTACCTGCAAGTAGTGTGACTACACTACAAAGGTTTAATTACCAAAAACTGGAGCACACACACGCAAAAAAAAAACCAAAAAACCCCAAAAAAACCCCTAACACTGTTCATATAAAGATTTTGCTTGAAATAGCTGTATTGCTTAAAAACTAAAAGTTTCCAGTATTAGAAAGATTTTGGATGAGATAGGCGAGATTTTGCTCTAAATTGATTTCTCCCCTTTCCATGTAGAAACTTGAATTAATTTGTAGCTGCTATCCTATGGCAATTCTTATATGCTTTTGGAGTACTTGGAGAAGAAAACAAAGTCTTTTTGCTGGAGGAAGTGAAGCCAAGGCAAATTTAGATACAGGAACAGAATTTTCAGTCTCTTACTGAAAATTCTGTTATGTACTTATTTTGAGACTCTTAAGTGAGTCTCTCTGCTGGGCAAGTTTGCCTTATCTAAAGAGAGATAAGCACTGCAAGCTTACAGCGAGTAATTTTTTTCTGAAAACTTATAAGCAGTACATCTAATCACATACAAAGAGCTTGCCTTGCTTCTTCCCATGAAATAAAAGTTTCTTTATTATCATACCCAGACATTTGAAATACATCATCACTCCTTATAAAGCTAGTAACAGTAGCAAGGTTCAGAGCAAGAAATATCTCTACAGTTGGCTTCTCAGGACAAACCAAACTTCCTGACAGCTGAATAATGCCCTGCATACAGAACTATAATAATATTATATAATAATATAATGGGACTATAATTAACTACTCACCAGATCTCTCTTTTTTCTTCTGGTTGATATATTCCACTATTCCAAAATCTAGTTTCATCAGAATAGTCTTTATTTTGCTGCACAGTTTCTGTCCGAATTCATTGCACTTAAGGAAGGGACATAAAAAGGCACACAACACTGTGATAAAAAGGAAGACAGAGAAAAAAATTGTATTGAAATATTTCTGTACAAGAAATTACTCAATAAAACTTAAACAATGCCTTTGCATAAGATAACTACTAATTTTGTATAATACAGTTTTACATAAAAATGCACTGTGAAATTCCCATGTCAGACACTTTTAAGGTAAAATCCAGTTTTCAGGAGCCATTCCTACTCATCACAGAAAATACCATTATATTCATATCAACTGACATCTTTTTTACTATCGGTAAGATATGATTTGTGGTCATTATCACATTTATCATTACCTTGACTTAGCCTGATTTTGATATCTCAGCTTGACAAAGGTGACTATGCAACATTGTGGCTATTCCAGAATCAACACACTGAAAGAACTTGTAAGCTGACTTCTATATGAAAAAATTGTAAAAAACCATTACCTCTTGTGTGATTGCAACAGGCACTGCTCAAATGTTTGCCCCCATCTTTCTTTCTTCTAAGCCCTCTTTAGGAACTGAAAGGCCTCTCCATAGAGTGTTCTCTTCTCCAGGCTGGACATCCCCAACTTGCCCAGCCTATCTTCCCAGGAGAGGTGCTAAGGCCCTCTGATAATCTCCATGTCCCTCCTTTGGACTCAACAGGTCCATGACATTCCTGTGCTGGGGGACCCCCAGCACTGCAGGTGGGGTCTCACCAGAGCAGAGCAGAGGGGCAGAATCTCCTCCCTCCCCTGCTGCCCACACTGCTCTGGATGCAGCCAAGGACACTTTTGGTTTCTGGGCTGTGAGTGCACATTGCTGGGTCATGTCCAGTCTCTCATCCCCCAGCACCCCCAAGTCCTTCTGGGCAGGGCTGCTCTGCTTTGGTGAATCCCCCCAGCCAGGATTTATCCTGACCAAGGAGCAGCACCTTGCACTTGGTCTTGTTAAACGTCATGAGGTTCTCATGGGCCCACTTTTCGAGCTTGTTCAGGTCCCTCTGGATGGCATCCTGTCCCTCAGACTTGTCAACTGTACCCCAGAGACTGGTGTCTTCTGCAAACTTGCATGAGTGTGTAAAAAGGTATATAAATAAATAAATACTCCCTGTACAGAGACCAAATAATGAACAGTACACACATACACAAATCATGACTGGAAAAGAGACCATACTTACACAAGACATAGGAGAGGACAACTCCAGGAATGTAACTTCCCAAGACAGTGAAAAATGTACATATGCTGCAGACTAGTAGGCAAAACTGGCAAAAACATTAAAATACACCATTAACACTTTCACTTAAATGATTAGATCATTTCGCAAAACAAAGACGTTGCATGGTAATGAAATCTAGAATGCAGTGCAAAATTGAAGTTCGCTTTTTAAAACTGGGAAATTGTCGCCCTGATTTTTGTAAGACTTTCTAAGCCTTCTGATATTTACATATTTGTGAAGAACTTTCTCACACACTTTCTGTAAACACCTCAGTGTTTTTGCATTCATTCATAGAGGTGGAGAAAAATTGATGGACTGTTTGTCTGTCCAGTGTCTTTGGAGAGGTGGCACTGCCACCGTCCAATCCACTGTCACTTTTGGAAAACTATAAATACTGGAGTCAGAAAAAATAAACGCTCTTCTCCTCTCTTCTGATCACCTGAGCTGTGGTGTGTGTCTGTGTTCTTTCGTGTCCTATAGCGACAGGAAATACTTTTAACACTTCTGGTGAAAATAAGCATCAAACAGTCCATTTTGGATAATTAGAATGCATCCCCTCTTCTACCATAAAACATGCTATTTTTATTCATTTACTGTAAAGCTTTAACAAGCTCATGTTTATTGCTAAAATTATCTGAAGTTATACCCTCATTGTGTGAAAATAGACTGGACAGTTTATATGCAGGAAAAAACCCAACTCACTAATTGCAATATTACAATGCATGTTTGCTGAATGCTTAGAAAAGCAAAACATCCTTCATCCAGTTACAGCTGTCTCCCCTGCTGTTACTTTGTGAAACTGTTTTCTCTCATACCCTGGCAAGCAAGCTCTTGACACTTGTTGGCTGCTCTAGCACCCCTGTTAATGACAAGACTGAGCCCAATTTTCAGTATAAAATTTGAGATTTGGCCTTTGTGGTGACTGAGATATAGACTGAGATATAACAGTGCATTTTTCACAATTGCACAGTGCTCAGCTGATCTGTTGGAAGTTTGCAGAAAGGATCCATTTGCTTTTGGAGCTGAATTGCAATAAAATGGTTAATTCAAAGAAATTTCACACTCAGCATTACTGCCTAATGTGCTTCTAATTATAGCAGTAAAATAATGACATGGCTTAGAGAATGAGGTCAGGGAAAAGAAGGAAAAACACACTATCAAAGTTATCCTTTCTGAACTAGTATTAGATATCTCTTAACGTACAGTTACTGTGATGTTACCACATTACTGATACCACATTTCCTTACGTCAATATAAACTTACTTCTTTTAAATACAACTTTATTGTCCAAACATACAACTGCTCTTTAAATAATTTCTTCATTTTTACTAAGATAGATAATTTTCATTCTTCTAAAATTTTCGTTTTTGTCATCCAGTTGCTCATCTGTATTTTCAGTCTAAACTGCTAATATTTGAGTGTGGTACTACATACTTTCTATTTGCTAATTCTGAATGGTCTGTTTTCAGGAAAGATTTTCTGGCAAAATTAAGAGAAATTAGGAGAAAAAGCATTGTAGTCTTCTTTTAACTTGTATTTAGCAATACAAATATAAAAATATAATCTATTATTATCATAATATATGTTTATTTATATTTCTCTTTGGAATGAAAAACATGCTTTACTTTTGACTAGAAATAAATAATGATATTCTTCCAACTTGGAAGAAAAAAAGGCCTTACTTATGCTTGCCTCTTCATGAACTGGGTTCTCCAGCTCAGTCTTTCCAGTAGAAAAAGGAAAAATCACCAACTATTAGTGTATAGAAGAAAAATGGCCACAATAAAGTATGAGGAACTTTCTGCATGCAGCTATTCCTGAAAACTACAGTTATGTGAGAAAAAAACCCCACATATTTATGTTTAGGAACATGCTTATTTACTTCTTTGCTTTTTAAAGTTTTTATTAAATTGTGGTGTTTTAAATTTCCTTTAAAAAGTTCATGGAATAAGTGGTGAAGTTACAACAGCTGTAAGGGGATGGACTGTGTTGCTATAAACTTTACTGGGAGCAGCTTTTCTCACTGACTATCTACACATATTCTTCACAGAAAAAAACCCCAAATAACAAAAACAAAAACAAACAAACAAACAAACCCTCATGACTGAATGTGTCAGAAGGTACTTCTCTTTTTTTTTCTTGTTCACTTGTTTTCTTTCTAAATTTATCTCACCTTTTTTATTAAATCATATAGAACTGCTAATCTTAGTGGGGAGTGCTTACCTTGCCAGGGTTTTGTTCCTTAAAGTGGGACATTTCTTGAAGAAATACAAATAAATTCATCAGTGTTTCTGAAATGCACTGATTTATTCTGGGTCTGTAGTCTTGACTGGAATCGATGACTTTCCAGCTGAGTAAAACAAACAGAAATACCTGACTTTGTTTACAGCTCATATGGAAGTTGAAACTGGTTGAAAACATCAGGTAAAGCCATAGCCTCTGGCAGTCCAATGGCTGTTGCTATGCTAGAGACACCTGTGCTGGGTTTTTTTGTATTTCATAATGAGCTAATTTGATCTTTTTAACTAAAAAGAAAGAAAAAAATCTGTTCAGTAGTAGCAGTTTTCTGTCCATACAAAAATTGCTGCTTATTCATTCTGGTCATATAAAGACATTGAGTTCAAGGTACAGTTGTCATCTAAATCAAGCAACTGAGCCCAAAATTGTTTTTTAACATTATTTTTTCTTTAGAAAGTATACCTCAGTACTTTTCATTGCCACAAGATGGCCACACATACATTAATACATTTCATTTTATGCATATAATTCCTGTGCTTTTTCTTTTTCATTTTTTATCTTGTTCTGCAAACTCTGATGATGAAATTGCTACCCAACCAAGAAAAAAGAAATTGCTCTTGAAGTCTTGATGTTTACATTCATTTTCCTACTGAATTTTAGTTTGACTATTACATTGAAAGGACCGTTTCTAAAGCTTATCTTATGACTGTTCAGTACTTTTAATAAAATAACACCCACCCCCCCCAAAATAAAAACAAACTGTACCAAAGAATTGTCATAAAACCATGGGATTGCATATGTGTCTATCACATTTGGGGCTGATCAGCTTATCCAATATTGAGCTTAAATATTCACATCATACATCTTTGCAGAGTAAACAGAGTGTCTACAACAAAGCTGCTTTATGAAACAACAAATAATAATAAAGACATAAACAGGCCAGTCAATTTCAAGTCAAACGTGTACAAAGAATGGACGAGCCACCATGCAAACACTGAGAATAAAAAGTAAATTTTCTTTTCACATAGTACACTGCTGAGTACACACAGCTTTGATCACAGTGAATGCAAACCAGCCACGAGCAGCTCTGGCCATTTCACTGAGATATATAACCCATTACATGTCTAATCCATCACTGCATTAGTAGTAAACATTTTATCACAGGCAGACTGAATTACAAGATAAATAAAAATCTACATTATGAAAAAATGACTGTACACGGGTCGGTGCGCAGCCATAAGGGGACACGCAGAGGGTCAGATCAGACTCCCGACTCCCACCAGCCACACACGGTTTCTGCAACCTCGTTTTTGTAAAGAGGCACCATTTCGGTCAAAAATGCTCCGCGGAGACCCTTCCCTGCCTCCGGTTCTCCTCGCTCGCCACGAGGTGGTGGCACAGCGGCGCGGGAACCGGGCAGGGACACAGCGGGGCCACGCTGCCCGGAGGGGACACAGCCACAGCACCAGGAGTTCATTAAAGTGCAAACCCCCAAACCGGTGCCCTATTGCTGACTGCATTATAGCATTTATGGTGTTGCAGCGCTGTAATTTCCTCTTACATTACAAATAGTCAGGGTGAGGGTTTTTTCCTCCCCTTTGAGGAAAAAAAACCCATGAACTATTTAAAACAGCACACTTGAAATGCATAAGATAAGAGCCCTGTGTCTTGGACTAGGTGACTTCTGCAATTTCCCAGCCATGCAAGGCACTGAATGCAGATGTTTGCCCGTGACAGAGGATGCAAATAAAACCATAACTCACAGAGATCACTGCAGGAACTCAGCTGGAGGGATGGGCGATGTTACACAGAACTTTCTGTCTGCATCTCCACAGCAGAGATTTCAATTTCCATAATCTCTGATAATTAGTGGCTTCAGAAAGGTATTATACAAGGGTTTTGGCCTATGGGAACAGCAATTTTTATGGATAGGCTACTCCCCCTAAAAAAACACTGCTTCCAGCTTCTGCAAATTATATTACAGCATTAATAACTATTTTAAGAGTTGCCCATTTATTCCAGTACAGAAAACTACTATTATGACAGTGCTCTGAATAACAAAATCCTTTTACAGACTTTTACTCCTACCCTTTACTTAAAATTGTTGACAATCAAAGTAGAACTTTGTGGAAGCACAAAGCAAAAATGAACAGGCCTGATGCCTGCTGTTCAAATTAGAGCTTTGCAATGCCTAGGACAGCTGTAGATAATTACTTTAATAATTCTAAGCTAATAGCAAAAACAGAGAGGGGAAAAATGTGAGTATAAAGTACAATAAAAATACAAACTATTTTCACATATGTTGATCCCTAATATAAAGACAGTATAAAGATTAAAGAGAAGGAACTATAACAAGACAAAATGGGATAACTAGTAACAATTGAAAAATGCAAATTATGAAGAAAAAATGTACATTTGCAGGGAAAGTTCTCTGCAGCTGCCTTGCTTGGTGATAGTGATTCTTTCTTTGCCAAGTTGTTGAAAGCATGAGGTGCAGTGCAGATAAAATATATTGCATATACTTTGGCCCTGTGGTCCACATGTGGTGCACGGACAAGAACATAAACAAGAGGAGTGGATGGTACTGGTGAAATTTGCTTCAAAACTTTGCAAACCCACTACTGAGCTGCACAAAAGAGTACTTGGCAGCTGCTTCTAGGCCACAAGAAATTGTAAGACACGTTTGTCAGCTCTGCAATAGCTACAATTTTCTATTTTACAAGGAACACCAGGGACTATTTTGAATCCCTATTCTGATCTTAGGCAATTAGAGGTGTAAGAAAGTCAGCTTGCTGATCTCCAGTGTGACCACAAGATGCACATGCTGCCTCTTCTTGTTCACACCTCCCAACAGTTACTAGCCTTGGTGAAGTCTATCTTTCCTGTCTTTTTACCCTGAGCCGACTTAAATAGCAGTGTTACCCACAGTCCAGAGGGTTGGAACAAGGAGGAAGCAACAGATCCTGGTGAAGGGGGAGTCAGAAAGAAAGGAGGTACACCATATAGTTGTATGTGCAACATATAATGTATGTACACACAGAGAGGTTATGTCATGGCCCTGTAAAAACAGAGATAACTATAAAGCCTGCATTAGGTCAAAAGGAAACAGGCACACAATGATGCATACTCCAGATAAATTAATTTTCCAATGGTCACATTTAAAGATAAAAAGGGAAAAAGAAGACATGTGAAGTGATGCAGATGATGAATATGAAGTGCCTGACTATGACAGAAATCAACCTAGACTAGAAATATATTTCAGCATAATATTAGTGGAGTTAATCAAGGTACTCACATACATTGCTTAAACGTGAACCCTATACTTCCTGCCAAAACAGCTTTGGGGACTGCTGTCCAGGTGCTCCTTTGGGGATAAGCAGCCAATCTGAATACTCTCAAAGGCTTTTGTGGATCATTTAGAAAGAATAACATTTTATGCTCCCATCACTTATCCTTCGCTTGATATACAATGCTACACTTCCATTCTAAAACTACCATCAATAAGGCTGAGGGCGTTCAGAAAAAATAAATTACTCACATCCTTCTGACTGCCTATTGCATCATTTCTATAACTGAGCAAATATATAAACTGTTGCCTAGTAATTGTAAAAAAAGAACCTACCCAAAACACTTTACCACCCAGACGCTTCCACTGATCACAGTCACAAACCCTGGCCAGAAGAGTCAGTGGCATTACATTCACTAAAAATGACTGATGGTGTCATGCTCCCATTTCATAGCTGTACATCTGTTCAAGCAAAGCCCCAAAACATTTCTCTCAGAAAGGTCAGCAGATCTCATGTTACTGGTTTAAAGATCTCTTCGTGATGTGCTGGATTTTTTTCATTATGTGCACACAGTTTTCTATGTATCTTCATGCAGATATGCTACTCAGAACTGCAGCAGTGACAAGAGAACACCGTGATGTGCTGCATTGGAAGGACTGCAGCCACATAAACATAGAGTTAGTAATTATAGAGCTTCTAAACCCTCTTGATTTCCCAACTGCAACCACACACATTTAAAGCCTGTGCACTCTGTAATTTTCAGGGTAACTTAGAATGCAGTAGTCAAGGCGAAAGAACTGAAAGTTACATTCCCAAAGATATGTAAATATAAATATATAAATATAGGTAATATGGCTATTTTGTAGTTTTTAAAAAGCTAATATATAGAACTTACAGCATGATGCAATGTAAGGGATCTGGATATCAAAGGACGAACAGGTAACCAGGAGTTCATAATGAACCTTAATCAAATGAAATCCAGTGTGTAAACTGTTAGTAAACACCAGACAAGCAGGTCTACCTTTTCAGAGCTTTCACAGGTTTCTGCTGTAAGAAAGAAGTCACCACAGCGCAGAAGGGAGTGATTATAATGATACAGTTTTTCTCTGAAGCAAACATTTTATACCTGAAGACCTATACAAAAAAAGTAGGTTTTGAAATTTTTCTTCAAAATTACTAAGGTACAGAGATAAGAGATTTTAAATAGTATCTAGACTAAAAAGCTGTGTGTAATTTTTTTTTGTACATAGAAATTTCAGGAGTAAATATACTGAAAATGAAAATAAACACCCCTTTCTCTTTCTAAAATATAAAATAGTGTTAAAAGGAATTTTTACAGTTAAGTATATTAAAGTACCAATGGCAAAACCTCTAAAAGCTACTATTGAACTGTGGTGGAACACAATGCACTATTGATTAGCCTTATAGACACACAATGTAACACATTTGTGAATGTTATGTGCACTATGTGGAAAGACAGAATGGCCAGCACTACTAAACTCAGAGCACAGCATGCTAATGACCTATGTGGCTAATTTTAAAGGTGACTGTGTAGAACTGGGCTCTACCCTGTGCCACTTTTGGATCCTATGCAATCGTTAAGTATACTAAAATAATTGTAATTGTGTCATGTGGCCATGACCAAGTCAACAAGACCTGCAATTTAAATGAATCACTGGGATACCATGTAAAATCATCCTTGCATCAAAGACTTCCACAAAAGAAAAAGCAAAACCGGGAAGCATCTACAAATGTTCTCCATTCTTAGACTTCAGGGAGAATTTTCATCTATAACCTTTTTGCTCCAAATATCAGAAATCTCTTCAGCTTTTAGATATCCATATGAACCCTATTCCCCGTTGCTAATCCACTGGTGCTGCACAGATTTAGGCTCACTAACATGCAGTATTGTGGCTAACATCCTTCAACTGATCACATTTCACCATCCCTTCAATACTGAGGCTTTAGCACCCTTGGAATCTCTAAGATATAGAGACAGATCTTGTTTTTAAATTGAAGCTGGAGAATACAGTTATCAGTCTTAAAGAGTAGCTAACATTTCCCAATGCAAAGATCTCCTTTAATTATCTTACCTCCAGTAGTTCAAATATATTGTTTATAAGAACTAAATTTATTGTGTTAATATTGTGTAACATTGCTTCTCAAACTCTTAAAGTCTTTTCTTCCTGGCCTTGTCTATCTCCATGTGACACTTCAGTTTTGTACTTTTCATTAACAGTGGGTCAGTCCAGTTTGCTGTTCCTGTTTTGGTTTTTTTTCAAAGCAAGGTGTGGAATAAAAAGCTGAAAAAATATTGTATTTCACAGCCTTCCCCCTTTTGTTTCCTGACCAGGAAGATTATTTCTTTTGTAATATTACTGTACAATAAAAATGTTTAAATCAGCATTTGATGAGGCTGAGTGCCTTTCTCAATGGACTGCATAGCAGACTGGTGGGGCCATGTGACAGATAACCGACCTTTCATCCCTGGCTCTACATACTTATTGCACAGAGTGTTAAACTAAAGCCATAATTGTATTTTCTTCTCTTCATCAACATGGGAATATTTCACCACTGGTGTCATGCTAAGCAATATCATTCCAATAAACTAAGGTAGTTTTTTTGCTTATATTACTAGTCAAGAACAAAGTTTTCTGAAAATGAAAGCAAACTTATTTGTATAAAAATACACTGAAGTGTTCTGCAAAGAGGGGAATTCATTTTGTCCAACAGATTCCTAAAATGAAAAAAAATGACCCATTACTAATAAGATTTTATTTTGGAGGGCATGTGTTCATCTCTTCTATTCAGGTATAATACATCTTATGAAGCCTTAATAAGAAGCTGCATTGTATTTCTTCAGCTGATCAAACACGATCTGGTTAATTCTAGGTTTTTTTGAAGGTGATTCTGGTATACAAATTCCCCAATACAGAGACCGTATAAAATGTTGTTACTTTTTGCTGAATGTCCTCCTAAGACAAAAAGTACTGCAGCTAATTTGGGGCATTTCACTGCTGAGCTCCTCTTGGCAGACTGTGGTGAGCAGACTGTAGGCCAGCTCTCCTAGGAAACCCTTCCTCTGACCTGCACTGCTCCCGCCCAGCTCCCCTGAGGAGAACATGAGAAGAACACCAGCTACTACTCTTCGAGGTCATTCAAAGCATGGTCTGACAGTCAAGTGCCATTACTCCAAATTAATGACTTAGCCCTTAAGATTTTTTGAAATGTCTCTGTGCATGAAAATGGAGTGTTTCAGTGCCATGTAAATACTATGATTGGCTTGCTTCCTGTTTAGCAAAGACTATAATGCTATTTACTATGTGCTGTTGTCCTTTTACCAAGATGGTCCCAGGGCTGGGATCTTTCAGGTCAGGTTCCCATTTGTAACTGTTACAAACACAAAAGAGATATTTTTGCTCAGAAAAGTAAGGAAACTCCTTACTAAGCAACAAGACCATAAAGTTCCATTTGCAGAACTTTAAACAGATCTGCCCAGCTGTTGGAAGCAATTATTTTGGAATTATTTTACTCTTTTAGTGCTTTTTCACAAAATCACTTGATTTCCCTCCTTAACAGCGTCCACATTCTTCAGCTGGGATATTCCTAGCTCAAGGCCTTTCAAAGTCAACATCTAGGAAAGACGAGCTTACTGTTCCCAGAAGTGCAGAACAGCTGCATTAAAAAAAAAAAAAAAANAAAAAAAAAAAAAGGAAAACTGTATTTTCAAATGCCAAAAATATTTTTTTAGAAATTATCTTCTGTGTTACCTAAAAAGATGACTGTAACATTTTCTGTGCACAACTTCTTTTCACCTCTTTTCCATGGGTTTTAATGTATTTTGTACAAGTAGGTAATCATTTACTGCTCTGATGCATTAGTGAGAGTTCCTAAAGCCATGTGTTTCCACCACTTCAGGACTGATATTCACAGTGTCTTTTATACATTCTTGACTATCATTAGATTCCTCAAAAATTGTCAATTTAAAAAAAAAATAAAATAATTATACTGTCTTATACCAAAACTGTAGCTGGACCTGATGATAAAGAATTACTGAGGAAAAATATCTCCTTATGCTAAATTGTTTTCAATCCTCTACCTGTGGCCATGTATTTCCTCACTCTTCTGCATCTGTTACCACCCACAATCATGTGCCAAAACAAAACAGAAGATATGAGTTGATATCTGCTCTTTACAAGTCTTTGCTTTTTGGCTAGCCTTACTAAGAGGTATTTGTGCAGCTGTTCCTTTGCTTATTTTTCATTTTAATTCACAGTATGACTAACAGAGTATTGACCAATGCCACATATTTAACTATGATGTAACAAGGTTCGTGAAATACACTTATGACACAATATTGCATATTTTCTGAAGTAGGACATGAACTTGAGAGGAGAGAGGATGTAAGTATTTGCATCTGAGAAAGGCCTACAAGGAAGGCAGTGCACTAAAATCAATCGGGGATCAAAGCTTATTCTGCACCTTCCACAAAAATACTGCTCTCCTTTTTTAATATGCATGCAAGCTGAAGCTTTGATACATTGTGCCCTCAAAATTACACCATTATCTGTACATTTACATTACAATTTCTTCCTTTGGATTTTTAAGATTAATTGCTCCTGTACAGCTCCCATAGCTCCTCCTTCTATTCCCCCTTGTTCAACTTGGACCAAAATAATCTGACCTCCATCAAACCTCATTAGCACTTCTTTAGCAATGTTCTCCAGTTATATCCTATTTGTTATGACCAAGAAAAAAAGGCAAATTAATTTCAGAAAAAGAAATTGGAACCTTTTGATTAAACTAATTTCTCAAACCTTTTTGCTCAATAGCAGAGACACAAAAGGATGAGGGATGAGCATCAGGGTCAGTTAATTTAATGATAGCTTCAAAAATGATAAATGGGCAGAGCAGGCTCTGTTATGTTTTTCCAGGTTACTGCTTTAGAAAAGCTCATCTCTTTTCTTCCAAAACAAAAACTCCCAACTTTGATAGAAAAAGAGGTCTTAGGCTCTTAGGCCTTCTGTTTAGTTGCCAAAGTTTGCTGCAAGCCTTTATAGAGAAAGAATTATGAACAAAATAAATTAGATATTATTACAAAGCTGAAAACTTTTTTAAGGGGTAACACATATTTCTATATTTCTTTATTGAAAAATAAACAATTGAACAAAGTGGAGACCTCACCAAACATTTTATAATGAACAGCAATTAACACTTTGGTGGTTATCAGCAATGAGTCAACATTTCCCTAAGAGAAGAAAAAACTGCTACCTGGAACTACAATTAATTGTAATCCATGTGATATATATGTAGGGCACAACCCAGATATCCCTGCAAACGGAAGTGTGTAGGTGACCCCACCCCTGCAGAGACCCAATTGCCCCTGGAGATCCATTCACCCATGCTCATCCACTTAGGGGGCTGTGCCTGAACGTGCTGCTCTACAACAGACAACCAGAACAACCTCCTATATTTCATCTCACAACACACTGACAAACATACTGGCAAAACATCCAGATAAATGTTCAGATTTAAATATAACTAGAAGAAATCAAACCCAAAGCCATAATGAAATGCCCAATTCTGATCCCTGTAGTTGGTTAATTTCTTATATTTGCCTCTGTATTCTGGAATTTTGTTCACTAACTTCTAAAAAAAAGCATCTGTTTCTACATACTGACAAATACTCTTTTTACAACATCAAATATTTCATTAACACCATTTTAGAACCAACATTTTGATTAGCATCAAGACTATGAAAAAATCATGTGGACTTTGAGAAATCTGGATTATAAAGTCTGTCACAGCCAAACACCAATAACACCTACTTTTCAAATACCTATTTTAAAAACCATTTGCCTAAATTTACTTAGGGAATTTATTTCATAGGAATGTGCTGAATCATATTTGAGAAACAATATTTTTTAAATTGTTACCAAGTTTTGGATCCAATTACTTTTTCTTGTCCTGACTGTTGGTTTTATNAAAAAAAAAAAAAGCTGAATTTCAGAAAGAAAGGCATACCTCAAAGGAACCCAGTGCCCTTTCTCAGAGCAATGAGTTAGTGTTCTGTCAGTAGCATGGCTCCAGCTAAACTATTTCCATGCCTGATATTTTGAGGCTTTGAAGGAAAAAGTGACCAGATAGAAACCACACAGTATTTTCCTCCCTTCAGCTTCAGTTTAGGAAGTACCTCAGAGCTGCTCCATTTACCCTCTACCAGAATAAGACTCTCACTTCCCTCCTGAGAAGGTTAGCAGCAGAGGCAAAGCCCTCAAGAAGCAGAAGATCGGTTACAAGGCAGAGGAAACTGATCTCAGGCTGAGCACTCGGGAGCCCACACAGATTAATTACACGAAGCCTCAGCGCTTGCTGCACTGCACGGGAGGGCCAACACAAGCACAAAGTACGGTACCTGTCATCTTGTCCCAGATCCTCACTGTCTGGCATTTCAGAAGCAAAAGGGAATTCTCAGTCTCTCTCTCTCTACCAATCTAGACAATCCAGGCAACGATCTTCTAATCTGTTTTGTGATTTAGGAGCCACCTCCAGCCAGGCACCTGTGCTGCTCGCTGCAAGGAAGAATGCTCCTCGCTCAGAGAGCAAATGTTTACAAGACATCCTAAGTGCTGCTGGTCTTGAATGAAGTTCAGAGCGGTCGGCTTTGATTGGCCGTGGCTATAAATAAACAAGTCGTGACTCACCTCACACACTATGACAGGGTGTTTAGCAGCAAGCACAGTCAAAAGCCAGTTTGTTTTCCTCCTGGTCATGTGAGGGAGAATCACCACTCATTTAGTACTTTTATTTTTCTGCTTCTACTGGAAATCTTCCTCAATATCTCCCATTTTTCTCAGGTGTAAGTGGCAACCATAATGATGAGAAGCTAAATTACTCACACTTCTCACACTTTATTAAAGTGAAAGGCTTGAAAACATGAGAGCAAAGAGCTTACTCTTAAAACTATAAACTATAAAAAATCCTTTTTTTTTCCTCCCTGCAAAGTGTCAGTCACAAGCTGCCAGAAGAAGCCAAATTATTCTCCAATGACTAAATTCACAGATAAAAAAAATCCATGAAAACTTAATAAATCTTTTAAATAAGCAATAGGAAGACAAGTTTTCAAAAATTTGCTTTTAAGTTCTGATCTCAAGCTCATCCACCACAACTAATCTTAGATGGGAATACCAGAACACTGTACTGAAAGAGTCCTCAAAAACTAAAGTAGGCTGGCAGGAGGAAGCTTTCTGCCAAAATACTTTGATTGCTTCTGAGAAGGTGAATTGAATATGGATTTCCTCCTATGGCTTTTCCTCCTATTGCTGCATGCATGACAAGGATTCTGTCACTCCAGCTACACCAGCTATGTCTCTATTAATTTTCAACACCCTCGCAACCTTATCTGTGCTGGTGAAGCTTTGTCACACAGTCCAAGGCTCTGAGGATCCCGTATGTCTGTCGTTCAGCGTGGCTCAGCACTGCTCCTTCACACAGCTTCCTTCCTTCATCGAGCAGGCTGACCTATTGTTCTTAATACATTTTCAAATCCACACTTCATCCAGAGATCTTCATGTAAGAAATCTCTTTATCTAGGAAGGAACCCAGCAAGTTTTTTACCTGCCTGTTCTGCATGAGACAAAAAGAATTGTCTTGGGGATGTCACATGTTAAAAATAAATTAAAAAAAAATAGCAAAGCTGGAAAAAAGGTATGCCATGTATCTTTGATTTGCTAAGCTATATATGGTGCATTAGGAGTAATATATAATTTCTGGAAAGCTGCTTAACTTTTAGAGCAACGAAGGATTCTACCATTTCTTCTTTCTTTCACATAAATTTCTTCAAAAGGACTAGTAGCTAAAAAAACAGAAGTAAAGTCCTCTGACTAAATTATGCGATGCAATATATAAATAAGCATTAATAAATGTCCTGCCTTCAACTGAGACTTTCGATGGTCACCGATACCTGCATATTCCAATGTAATACTTTCTCTTTTCTTTCCTTTCCTTTTATATTTTTTTACTTCTGATAGTTATAGATGAAATAATTAAGAGTTGAGTTTCTTCAAGCTTACCCTGAAACAACAGAGCGGCTAAATTAAAAAAATCTTAATTAATGAAATGATTCTGTGTAACAATTGCATCTTCAGATCAAAGTTGTGATGGAAATGAAGCAAAAGAAATAACTGAAATCTGCAAACACGTAGGAGCATCATTCAACATTTAAATGTAGCATCAAAAATGAAAGCAAACAAAACTGAACCCCTTATGCAACTTGGTCTGCCTTCGTTTCCATGCACTGCAACATACTCTTATACAACCACATACATTTACTATGTCAAATGCCTTTTTACAAAATATTTCATTTTAATACATTTGATGATCACACTCAGAAGCTGAAAAGCTTGCAGTATCATGTCTATCCCTGTATTTCAGCCTTAGAACCTGATGTACTCCAAACTCTTCAAGTGCAGCTTTGGACTGTTCATTTCTTGGTCACACTCTCACACAGAGCTCATTGCTACAGCAGAAAAACTGTTTACTTTTACTATTCCTTACAACTCTTCCCAGCCCTCACTAAGGCAAGGAGGATAATATCACCTTATTTACTTATTCATAAGGAAGACCTGGAAAGATCCAGTCCAAACTGTCTACTAAATGAGTACCTATCTAAAATGTCAAGGGCCTGTTACCTTGGAATTGAAACATTTATAAAACACTTCAATACTCACATTGCTCATCCCTTTTGAAAATCATACTTGAGAACAGCATGAGTGCATAATTAGTGGAACTGCAATCACACTGAAGTATTTTGCTTGGTATCACAAAAAAGACTATCTATAAAACTCATGTCTTTCTTTTATGATTCTAAATTCTTCTGCACGCAAGGGAATTAGAATTTGATTGGCCCATCTGGAGGTTTCCTGCAGATCAGGTTCCAGATTATTTCACAGCAGCATGAGATGGAATGACGTCTCCAAGAACACTTGGGTGGAACATCAGCAGGTGAACAGAAGTACTGTACTGAATCAGGCCAAAGGTCTTTGGCATCTTATACTGTGTCCAAAAGGAACAGCCAAGGAAAAAATACATTGCTGCCTTCTGTCTTCCAGACTCCAGCTTCTGGAGATTTGAGCCAGCAGCAATGCCTATTGTTTAGCTCTGAGTGGATTTCCATCCTATGATAATACCTGTAACATCTCGTGGCAAGGGCATTTGCAGCTTAACTCCACAATGTTTGGGAACAGAAAAACAGCTAACCCCCACCCAATATTGTTTGCTCTGGCTTAGCAACTTCAACTGGTTTCCAAGAAATCTTATGAAACAAGCAGATGACAGTTAACTCTCTTTAGCTTTTCACAGTGATTTATTGTTTTTGCAGACCATTATAGTTTGTTTGAAACACAAATCTGTTTAGAAAAGTGTTTAACATTTTTTATCATTGCTAAAAATCAGTTTTAAACTTTTCCATTATGGAAAACTCAGTGACTAGAAATGGCAGAATGAGGAAGAAAAATCTTCTCCTACCCATGTTATTCTTCAAAGAGATTATTATTTCCTTGCTTAGTAGCAGCTAAGCACTGCATTAACTGCACTGGACTTGAGTCACTCTTCTCTGTCCTCCCAGGTTCCTCCTTGCCACTTTTGAGGCCTCAACTCTCATGACTAATCTGTGCTTCTCTGAGCAGCCTTTTTGTCTGAGCTGCTACATTCCAGCCCTGCCATGTGTCTCTCACTTCTTGCAGCATTTTCTGAAATTTTCCTTCCCCTTGGCTCTGTTGGTTCTTCAACAGAAAGAACAACCCCTTCCACCTTAGAGCGAATTCCTCCCCCTTGTGCTATTACTTCTGAAAGGAACATGGAAGTCCTTGGTTTTGTGATCAAGAAGAAGATTCTATCTACAATGTCCTCCTCTTGGTCAGCTCATTCAGCTTTAAACGCCTTATTTTGCTCACCTGTTTCATGGATGTAAGCTCTTCCATGCGCTCGAACATCCTCACTATTCTTTTGTAAATTCTTCCTGTGTTTACCATAACCAATTTAAGGTAGGAGAGACCAGAAATGTAGTTATTCCCAGTGAGAGCATACTATTATTTACACATTTTGACCTCTTTTCTAAGTTGTTCCTCATGCTCTGTTGGCTGTCATTACCACATTTTTACACAGAGCTTTCCAGAGTACCTGATCTTCTTTATGTTATTTGGATAACTCTAAGAATAAATGCTTCTTATTTCTGCTTCTCTCCATTATCCTGTTTTCAACTGAGCTGACCTCCTGTAGACCTTTCTGAAAACTTCCTCGAGAGCTGTTGAGTAACAGCTCTTTACTGACAGGTATGAAGACACCCCACAAGATGTGCTGGCATGCAGATCAGATTGACAGTCTACCTGACACATTGCTTGATCAGGGAATCTTACCAGTTTTGCTCTTGCCGAGTACACATTTGGACTGAACGTGTATCATGATTATCAAGTAAATGGTCTTTTCCCCCAATAGTATGGACATCTACACAAAATTTTTCTTTTACAGGCAGGCACCAAAGACTGCAGAAGTCTTCAGCAAAAGAAGGGAAATAAAAGCTATGTTCTTGCCAGAGACAAGGAGGCAGCCTCACTGAAAAGCTAAAAAGGATTGGAAATAGTGTCACATACACTGTTTTACATACTCAGATAGATACTGATGATGCTCAAGGGTTTTAGGAGGCAGGGGGTGTGTCCCACCCAGTCTGCAAGACTTCAAGGATTTTAATTAATCAGCCTGTGGCATGCTTTAGCTGGACAAACAGCTCCAGAACTACCCACAACCGCTGCTGCCTTCTATGTCTCTCCTCACCTAAAACATAACACAGTGCTTTCGGTATATAACCCTGGTCTAATTACTCAGCTATGAATGAGTGAATGTGAAATTACTTTTAATAGTATTAAAAAACCCCCAACATTTTATTAACATACATTAAGTCCCCCAAAATGGACTATTTCCCCTCTTTTTCGATATGGGAAACTGAATAAAATAGTCACATTTATGTGTGATTATTATGTATACATAGTAATACACAAATGTATTATGTATACATTTGTGTGCATAGACGTGCAGGCATGTATACATTTACATATAATTTATAAGAATACACATTTGAAAGTATATGTTTTACCATATTTCATCAAATTGAAGGGCATGCCCAATTTTCCTGTATTTTCAAATAAATTTGTTAAAAATTTCCTCTCCTGATTCTTTCTATGTAAAGCTGACTTCAAGCTGAAAATAAGTATTATATCTGCTTAACTTTGAAGTCTCTCCATACACTGTGAGATATACTGAGGAGGCTGGTTTTAAAAGAGAAAAAACCTTTCAAACAAGTGTAAATGAAAAATCCTCAAACTAGGATGAAAAACATGGTCTGGTACTTAGCTGTACTAAGGTTCAGGATTGGAAAAAAAATTAAAAAAATAAAATCTTTCTAAGTCAAAGACCAATAAAAGCAAAGAAAATAAGTGTTCAGGAAAATTTTTCTTTCTTCATGGAATTCTGCATATTATGCAGGATTCTCATTTGTACCTAACAAAATAATTAATTGTTAAACATTTTTAAGATCACAAGCTGCATTTTCAGAAAAAACACCCCAAACAAATAGCATTCCATTTTGACAGAAAAAAACAGTGCAACATTCAAAAAACTAAACAAGATACCACATGCAAGAAATATTCACTGGGCAGAACAAAGCACATGAATACGTATTTTTAGAGAATCATAAAAAATTGAGTATGAAAGCAAACTGACAATCAACAAACACCAAAACCTGATTTGTATCAGCAACAATGAATTGTCACTATGAGGTTTTAGTATTTCTCACAAGGCACACATAACAATGCTCCCTGGTGCATGACAGTATTTCCAAGTTTCAAACACAAGCAGAAAGAGGAGTTAAAGGAAGTAAGAGACACTTCAACTGCAGTTTTAAAAGCAGATTACATTTCAGTCACATCAGGGCAGCAAATCTTGCTCTTTACAAATATGACAGATCATGCTGGATTTGTGTGACAAACAGAGAGGAGCTGGAGACAGGAAGGTAGATCTTACCACTAGGGGTGAAAATCTCAACTGCTCTGTGACTTTTTGGCCATGGAATCTTGTTAAATGGCTATAAAAGAAACAAATATTTGGAGGCAAAAAAAAAAAAGAAAAAGACTAAACAAAAAACCCAAACCCACCTAGCAATGATCTCAAGCATTTCTAAAGATAACCGAATATTTTTTAAAATTTTCAAGAAACATTTACATATTGTTTCATGAAATTATTTGATTTATTACACTACATTTCTACAAAGATACTAGTTCATCTCATGATCTATAATTCAGTCAAGTCACATTAAAATATATTTTTTTCCCCTAGGCAGACAAGCTACTCAAGATTCTGAAACCTGCCCATCTCCCAGTCTCTTGGTTTGTAGCACTCTGAATCTGTTTCTTCTCAGCAGTTGTTTTCTTTTCCTCCTGACAAAAAGATGAACTATATGAAAGGCAGATCATACAGCAAGATACTCAGACCCCATACTGAGAGCACTTATGTCCAAAAGATGTTGCTGGTATGCTCACAGTTTACTTAGATGACCCATCATTACTTCAATGCTGCAATCATCCTATGAACATGAGGATAGGAGCCAGTTTTCTATCTAATCATAATTTTTTCTTTGGCGCAGAGTAAGAAAATCTCTCCAGAGAGGGATTAGTGCAATTGCAAGCCATAACCAGATCCAAGTCCAGGTCACCAGCTCTGAATTAGACCTTAGAAGCTTAAGGATGAATAACTGCAGGACTTCAAGTACATTATAATGTAAGCACAGCACACAGTTACATATCATTCATCATTTTCACTGACAACAACCCTATTTTCTGTCCCAGCACAAAGAGCCAAAATTTTGATTAATATTAAAAATTGCTAGCCAAACGTTTTCACAGTAGGTATGATTCATTTTGATTCCTTAAGCTCCACAGCCTTTTTCAATGCCTGTATAGTGGAAGTGAGACAGATGACTAAATGACTGCAAATTTATCAACTTACTAACATCAATTTATCTATTTGTTTGCTTACTATGTGACAAGAGACGAACTCTCCAGTGTTTAATGTCCAATTGAAAAATTACAATCATATTCTCTCCTTTTTAAAAGAGCTATTTTTCATTAGAATTGTCTTTCTTCAGTCTCAGTGTAGCAGTTTATAAAACTGTGCAGCTACAGCAAAAGAAAAGATTATTAAATTGTCACTAACACGACAGTTTCAAGGCCATGTTTTCATGCGATGGAGAAACTGGTAATCTGTATGCTACTATCTGTATGCTACTTTCCACCTCCAACGCCTGTAACAACAAGTTAGCAATTCTGATATACCATAATAAAAACATTAACATGTACATTTAGCTAAGCAAGGTTTAAACTATTTGCAAACTAAAATCAGGGAGAAAATGTCACAGTGCATGCCCCTTTAGAAGGCACATATTTGTGTATGCTGATCAACCAGCTGGTTTAAAAAATATAGGAACCTGTCACTGCAGCTCATATTACATTTTGACCTCACATTATAGCCCTATCAACTGAAGAGAGAAAGGAGACACAAACTTCTTAAATGCTAACATCAAAACTTAAAGAAAATAGTTCTACACAGTATCACTTGTGACAACATAGAAGGGTAAGATAGGTGAAGAATGAGAAGCAGCAGCAAGAAATACGTTATACAAAGCAACAGTATGTTCACACGATGGCAATTCATACACATACACAATTAGAAGCTGGGTAAGATGGTTAATTCTGAGTGCACTGATTAAAAAAAAGCTAACTTTATCCTGAAGTATCCTGCCTGGGTAAACCAATTTCTTCACAGAGTTTCTGTAAAGTGAATACTTGTCAAACCCAACCATTCTGCTCTTTTAACATCCAGCCCTCAGTGAAACATCTCCAAATTTAAAGCAATGGGAGGCCAGAGCAACACCACACAGCTCCATGGAAAAGGCAGAGGGGCAGCCAAGACTGCAAGAGAGAACTCAGCGCTCTCACACAACCACACCCACCCCCAAAAAACTACAGTCACATGGCGCCCGGGCTAGCGTCAAGGAGGGTGCAGATGAGAGATGATGATCAATGAGGAGCTGCAGCTTAACCCGTTTGTCAGCAAGGGCACCTGCTGAGTTGTGACTGAGAGGAATCCCCCGAGCTGGCCAGGCGGGTGCTGCCAGAGCACTCAGCCAGAAGGGCAGAGCACCCGATAACCTTCACCCTGCCTGCAGAGGATGACAGAACGCACCACATTCTGCCGAGGGGCCGACAGAACTTCTGGGGAGACAAAACCAACCTCGGTTAGCTAGGCTTTTCTCCCAAAGACAAATTTACTATTAAGTTTTATTTCAATTCAGTGCAATTCATTGCATGTCAGTGCATTCAGTGCATTTCATCAGGTGGTTTAGAACACAGGTACATTTGTATTGTACAGCACGACAGCCGCTCTTGTCATCGCTAAACCTTCCTTTTCCCTCATTTTTAAGTGGACATCAAAAAATGTATAAGGAATCATTTTTATTAAGCTGTTTGAAATACATTTTAAAAGTACATTTTGGTGCTAGAAGACTGAAAAAATTAAACTCCCAATTTAAAAGTTACTTATATATAAATTTGTACATACCTATATAAATCTGTAAAATACACAACATTTTATCACTGCTTTTGCTGTTTCCTTTAGAATCTTGAATAAAGATCATTGAACCTATCTCCCTGGATGTTCCTACAGTTGTTCCTATAAAGAAGGGAAGTAGGAGGGTGTAAAAAAACCCTCTCTATGCAGACTTCTACTTTAATTCAGTGAGGTTTTTTTCATATTAAAAAACCCAACAAACAAACAACAAAAAAAACCCCAAAACCAAAAAACCAAAGAAAAAAAACACACACACACAAACAAAAAAACCCCCAACAAAACAAAACAAACAAAAAAACCAAACAAAATAAAACACCATAAAATCAAACAAAACAAAACAAAACAAAATCACACAAAAAAAACAAACAAAAAAATCAAAAAAAGAAAACAAAACAAAATAAACCCACAAAAAAACCCCAACCCTCAAAATAATTTATTTGGAAATCATAAAGAGCACTTTAAATACATATTTTTTCAACTGCTTTTCAGGTAACCTGCAGTGCTTTTCACCTGCATTCAGTGACTAAGAAAGCCCCAAAAGACTAATTTCCATCTGCTAAATTTATTTGTTACAAAAAAAAAAAGAAAAAAGCCTCTTCAGTATGTTTTGAGCTTGATTACTGATTGAAAAAATAACTATTTTCCAAGGAACAGCTGCAAGGATTTTGAGCAAAGCATTTGAAACTTTAACAAAAAAGTTCTACTTATGTGTACTTTTCAGAAACTTCTGTGTATCATCATATTGAGTTTCTAGCTGAATTCCCCTACTTTGAGACTTTGATTATAATACAAAATATCTGATTCAGCTAACCAGTTAGAAGAGAAGCTGTCAAGGTACACAATCTAAGAAAATTGTCTGCTTATGGTGAACACAATGGAAACAGCTTGTTCCTGTACAGCCCTGACTTGAGAACTTCAGACAGTAATTGCTTAGACACATCTCAGTTTGTGTTCTAAGGCAAGCTACATGTGTTTAGAAAAGAGCTGGTTTTTTTAAAGATCAGACATGCAAACCTCAGATATTGTTGCTTTGATCAATTATATTACCCTGATCTCATGCCTAAATGCATAAAAGCGCCATGCTAAGGTACACACTGACCTTGCAAATTCCTTGGAATGTTGGTGGTAGCAACAGACACTCCAGCCAAAATTGAGCAACAGCTATCTCACGTGCCCTTCTCGGATTTCTCAGGGTTTAACATTTATATACAATTTATATACAAATGCAGATATAAATAGCTACATTTATTTCAGTCTTACTGTGTCACTTAACTGAATAAAAAGTCAGTGCTTGTATTACCAAGATCAGCTAGACTGGGTCTGCCAAAGGCCCACCTAGGCTTGTGCCCTGTCTTTAATGCTTGCCAAAACTGAATACCTGGGGATACCTAAGCAATAGAACAAAAATATGGGATAATACATAATGATAACTCCATAAAAGACAACAGAGCTTCCAACAATTTGCAGCTTGGGGATTTCCAAAGTCAGAGGTGGTGACATTTTATTTAAAAGCCTTCAATTAATTTTATTTTAAAAAATCCTGTCCTGTTATTTATATTTTAAATCCTTCAATAGTTCTAATATTCACAACAATCATGTGTCAAGGATTTCTGAAACTTATTATATATTTTTATTTTTCCTCCACTTTCTGCCTGTTATTTTGATGCCTCTTCATTCCAAAAGTGTAAGAGAGAAGGCATGTTCCGTATAGTATTTTGAGAGACCTCTATTGTATTTCTCTTTAATTATTCATTTTATCTTTTCAAAACCCCTACCTCATTTACTTTTTCTTTATAAGGAAGTAGTTCTGTGTATTTGATCTACCTTATTGCTATGCTCTGGATTATTTTTTCTCCTGTACTGTTTTCTGGAAGGTAGCAGATCAGTCCCACAGAGTATTCAGGATTTGGACAAACAGATTTACAAGAGTGGCATGTGATTGTCATTGCTTTTCCCCTGCATGTCTTTTTTACTGATATTTAACTGTAGATTTAGTCTGTTCATCAACGCTGGTTTTGTGAGATCACACCTTATTCATGAGTAGTTACAGCCACCTCCAGACACTATTATTTTATATGTGAATTTAGTACTGGTATTCCTGCATAACTTCACTGAATTTACACTGAGTTATCTACACTGAATTTCAGATGCTGTTTTACTGAGAAAGAATCCTGTAAAAAACCTTCTGAAATTCTTCATAGTTAGTCCTGGTCTTAATTTTCTTGAATAGTTTGGTATCTGGCCATCCCACCATTCACAGCCTTTTCAAATTCCTTATGAGTAAATTTGTCAGAATAGTTCCAGCACAAATAGCAGATATTTTTTTATTCACTGTGAAATTCTCTTAAGCATTACTTCTCACTATGAACTGACCTACAGTAACCTCGATGGCCACAACTACATCAGTGATCTATTAATCATACTACTAATCCAAGCACTCAGCAAAAAAAGGCTGAACTTCTGGAACAGGAGCTAGGGAAAATCTAAGCTAGGGAAAGGAAATGTGTGTCATATGCTGCTGTGGCCATAACATACAGGTTGACTTGGAAGAATGTGGTTTTGCACTACAGCAAATATTTATTTAATTTTAATTAAAGTGGACACCTGAATATGTCTGATCATCTGTATTTACTGAGTGTGGAAACTTGCAGAACATGCATAATATATGTTGCTTTCTGTTTCCCTTGGTGTTAAAATAAAATACTTATAGCTGTCTAGAATTTATCTTCAGTGTTATTTAGACAGCAAAACATTTGGAATAATAATTTAAAAAATGTTTAAAGCATGAAATATATTTTAGTAAGTAAACATGCAACAAATAAGAGAAGAAAATAAACTTGGAAGGAAAATATGAAGCTTGTTTCAAAACAGCTGAGCTGTTTTACTCAACTGTATGTTGAAACATCTAAAAGAATATAATATGTTATTCTGCTGATAGGCTCACATGCTTCAGCAAAACTGTGCCAGGACATTCCTTACTAAGTTAGTGACTAATCAGATGCTGGGCTGGGAAGCACACCCTCACATGTTACAACCACCCAGACGTCTACAGCATTAAAAAAAAAAAAAAAGACCCAACTACAACTATATGTTCTTGTGTCCCCTATAAATAATTTCTGTCATGCGTTTTGTAATCTAATGCTTGCATTTGGCAAACCAGATGCAATTAAAGGTCAAAACCTGACTACTATAGAAAGTACCTGACTACTCTACTTCTGATCTTTCTCTTCACTATCACTGCTCCAAATATTCTAAGCAAGGATGTCCTCTTCCCTCCATGTCAATAACTAGTATCTATTTCTAATATCTTGTTTCATTGATCACAAATGTTTCTTGCTTCATTTATCAAGTTCTCAAATTACTCAAAATTGCTTGCTTCTTTTTCTTTCTTATTACCCTCAGATTTCCATTGTCCTTTAAAATTTTTTTAGAATCTGAAAACTTGACAGAAATTAGCTCAACGGGCTGCTGGAAGACCAGCACTACTTTTGTTGTTGTTTGTGCGGAACAAACCCTACTCTTCTCAAAAAAAATAAAATAGCAAAAGCAGCATTTCTGCCTACAGGAAACAGTTACTATAGGCCAATATTAAAAGAGGATAAAAGCTACTTGTATTTGCAGAAGACAAACATCTTTTTTCACATGCTTAGCATAAGTCATTCCATTTGCTTTTCATGCAATCTTTAGTGATAAAACAAAAACAGAGAATAACAAGCTTGCTACCCATTTTTGTGGAGTTTTTAATCAACCATATTTAAGAAAAGCCATTCCAAATGAAACAGTCCAGTTTTCTTCTTAATCCTAAAAGAAGTCTCTCTATTTAAGGTAACACTGGGGGCTCCCTGAATGCTATAGTTTATAAATACCCTTTAAGATGACAAGTCAAATGACTTCAGGATTGCAAGTTATCTCTCACAGTTGTTCAACTGTTAAAATGGAAAGTGGTAAGAATAGAATAAAAACACCGATGGCAAAAATATTACATGTGCAATGGAACAAACATAGCACACAGGACACGACCATTTTAACATTACTCTTTTTGCTTAAATTTAGTCTCTACTCTTTGAAAAGGTCAGCTCTGAGAACTCTCAAATTTGAGGTCAGTCGTTCCATTCACACGCTTACAGTCATGAAAAATGCAGTCATCCTTTACTTATGATCTGTCTGGTACTTGTTGCAACAATGTTCTGCTAGTTTAGGAGCTAATTTGATGCAACCCACCTAATTCTATAAAAATGTACATTTTAAAATACATAAAAACTGCGAAAAATAGCAAGATTACATTTGCAAGCAAAACAAATCTCCAAGGCAGGCAAACATATCCTGCAGCTCTGTGGCAATCAGACAGGCTGCTTCCAGACTAGGCAGTAGTTACACTTACTTTATGGTGTAAACCTCCAAAGAGCTAGATAAAGGATTTTTCAACTATATGCCAGTTTTCTGTTCTCTTTTGCAAGGCTTGGTACCTTTATATTCTAAAAAAAGTACTTGTGCCTATTAACCAATTCAAACTTACAACAATGGTCTGACTGTCTAAACATCTCACTACGTCTGCCTAAGCTCTTTGAAGTCTTTGAACTAGAAGAGATAGCCTTGCTAACTCAGAGAATTGCCCTAGAAACCAGATGTCCTTTACAAGGAATTGACTTTTTCCGGTTTAGGCTGTCTGCAAAGCCTTGGAATACAGTATCTCCACTTGAAAATAAGAAATTAAAGATTGCATTCCAGTCAGTAACTTAGTGTCGGTTCTACTGTATTGATACGAAGTTACTTCTGCATAGTCACAACTACAAATTGTAAAACACATGGATTCCGACCAAAATTTAGAAAATCCCAGAATACAGAATACTTGTTCATAAATCTTTATGCATTAGGGATAAATGTTCAGTGTGAGACATGACAGAGGCAGTGACCAGTTGTTCTGTTCAAAACGATGTGACTGAATCCAAGTCATCTTTCCCTGTCTGAGCCAGTTGGGAAGGCTGTTGCCACCCTACAAGAGGCAGCTCTTGTAACTTGAACCTAGTAAGTTCAAAACCTGAGTTGAAGTACATGACATTACTTTTTGGCTGACATTTTGTAAGGCTATGTCCAAGATTCTTGGATCCTTCAAATGGAAGAATCTTTATTTAAGATATGAGGGATCTTTGTCACTTTCTACCACATATACTCGATTCCAAGTTTCACTTTCTTATTGACAAAATACCTGTCAATCACATCCCTGGACAGGTTTTCCTGTAATGCTGTTCAGGCTGGCAGCCAGATTAAGAGTGTATCCTTCTACACCCTGCCGCTGAAGCATTCTATTTATAACAACAATTTGCAAATAGAAACATGTAAAAAATTAGACCCCCCCCCAAAAAAAAACCACAAAAAACCAACCGAACAAACAAAAAAAAAAAGAAAACACACACACACACAAAAAAAACCAAACCAAAAAACCTCCACCGAAACCCAAAGTAAAGTATTTATACTGAAAGTGTGAAAGTGCAGTAATATTCAGAATTGACAACAATATGTAAGTGTGCCTGCCAGTACTGACAATTTCCAAGCAGCTTTGAAAAAAAGATAGGGAAATAACAATAGATGCTATGGTCAGCATGAAAAAGCTGACCTGCTCAAGAACAGCCAGAAAACAGCATTTCATTAGATTCAGGAGGTAACCAGACATTGCTCCTTTTAATTAATTTGATATTCTCTGTGGGGGTTTTGCACTCCACAACAAGATTGCTTGCTTCACAAAGGGTCCCTGAAAACAGGAAAAGTAATCTGAGATGGACGGTACCAGCACAATTCCTCCGCAGTTTTTCAGGTAGATTTTCTCTGCAGAGATGTTCCCAGACTTAAGTCAACCCATGAAGATGGGATCAGTAAGTAGTTTAAGAGAAGCTTGTAGCTTTCATTGTATGACCAAAGTGTGACCCACACCTCAAACCAGAAGAGAGTACAGTTTGTTTTCCCTGTATTTAAGATTTTTAAAGCTTTAGTTAGCTCAGTCGGTAAAAATACTGGTTTCAATATTGCTGTATAAGTAAGAAATATGAAAGCATTAAAAAGTGAAGGACACCTCCAAACTCCCTCACTGAAAGCTAGGAAAACTGGCCAAACAGCAGGCAACCACACTGTAAAAGTCTGCAAATTCAAATGCAGCCCCTGCCATACCTGCTCTTGTTTGAGATGAAAGAGTAGATCTAAGCACTCCTTACTGAGAAAGAGTAAAGCTGAGAAAGGGACAAGTGGCATGGGAGAGCTTCACAGTAACACTAACCATTTGAGCAATTTTCTCCTTGTGAATCCCAGGTTAATTTCTCCACTCACCTCCCTCTGTGCAATTTTCTGTATTTGCTTTATAACCTTCCTTTCAACTCCTTTAGCTGTAAGAAGTTCTTTTATTTTCAAAGTGCTAGAGAAAAGCTGAACTAAAAATACCCCAAACACCTTCACTTCTAGGTATCTTCTGCCTAATGTTTGACTAGTGCTGTGATCAAAATAAACATTCTACCATTACAATAAACACAGTGACAAAAAAAAAAAAAAAAGACATAAGAAAGCTGAGATGATGGCAGGCAGCAGTAGGAAGGCTGCATTTTTTCCCCAGTGATGACAATATGGGTGGCACATGACATGCCAGCGAGCATGTCAGAATTGGGTCAGCTCAGAATTAGCAGCTCTTAGGTTGTTCACAATGGCAAATCCACCTGCCTGCACTCACAGACACCTTTAACAGAACTGCATTTTGGACAAAGTGGATCCAGAAGCAAAACTCTCACAAATAACTGAACAGTGACTGCAGCTCCATACTTCAAAATATCAAACATGGAATAGAGCTGGCTTTACTTTATGTTGAAAATTGCTGAAGAAAAAAACACACTATGCTTAAAAAAAAAGGATGAACAAAGGCTGTATATCCATCCTCCCATCACCATAGACTACGACCACATTTTCCGACTGAGTGTAACATTTAATTTTTATCAATGTGTAACAAAGGAAATTAATTACTGAGCCACTTTTGCACAGGATGCAGCACACCCTGCAGTTTGCACAGACTGCACTTATGTCAGGTATTTATTGCACGCATTTAATCATGGATGCAGAGACTTCACTTGAAAGTATTACAAAATTTAAAAAATAAGTATTTGAGACTTAGTTTATTCAAGTATAATAAAAATATGCACTTCACAGTACCCAGATGGTATTTTTCAGCATGGAGACAAACTGGTAAAATCAAAGAATAATTTAGGTTGGAAAAGGCTTTCAAGATCATCCAGTCCAACCACAGTTGTACGTATAAGGACCTTTTGAAAACTCCATGTGAAACTGCCTTGAGTTTTCATGAAACTGATCCTTCTGGCTTAAAAAAGCAATAATAATAGTTTATCACTGAGAAGATACAAACAGAACACATACACGCCCCAAAAAGCCTTCAAACAATATGCTTAAAAATTATAACTGAAATCACCTGTTTGTGAAATCAGCAAGACCAAAAACCAACTGTCAAATCAGACTATGTGAGGTGTTCTTTTGAATCTTAAAATTCTAATTAAATATTTGTATAAGAACACTTCTGTTACCAGAATGGAAGAAAAAAAATTTCCCAGAGGTACATGACAGTAGTCTTCCAAATGATTCCTTAGTATCTCAGTACTGAAGCCCCAAAATAAACAATATGGAATGCTTTCAGAGCTCTCCAAATAGAACTAAAAGTTTTAAATAATTCTGAACAATTTTGATTGCAACTAACCAGTGGGGTAGAGGAAAGGACAAGATTCTGGGACAAGTAAGTAGAGTAATAAAATTCTCTAGGAATTACAGTTTATGAAGTAAAACTAGAAAAAAAAGGGCTATCCCAGCAATTTTAGATCAACTGCTCTCACTTGGACACTAGAAAGATAAGTTAGTAACAAAGCTAAGAAGCTGTTATAGCAGTCAAGGAGGATTATTCAGTATCCAAAAAAGTAAAAAGAAGGCAAATTCTTTTTAAAAAGTACACAGCCTGTCCTGAAGAAAAGATGAAAGCATACATCTCAACTGCTATAATGCTTTTGAAATTCTGCTAGATGACACTTAAAAAAGTAAACTGTAAAAATACAGCATATATGCCATCCCCATAACTTCACATTTCATTGCAAAGCTATACCAAAGGGCAAGGACAGGGTATTAGAAGTGCCTTGTTACATGAGACTGGTATGTCCTTAACATTTTCATTCAATATTTGCCTTAATCCTTCAGATGAGTGAATTGCAATACCCCAGGAGGACTGGCATACACTGCAAAGGACAGAATTAGGGTTCAAAATATATAGGAGCTCAGACTGGAAAATGGCACAAAATCAACTACCCTTACTCATCAGGAACACATATTTGACAAGCTAAGTGCATAAATGCAAAATGGGAAACAACTTATTAAAACAAGCAGTGCAGTGGAAAAGGAGAACGTTTCTGCTTGAGTTGTTTACAAATGTTAGAAAAAAAAAAATCTGCACCTGAGATGCATTTACAAGACATTTACCATATACAGCACAAGTCATATCTTTTACATGATACTGATAAGTGTTTACTGATGTTGCTCAGTTTGAGCATCATGCTCAGAGCAATACAGATACTCACACACAAATAATGACAGTTTCTTTAAACATAACTGGGTTAGAATATATCCTTTTATAAAAACAGTTAAAGCAGCCCCAGTACAATTCTGCTGGTCCTTTGTTTCTGCCCTTATGTCTTCAGAAGTTGATCTTCTTGCAGCCAAGATAATGTTTAACCTTTATGTTTAACTAATAAGGGCAGAAGACAAGTAAGGCTTACAGAAAGAGGAATGCGATTTGTTTGATAATAGTAAAGAAATGGGATGATTCCAACATTTTCTCCTCATCTCTTCTGTGTACCCTCCACAATGAAAGGTGAGTTGAGCTTCTGGGGACAAGGAAGAGAGGAAAATGCCTTGTGATGGCTAAGACAGACCTGAGCTATAACCAAATTACTAGAGAACCACAGAGAGTAGGCCTGACTTCAAAAGTTTGCAAACCACTCTATGGGAGAAAAAATTGGTTAAATGCACTACATATTATTTCTGGTAAATATAAGAAAAATAACAAGCCAAACAAGCCAACTATTTCTACCAGTGAGATACATGACACCTACAAATGCTGCGCAACATCACTCATTTCTCCTCCCTTTAAACAAAAAAAGAACTAACCAATCACCAACCTTTTCCTGTAATTGTATAGAAAAATGTATTAAACAGTCTTCAGNGATACATGACACCTACAAATGCTGTGCAACATCCCTCATTTCCCCTCCCCTTAAACAAAAAAAGAACTAACTAATCACCAACCTTCAAACTAAGTTCAGACACTTTTGCCAAAATTACAACATTTCTACTGAAGTATTGGTTTTTGCTCCTGTAAGAAAAAACTTTACCAGTATGTTGATTTTATCATGTATCAATATAAAACAAACAAATCCAGCAGAATAAGTTACTTGAAAAGGTAGCTAACAATTTGGAAATAACTAGCAGAAAGCAGGAATAAGATCACACAATATTAAAAAATAAAAAATTGAAACATTGACAGCTTATTGCAATGTAGACAATTCTTTCTGCAATCTGCAGAAGGTTTTATCATTCATGTGTAAAGTGTCTTTAGAAAAAACCCCACCACACATATTGCTGCCTGAGTTGTGGCAACACATTATACAAAACTAAGGACAATTACAATATGGTATTTGAACAGTACAGTGGCTACTGAAAAAGTACAGGTTTAGGCTGCCAAGGAAACTCAATATCCATTTGCTTTCCACAAGTATGCATCCACTTCCTGAAGGACTGCAATAGCTTTTATATATTAAGAACATTTTGGGGGAATCATATTTGAAGCAGAATTGTTTGAAGTATGTTATCCAGCCAAATATATCTTCCAACACAAACTCCTATGAATATATGAGCCGAAAGGAGCAGAACAGCAATCACTATGAAATACCAAGGCTGAAAGTCTTTGAGTACTCCAGATGTCTTCAGATTACTCTGAAATAACTGAAGAAACAAATATTTGCTCTCTGGAGCCTATTTGTATCTATTAATCTGAGACTATATTCTGCCCTCTGCCTTCCTGTAGGTCCAGTGGAAGTGTTTTCCTCATCCTGTTACGAGATTGTGTAGTTGTGTGGGGCCGTGTGAGGAATGGATCCTGTCTGGATGACCAAAACAAATCAAGTCCTCATGCCCTGCAGCTGTTACTGCTGTGGATTGGTATTCCCATGCATTGTGGCAAGAGTCAGCTTCTTACTGTAGCCACAAGCAGCAATGAATGGCATCTCCAAAAGACAGGCCTTCAGATCAACAGGGAACAATGACACAAGGGCTGTAAATGTCCTCACTTGGCTCACCACCCTAGGTTTCCTGTATATATTCAAGGGAAACAAACAGTCACCCTTAAGACACAATATACTTGACCAGCCTAGAGATATTTGTTTGGCAAGAGATAGATGAAGATATATATCTCATGAAGTATTTCAAATCTTCCTCCATTGGTCGTGAAATTACACTACGCAGAACTACGTCAGAAATATTTAGGCAGATTATCTTAAGCAAACCCAGCAGGCAAAACATATGCAAATTAGAGGTATGTAAAGCCTCTGCATAATAAACAAAGCATGGTAATTAGATGAAAGCGGCAACTGTCTCATTTATATTTAGGGACAACATAAAGAGTTTTTTTCATTGCTCTCAGTGACATTTTGAATAATTCAGCACAAGTGCATTATGGAGTTATGATTAGATCCAAAAGATTACTTTTTCTTCTTGGAAAAAGCCCAGTGGCCACACATTACATGAAGTCTGTCAAGCTCTGAATTGTGCTAGCACAGAATATTTTTCTTCAGAACACACTGACCATTGTAATGCATACAAATATCTATGAGCTGGGCTGATGCAATCAGTGAAATCAGTGTAGTAGCTCAAAAGATGAATTCAGGTCTGGAAAGGCTGTGACCTGAATTTGAAGCTGATCTGTCACATCAGCTGACCCAGTAATGGATGAGTAATAAAAACTTAAGGCATCAGTTACCTACCAAACAGTAACACTCGTCTGGAAGTGGACAGCAACCTTGATGGCTCTGGGAGTCCACTAGTATCACCACAACTAACTCTCATAAAAAGAATCCACAAAGAGGGGACTGGAGGAGGGAGCTGGTGAGGAACAGGAATGTCCTGGGCTTAGAAAATAACATCTGTGTGTCTGTTTGTAACCTTCTATCAGTGAAGTCTATTATTTCAGAAATATTCCAGTTAGCTAACTACCAGTCTTCAAGAGCTCTTCAGTATTAATCCATGGTTTTCACATCAAGTCCTAAAGTGCCTCAATAAAGACAGCTGCCAGTTAAAAGCTTTGACCAAGAAGTGTCCTTTTTCTCTTGTAAATGTTACTGTTTCTTCTTATGGAATTCCAAACCTCCACTGATCTGATAATATGAGCATCAGTGGATGAGACATGCTGTTCATGGTGCTGCACTTGCTTATTTTTCCCTCCCCTTGGGAGCAGAGGAGAACAAATGCTTTGGGAATAAAAAAAAAAACCTTTCTTCCAACCTACAAGGCCAGGAGAACCCTTTCAGGTTTTGTTTTTATAGCCCAAAGAATTATATCCAAAACATTCAGCATATAATAATGTAGTAAGTACTACACAACTCCTGCAGTCTGTGTGGCTGAAGCAGCCATTAGTGCAGTAGGGAGCTTAACACCATAACTATCAGTCAAGGCTCTTCCCAGAAGTCAGTGGCTTTGATTTGAGAAAATGATAGAACATATCAGGGGACTGAAAACAAGGTATACAGGGCTGCTGGTCTTCAACTCCTTTCTTTCTGGCTTATTCTCTTCAGTCACTCTCTGATGGCCTTTTAAAAGGACTCTTGCTTAGTCCCTTCTCAGGCTGCAACTAGGGTTTTTTAAGGCTTGCTATAAAAGAATAATTTTGCTTTAATATTAATTTGACCCTCTTAAGTCTGACCACTGAAGAAATGAAAGTGTGCTACAATTCCTGTGGATATTCTAATACATCTACTGACTAGAGAAGCACCAGATTTCAAAGAAATCTCACTAGGATAGGAAGAAATGAAACAGCTTTATAAGGAGGAAGAGTAATTTAACAAGTGACCCTTTCCAGTGCTCCTTTAACAGCTGTCACCCAGGAACAGAACCAGATTAAGGAAAAAAAAGTGCTACAGTGCTACCTTCCCTAAGGAAGGTTCAGCTTATCTTCAGCTTGAAAATTTAAACTTAAAATAGTACTAAATGACTCCATTAGAAATACAGTTACAGGTCTCCTTATACAGACACATTTTACATGTGAGACGACAAGCATTCCGCATTTAAGTCATGGCAATGAAAAAAGTGAGGCTATGCTTGCTTTGACTAGTCAGCAGTGCTCAACAAAGATGACTGAGGACCCAAAATATGCCACAAATTAACAGCATTTTCACTGAAGTACTTCAGTCTTTGATATTGGAATGTACATGCAGCAGACGAAACACACAACGCACATGAATGTTGAAAAAAATGCAAGTTTCAGAACAGTCACTGTAATTCAGTAATTCAGCAAATCAGTAATTTACCCTCCAAAAATTTACCATTTCACTACAAAACTCATCAGAAATCAGTGACACCATTTATGAAACATCCTACTTTGATAGAGACTGACTGATTAATTTTCAAAACCAGAATCACATAATAACGAGGTAGGGCAGGAAACGAGTCTGTTCAGATAATTTTTGTTACTTTCCATCTACATCTGTTTTGATAAACCAACCTGTGTGTGGAAATTCTGTCAGGCACTAGAATTGGTCAACTCTGCAGTTAAACCATTAAAATAGTTCTTTGCACATTTTTGGCAGATACCAACTACCACTTGCCAAAACAATCCAAAGGAGTTTCAAAGTTGGCACAGACCAGAAATGCTTTCCTGCCTGCACACAGCCATTCTGCATGCACCTTAAAGCAGTTAAAAACTATGGATGCAGGGCTGTGGGGCCATGATGGCAAAGAAAAATCATGCACACATTTAATTTATTAGAACAGGCATTTGTTAGAATAGGCATTGTCTCCTACTGAAAGTATCATAGATCTACCACATTTTTTCTCTGTAAGTTTCTTCAGAGCAGGTGATTCTGCTGGATATGGGGATACACTTGGCATGTCTTGCTTATATGGTAACATGAAAACAGTTTTTCATATCCAATTTTGAGTATCGTGAAAAGGAACCATGCACCCAGCCTCAACATCTTACAGCAGTTCTTTCAATTTCAACACAATCAACAGGCACATTTATAGTAGCATTCAGAAAAAGAAAAACCCACACACAGTGCAAACAAATGCAAAGACTTTACGTGAACTTATAAAAGCTATAAATGAAAGGTTGGGTGCAACAGATGAAATTGCATTTATTGTAAACAGTGTCTCTTAAAACTGCCTTAAGGTAGAGGACTGTGAAGTGTCTAAAGCAATATCTATTTTTAGGGAAGGAACACAAGAGCCAGAGAACTGCAAACCACTAAACACTCATCTCTGCTCTGTGCAAACTGTCAGGAAAACTAACAAAGGACATGCATGCCTTTCCTAGGGTAAGCTGTAAAGAACATTGTATCACAAACCTTCTGCCCTTCCAAAAAGTGAACCTGCTTTTAGATGAACACTGATGTCCATAAAAAAATCACCCGGATTTCCGAGAAGGCTTTCAACAAAGTCTCTCATCAAATGCTTTTACGGAGCCTGAGAAGCCATGAGAAATGAGAGGAGTTATTCTGGTAAAGACAGAGACCAGTTGCAAGGAACAGCAGAATTTAATGAAGTATCACATGATTTCTTGCAAAGAGGTAGATGAAATGTGAAGAAATTCATAAAGAAAAAAATCCCAGAAACTCTTAAAGTCACACGGGCCTTAAGCTAATCTTTACTACTCAGGACATTACCTTGAACTGATTATATATCCATGAAAACATCATTTCAGAGCTCAGTACAGGTTAAAAATACCCAATCATTGTTGGGATTTATTATGAAAAGAAGAGAGGGACAATGTATAGTCCAAGGATCTCCTTGAACGCTATTTGTAATTCTGTCCACCCCAACAAAAAGGAGCGCAGAAATGGGAAAAAAACTGCAGAAAAAGCACAATGATGACATCAAAACTCAGAGAACCTCTATTTTAGGAACAATTAAGCAGTCATGAACTGAAGAGAATAGGACAGCACAGAAGCTTATAAAAGTCACAGCTTGCTGGGAGAGTACTAAGAGGGAGTAATTGCTCAGTATTTCTTCCAACAAGAAAAAATGCAGGAAGAGCTTACAAACTATCATAGAGCAGTAAACAAACAGAAGACTGTTCACAAAGCATGTGGTTTAGCTGTGGATCTCTGTGCTACAGGATTTTTCCAAGAGCAGAAGTTTGTAAGAACAAAAGCAAGGAGACAAATTCACGGAAAGTCCACCTAGAACAGCTTGGGGTGAGGTTCAACTGGAAGCTGCAGGGAAAGTACACTAGGAGAACCTCGCAAGCTTGTCCTGCTTTAATGCAGGACATTACCCAAGGTCAGTTTCTCCTGGTTGGATCCCTTCAGAGAGCAGATGCTAGGCTAGATGGACACATACAATGCTTGTATTATATTACCCAAGGGCATGAGCTATGGTGAGCTCATCAAATTCTCTTTTTCATTCTCTGCATTGTCTCCCCACAGAACAGCAAATCAGGCTTCTGAACAACTGAAAACCTGAATCTAAGATATTTAAAGTAAATCTAAGGTATTTAAAGTTTTGATTTCATCAAAATCAACTGCTCTGGTTTGGGGAGTAAGAGAAGAAAAATGTATCAGACTGCAGAATTCTTTTTGATGGAAACAAAAGGCAGTCAAAAACTTATGTTTCCTTTCACTTCACAAGCAATTTAGTTTTCTTTGCCTTCCTCTTCTTGAGTGTAAACAGATAGGTAAAGTCAGATTCAAAACCCTGAAAGACAGTAAATTTTATGTAAATTTCTCTGGCAAAGAACAGGAGGAAGAAATGAAACATAAATCACACTAATCTACTGCGCCACAGGAATGGCTTCTCAATTAAAATTTTTGAAGCACTGCTGCTCTACACAGATACATGAAGTAGCACTAGCTAAGGTAAAAGAAGCATTTTGCTCTGCTCAGTTCATGAACTAAGTGGTCATCAGTTCCATATAGCTCCATTTTATGCTTATAGGAAAAGCTAAAGAGATTTCATACCTGTGGAAGTGTGATGTATGAAACTGAACTGGAGCTGCACATCTGAACTGCTTTCTGCAATTGCTATGACACTGGTATCTGTCTCTAGACAGAGAACAAAACCCTGCATTTTCCCTTTTTCAACTCTGCATTGCTGTCTCTTCAGTGTCAGGCCATAATACAATAGTGTACTAATGGATATGCTTTCAAATTATTTCACATATATAATAAATCCTGGTGGTCTGTTTAGAAGAATAATGCCTTAAATATGCAACCTTTTGTTGTGAAAGTGGATTGTCTGCAAATAGTTTAGACACTGATTATACTGCTGCTGTCATTAAGGAATGATGTTCCCCAATTCAGTGTTTCCACTGAAACTCTCCAAACCACACACTGCTCACTCACTCCCCCATCTCCCCCTCCCCTGTGGAGGGCTGGACAGGAAAACTGGAGGCAAAAAAGTCAAAAATCACAGATTGAAATAAGAACAATTAATGGGAAATAGCAATGAGAAAGAGCAACAAACAGTAACAGCAACAATATCAGAGTGTATGTGGCAGGTGAACGACTCACACAGCAACACCCAACCACACCTGACTGTGCTGCCACGAGGCAACCTGGAAGGGACTCCTTCCTGCATCCCAGGAAAGTGAGGAGAGGTGGTAGAGAATAACCTCTGGGTCCTGGCAATGCCCCTTCTGGCTACTGCAAAAATTAACTTTGTCCTGGCTGGAACCAGGACATCTGTCAACAAATCAAATAAACTATATGCTCTACACCAACATGACATACACATTTGCTTAAGACAGGTCAATGGCAAGTCAACAGGCTTCAGAATTATTAATTTTTATTCATATAGATATGAACTAATATTTACTGGCAATTGTAATGGTCAATTACTTGTGTTGATTTAAAGAGAAACCCCAGCAAGCTCACCTACTTGTCAGCATCACTGGTATAATGAAGTTCTAAGATTTACATACTCGACCAACACAGTATTATTCGGCTTTTCAAAGAAAACACTAATTCCCAGAAAACAAAACCACAATAATCCTAGCATCAGAAAAGGCATTTCTAGAAGTATTCTGATATGTTACTCTATACTTTAATACAACTCAAATCAGAAGAATTTATTAAAAATTATGAACACACAGAAATAAACTTAGAAAATATTTTAATATTAAAATCAACAATTTACTAGAGGAAAAAAGACTTTAAAAAGAATCCAGGCCAACTATAAAAAATAAATTAATAAATAACCATGCATTAAAAATAAAATACATACTTGCCAGAGATGGTCCTCCAAAGCTGCGCACCTGCAATTGTAGGAAAGTAAGATGAAATATACTGTACTAAATCAGAAAGAATTTTTATTTTTATTCATAGAACATGTTCAGAACTGGGACAAAATAACCAAGGAATTTTCTGTATCAGTCAAAGAGAAAAGCTATATTATCTTACAGTAACTGTTCTTGAATTGCTTTCTGTAAACTTAACATACATTTAAAATCATAAATGGAAAAAACCAGGATCTTCTATGGCTACATTTCTACATGGAAGGATGTCATGACGATGACAACCAACACAACTTTTACATCAACATACACTTCTATACACTGACAACCTTCTATACACTGACATCCACTCTACATTCCTCATGAATCTGTAATCTCTTGCCATCTAGTGGCTGGCTGGAAGCGTGAAGCAGCTACACAGACGTGTTATGCTGGGAAGAATTTTTTCTGCTTCCTGGAGTGGCACTTCATTGATTTCTGTTCATTACCACAAGACTCCTATAGGATTACTTCGAGGGCCTGATTTTTCTTGAACTCTGTTTACAATGGCATCAAAGACAACAGTAAAATAAATTAGTTTGCTACAGTAAATAATTATTCTATAAGCCAGGAAACAGAGATCTTCCTAGCCTCATCTCTAGAATGAATGGTTAAATAAACACACAAACATGAAAGTAGTACATCCTGGATTTGGTCACTATAAAAATATTATTTACAGGTATGAGTAAATTTACCTAAATCATTGCTTTCCAGCAAGCAGGATATTTATTGTTTGGGGTGATTTATACAGCACAGAGCTTAAAAACAAATTCTGCTTAGCTTTATAAATTGGCCTCTGGGCTTGAAATACTCAAGCAGGAAATAGAATGGTAACCAAGACTCAAAGAAAAGGGAATGCCAGTAAATCATCCTTCAGAAAAGGTAGCAAGTGCCTGCTGTAACTTAGCAGGCAACAACAGGCTTTAGCAGTCAGAAATGATGCGTTAGTTCATCAAAGAGGAATACCATGCTTCTCTGACATCTATTCCCTGCTTCTGTATGGTGTTCAGACCGTTTTTCAAACACTTTGCATGGGATTTAACAACAACCAAAAGGCAAAATAAGAATATTGAAAAAAAATCTTTATGGCAATGAAAATTAAAACCTTATGATGAGCATTTTGTCAAAGAATTTTCAAGTAATGAAGTACAGGACAGGAATTAAAAAAAACCAAAAAAACAAAACAAACAAAAAACTCCAAAACACCAGACCAGCCAACAACTCAGAAACCCTTTCAAAATTCCTTGTATTCACATAAGACTTTATACACTCTGGAGACTAAATTCTATACAAAGTAAAAAGAAAATACTGCTTACTTCTTATTTCAACTATGCTAAGATCAGCAATTTCTCTATCTATTTACAAATTTCACTGATTTATATTGGATATCCCAAAATTTCCAAAAATTATATGATTAATGTTGGAAGAAGTATAAACATAGGAAAACTTAGTATTTTAGAAAAGAATGTATTTTCAGACCTAGCAGTTAAGAACCAAGAATGACTGTCCACTCCTAACAATTACACTCATCTAAATGCTAAAATGGATCTCCTAATGCCCTCCCTATAAAATATAGCAAAACTTAATTGAAAATGGCCATCATAGATCTACTCTTACTCTCTAAAATTAGCTGACATTTTTACAATAATCATAATATTGACCTGGCTTTAGCAAATGCTCCAAATTGCAGATGTTTAAGCATGGAACTCTATCAGTACACTTACCTCTTATCTTTGAGAACACCAAATCCCTCATTATCTGAAGAATTAACACTCCAAGTATTATAAGGGAAGTCAGATGATACACTCTCCAAGGGGTCAATGCAACAAACCTACAATGTCAAGAAGAAATAAATGTTGAATACTTCAAAACTCTTCGGAGGCATGCAAAAACTGACAGCTGCTACTAATACTGAAAATAAATAGGAAGAAATAGACTCAGATTGCAATAATTGAATTCAGTTTCTCCCCACAGCCTTTCCGTGAGAAGCAAATATTGAGAGCTCTAAGCATGGCATTTAAAGATACAAAGATTAAACACTGAGTTTGTAGTAGATTTTTGTCCATACTTCTATTTATGCACAAAGAAAATAAAGAAAACAAAATATTTTAAAATATTTTAAAAATACTACTTTTAAATTAACTGTAGTTTCATGAAAATTAATTGTCTAGGCATGATGCACTAAAAAAGGTCAAAATTTTTCTTTTTGTTTCCTACGGAACCTATGTTTAAGTAAGATTTTTATACAAATCATTATTTCAAACACAAAGATGAGGTAAATCTATATCACACCATAAAAATAGAAGTTGTCTTCATAACAAGCTTTCGTGAATTTTGTTTATAATTACATAATTTTTTGGAACATGTCTAGTCAAGTCAAACAGATCTAGACTGAGAAAGTATGAATTATAATATCATGCATTGCTGACTTTGCTATTTAGGTGTGTTTTACTGGCAAATATCCTAACTCACACAAAAAGGGTGTGAAGTAAAAAGAATTAAAATTCAACTAACTAAATTTAAAAAGTGGAAGTACTTTAATAGATGGTTTTGAGCACTTTAAATCAGAGATCTGAATAGAAATAGTGAACAAGTTAATTTTTCAAAGTAAAGGCAATTAACTTTAAAAAAGTTGAGGTTAGCCGAAACCAGTAAGAAGCCACTGTCCAAGGCACTGGATAAAATGAGAATACCAACAGAAACAAAAATCATACAAAGCTGGGATGTTTTCAAGAAACCTCTCACATTTGAAAACCCAATGAATTTCTGCTACAGAGCTTTTCTGCAAGAAAGAGGGGGAAGGGGAGTGAAAACAGTAGCAAACATGGCCACTGCAGGAAGCCAAGAGGCACCTTTTGAGCACACTTGGATTTTTTAGAAAGAAAGTTGACCTCACAATATCTCTAACAAGCTCAGGACACACTGCTGTTGTAGAAAAGTGCTCCAGTATTCCTTGAAAACCTCAAAAAGAAAGACTGCATTAAAGAAAATGTCCATGCCACCAATTTTCACATTTAATACAAACTCATAATATCGGTCACCCTGAGCAGACCAGTATATGAATTCCAATACAAACACATAAGTTCACTCTGAAGGTTTTATCCAAATATAAAGGGTTTTTGTATCTGTACAGAATTTGAACTATAAGACTATTCTAAAAAATAAATGCATAAAATCAGCATCTTTGTATAATTCAGCCAGCTTAAGAAAACCAACAGAAAAGCGTAGAGAAAAATGATTACAAGGCAACCTCTATCAAAACTGCCCAATCATAGCTCAATAAATCAAAACTCGTAACATCTTGGCATCATGTTGTCCTACTATTCTTCTTGGCAATATTATTCAGCATTAAAAATATTTGATTGTGTTTAAGTGTTAAGTTTCACTGCATGGAAGACTTTGTTTAGTCTACTTACTTAAGGAGAGATGTGATGCTGTATAAAAAAAAAAATGAAGAATTTTTCATCCAACTTCTAGGCAACAGAATTTTATAACAAATACAGAGCTTTAAATTGTTTGGGCTTAATACCATGGCTATTCTATAGGGTTTTCATGGTGCTTTCATGGTGCATGACTGTTTATAGAATCACACAGAATTCCCTGACTTAGCCATTACCATTGGCCACCCCTTGATGGTCTCAAATACATACATCAATACCAAATTTTATATACAAGTGTGTGCATGTGTGAATGTACACACACATCTTACTAGCTTTTCAAGGCAAGATCAGATGCTTACTAAGAAGGCTTACTGTATCTTTCAAAAAATGCACAGAACATGTTTGACCTACTTTATGCTTACAACTAAACCATACTGTTAGTTTCACTGCAATCACAGCTGTCACCTGCTGTTAAAAACAATTGCACTAATGCGGACCAGGATTAGCAAACAAGGATTAACAAGGTAGCATCCTCTCTGAAAGATGCTTCCAAGTCATGTCATTCCACTTTCTCAACACTGCAGTCTCCCTGCTCCAATGTTTGAGGAAATAAAACTGTAATCTAGTTGAAGCAGCTAATGTAGTCACCAAACAAGGACTCTTCACTTCTTTGGACAGTTCTGACTGAACTTCCCATGCCTTGGCATTATTAGCTCTTTATCTAGACTGTGATGTTTGCAAGAAAGACCATCCCATGTGAATTCACTCAGCCAGCTTGTGTCAGCCCTCAGGTGCCAGAGCAAGACAGATTAGAATAACTGTGTGTGAGCCATATGTCAGAGATCTGTGTCCTTGAAGCCCTTCCTGGTGAAAAGCTGATAAGGTCCTCTTGTACTTTTTTGACATATATCTATCATAAGCTTATCAAAAGGTTAGTTCAACATGCTGGGATCTGAAAACCACTTATGCTTCCACAGTCAGGATTCAAAATTCTTCTAGGAATTATCAACATGATGCATGGCAACCAGACTAACAGTTTCTGTGGTTGGGGCATTTCCCACCTTCTTTTTTAAGAAAAATAACAGAGTTTATTCTTAGGCATTTCTAACACATATATGTGACAAGAATGAAAGGCTCCAGAATGCTGCACTCCTATTTTGTAGAAGAATGCTATGTAAGAGAAGCTTACTGAACATGCTCTCTTTTATAAACGATAAACAGAACAGACTGAAGTTCAAATTGTTTAATTTCTTCCACAAGTGTCGTGAAAGTAAAAATCATTACTAGAGACATCACCAAGATTTGTTCCCCTACCTGAATTCTGCAGTATTTCGTGAATGGTTTGTTTGTTTTTAGGTTTTTGTTTGTTTGTTTTTCCTTGGGGGTTGGAGGGGGTGAAGAAAGCAAAGGTCAAAACAATATACAGAATTATGCATTCCAGATAACTACTTCAGCAGTCAACAGGATAGCTTGCCCAACAAGAAGACAAGAAATTCTGCTGTAGGTAGTGCAGCAGTGCAAATAGCCCCCAGTCATGAGGTGGCCAGGTCTCAGTCCCTGTCAGTGGCTGAAACAGGCACTCCCTTCACAGGAAAGGACCTCACTCAGGCACAGCCCCAGGGGTGGGATATAGACACCTGGCTTTGAAGCTGCAAGAAATGCCTGCCCCCTGCACTGCTGGCAACAATGACCCCACTGCGAAGGATGGCCTCTGGTTCAGAGCATTCAAGTGAAGGTGGCAGATTACTGCGGAGCAGGACTTTCAAAAGTTTAATTGTGTAAGAACCCAAGCATATGTTCCAACTGGAGCACATCTGAGCAAGCCAGACTAGCTGTCCTTCAACCTATGTTCTTCTATGTAGGAAGAAGTTTAGTGTGAAGGAGCCAAGCCTGCCACTCAGCTCCATTGTGGGAGATTGAGAAACCATTTTTTGTGAAATGAAATAGAAGTGACATCAATGGATAATTAAGCAGTGGTTGCCTACAATGGATGTGGAATTTCTAACCTTGATGGCTGTGAAAACTCAGAAGAATCTGATCTGAATTAAGTGCTGATCTTATTTTGAGCTGCATAATAGAGACCTCATGAAGCCCCTACCAACCTGAATGATATTGTCATTGTGTGACTATTTTAGGCTCTTAGAAGTGGTAGGCAAATATTTTTCGGTAAGATGCTGACCTTAGAACTTAAAGACACAACAGTTTCTGTTTCTGGGCCTGGTTATACAGCAGCTGTACTGAATGATTCTAAACTGCACAAGTAAGAATCAAAACTTTCAACTTCCATAATTAAAAGTGTAAATTCTGTAACTGCATGATGGTGAACCTAAAGATAGAAAAAGTAGCCTAAGGTACCTTCTCCTTCTTGTCTTTTCTCCAGTTTTTTATAGTGTGGGATGGTCATATCAAAAAGCAGGTTTCTCACAGTGCACCAGAATTGTCCCAGAGCACCTGAGACAATTAACTGCACAAAACAGAGAGTACAAAGCTATTCAAGTGTCACGAGTAAGCTCAGAAATGTTGACGGTTAACAATATCATAAAACACTGCAGACAGTAAACATAATAAAAATTTATCGGGCGTGACACAAAGCTGTTTTTAATTATATCATGAGATACAGGGAAGACACAGACCTACCAAATTGTTTCAAATGTTAAATAAATCAATTTGGTTCTTTCATTTCAGCTGTTAAAGTTCTGGTTTTTTTACAACACATTCTATAACTATGAATGAGTTGCACTTTGTAAACACAAAATATTAGGAAACACTGAATCAAAAATTAATTATTTAGACTATCAGCAGCCAGTGCTAGTTATTTCTGGAAAACCTTTGCAGTTACATTTTTAATAACCATCTATCTTTAGATGAATTTCTAGAGATAATAAAAAAAAAATAAAGTTGTCAATAACACAGAAGTGAGCATGGAGCTTTGCTTCACCGTCAGCTTTTATGACACATTTATTGGCTGCATGAGTGACTTGTGGACTTCAGTTCTGTGTTCCACAAACTCACATTTAAATCTTAAAACCAGATGCCAAACTCTTCAGAGTAATTCTGTGAAGCTCTAAAGAGCACAGGTTGGTACAGCAGTGTTCCCTCATAACATGTTTAGGTGAAAATCTACTGACACCTTTCAGCCAGAGTTTTCCATAGAACTGGTCTTCTTCCAATCAGACACTGATCAGCAAGTGTGGCCTATGGCATAAAACACACAGAGAATGGCCCATCCCCTGTGGAGAGGAAATATTTCTAGTGCATTCTGAGAATACTGAACGGCTAATTTCAAAGCTATGTGTACTTTGCTCTTACAAGGGACCACCTAACACTGTTTCAGACAAGCATCTACAGTGAAGGCATTTGGATAAGGAAAAGATGTGGTAATAACTGTTTCCTGGTGGTAACTGTTTCCTGCTTGGAGCTGAATGTAAACCATTCTTCCACACTTACTGCTGGAGCAATCAACACCTGTCTGGTTGCAATAAATTCTGATGACTGTCTCAAGCAAGAGCTCTGGGGAAGGGGAAGCAGGCTTGTTTTCTTCCAATTACAGCATGAAGTGCACTGCCTGAACAACATTTTTCAAATACATGGCAAAGGTAGTATCAGAAAGCCTTTACTAATCACTGAGTCAATAATTTTGTTTGCCATCCTGTGAATCAAGGAAAAACTCTATTCAACTCTATTTTATTTACAGGTAATGCAATGCTTAAACTCTCTTAACTGAAAAACCATCCCAAAGCAGGTTTGTGAATCCTGCTTTATATGTCTATAACTTTCATGTGAATTGCTCTTCTATATAAATGATTTTCATACTAAGCCTCTGTAAATATCAAAATGCTCTATCTACAAATATGGAAATCCAAGCCTCGAGCATTCAAAACACTGGAAGTCAGAACTCAATAATCCAGTATTGTTCCTGTTGTTTCTTTAGTACATCTTGGTGTTGTGGTATAACACCAGCTGGCAATCGAGGCTGCTCACTCTTCTCCTGCCCTGCTTAGATGGGAAGGAGAATGGAAATCAGTAAAAGCCAGGGGTTTAGAACACTTTCATAATTAAAATAAAGTTAATAAGAGTAACAATAAAAAATAAATGGAATGTGGCACAATAAAAAGAGAGAGGATTAAAATCCAAGAAAGACCAGTGAAGCACAATACCACTGCTCATCACCTGCTGACCAGTGCTCAGCCCAACCTGAGCGGTGATGGGCAGCTCCCAGCCAGCTCATCTCCGGTTGTGTACTGGGTGTGACACACTGTGGTTTGGAATATCCCTTTGGCCAGTTCAGGTCAGCTGTCCTGGCCATGCTCCTTCTTGGCTTCTTGTGCACCTGCTCACTGGCAGAGCATGGAAAACTGGAAAGTCCTTGACTTAGGGTAAACACTGCTCAGCAACAACTGAAACATCAGTGTGTTATCAACTTTGTTCTCATACTGAATTCAAAATACAGCACTGCAACACTGTACCAGGAAGAAAAATAATTCCATCCCAGTCAAAAATAAGACACCTGGTCTGTACCAAAGTACTTAGATAACTGTTCAAGAATTATAGTGCAAAAATCCCTTCCTAATTCCTACAAAAAAAGTGTAGATTTTCACTTAAGGTAGAGTAAGTTATGCACACATTTTTTTGGTAGAATCTCTTCATAGAATAGAATTTGGTACAGTATTATTATATTTATATGATATTTAACTACCAACATGCATGTCTGAAAAATAACACAAAACCTGGTACAGCAGATTCTGTGTTGAAGAGAGGGAATTACATGTAAAAAACCACATCTGCATATGTGCTGTCTAAAAAGCCTCCCCACACTTCCAAATAACATAATAATAATTCAAAAAGTTGAATAAAATAATTTCAAAAGCATTTACTCCACATCTTTGTTAATTAAAATTTGAAACATGCACACCATCCCTCTGGGCACCTGGCATCATGAACTTAGAAAGCTGTATTCTGTTTAGCTGAAAACCTGTGAAATGTTGTAATAGAATGCTTTTTAAAAACATGTACATTAAAAATGTTTTAGATCAAAGCTAATTTAGTGGGGAAAAACTTTCCATAAAGACATAAATTAGAAAGCTTCCATAAAGGCTCAAATTAGAAGGAAGCACCATTTTTCACTTCAACTTTTTCACTAAATAAGAGTTCCATCCAAAAACTTAGGTATTTGAGATATTTCAAACAGAGTAAAATGAAGCAATGAAAAGCAGTTGGTTTATAACCTATGTGCCAGCTAGCAAAGAGTGTTCCATTGGATAGCACCCAGAAATCTAAAAATTCTATCACTAGGTACATAAAAATAAACAAATAATTAAAAAAAAAATCCCCAAGCAGAAAAGGCATGCTTATTATTCTAAAACTTGCATCATTTTTTTTTAATTCTGTCTTTGTTAAGACAAAGAAAACTCAGCCATCAACCTTTTATTCAAAGAGCTTAATTGTCAGGTTTCATTGAAAAGATTAGGATTGTATTTATTCAGCCAGAAAGCACAGACCAAATCAGTTTTTCTTTAGAAAACCTTTGAGAACTTACAAGAAAAAAATTCTTTGAATAATAAATAAGCCTCTTGTCTAAGAAACAGACTCCCAGAAATTTAAATTACTGTTACTTTGACAGCCATCTGTAGAAGGGGAAGTTCTCTGGAAGGTCTGTGCAGAGGTTTCAGGGCAAAAGCAAAGAAGGCGGGACAATGCTAACTTTAATTAACACATAGGATAGGAATTCAAACCTACATACCTTCTGAGTCTACCATGACATCAAATTCTACTGTTACGTCAGCGAAAATAGGGCATGATATTTCCATGGAAGTTATAATTATTTTGATTTAAACACATAGCATCAAATAACCTTGCTTCCTTTGTTTCTGCAGACAAATGCCCAGATGACCTTAATTAACCTGTGCTCTGGCAAAGTACAGAAGAAATCTTAATCCCATTTTCTCATACAGTAGCAGCAGTTTGAGAAGTAGCACCTCTACCATGCTGCCCTAAATCTCCTTTTCTTTAATGCTCTCATTAGTCCTGTAACATCTACCATGGAGCATAGCATATCCCCCTAAAACGTCCATTGTTCTCAAAATTCTACTATTTGAAAGGTCTCATTATTCTGAAGCAATACATAAAGAAATCATAATTTTTGTCCTGAAACAACTGCTTTAGACACACCATACAGACAGAATAAACACAAGCCATACTGCAATTAATTTCTATTTTCCTTTGTTCTGGATTTCCGTCTTCCACAAAGTTCTCATCCTAGATTTGATCCTAAATTGTCCAGTAACGCTCACTTTTCCTCAATTACCCCACTTGATTTCTTTTCTGACTGATCCTGATTTCATTTTTTTGGTTGAAAAATGCTGTCAGCTATCCAGTTTTTTATGTAACACGTCCTGGCTCTTAAACAATGTCAATTTTCATTCCTGTAAACTAATCTCTCAGCCAAAGTATGCAAATTGTCACTAAAAAGCTGTTAATGGCTTTTAATTATTTTTGCTAACTAAATCAAATTAATTTAACACTCTTTTCCACTTTTCTACCTCCAAAGCCTTCAAAAGTTTCCATAACTTGTATTGGAAAAGTGAACATAAGCATAAAACTGCCTGGGTAAAAACAAGTAGACCCTAAAATTATACCATGACTTGTGCTGAGGTTGGAATTTTAGCTTTATTTGAGGAAGAGTATTTTGGAATACCACCTTCTAAGAAGCAAAAAACAACAAACCACAAACATTTTTTAAACTCTAAGAAATATCAGCAATTTTCTGTCCTAAATCTAGGTGTAATAAAATAAATCTCAATACCAGTAAGTCACAAAGACTTAGCAAAAGGCAGCAAATTAAATAAGTTAGAACTATCAGACTAGAAGAAACAAGCTAGCAACCATATAAGAAACCCATTCATGTGAATGCACAGTGAATTTCAAAACTATGTCAAATATTTTCTTCTCTTTTCTGATAATGAACATATTATCCTTACAAAAGAATAATGTCAATGCTTAACCTACTGTACTATGCTTACTTGAGTGACCAGAGACATAAACTCTTACTGCAATTTAAGGCAGGAGTATTCACTTGTGTGCTAACCTGATACTTTGGATTTTGGGAAAGCAATCTCAAAACAACTATGAATGTAGCCCTAAGATTTCCTGTACCAAAGACAGTCAAAGACCAAAGAATTTCCCACATTCAAAACTATATTTAGCATCTGGGTGCTATAAGAAAAAATCCATATGTGTTCTCCTGACTTGGAAGATATCACAAATTTAATTAAGTGATCTGAAAACCAGCATAGTAAAAACTGGCCTCAGAATACCAACACCCTGCCTTAGTCCAACTCAATTTCATGTATTTTTCTTTATGTTTTGATTTCAAAGATTTATTTTATTCCAATTCTCACTTAATTTGACATTTTGTCACCAAAAATGTCCTGTCTGAGTAATTCCCCTAGGCTACATGTCCAGCGATAGCCACAGTCAGTGCTGATAGTGAACAAAAACATACAGTCCACAAATATACAAAACAGGGCTGCTGTATGTCTGAAAGGTCAGTTTTTTTCTTTTAACAAAGAATAAAAATGCAAGCATACATTGTGCATGCACACTGCTCTCTAAACAGACAGAAATCTTGCTTTATAGGCAAGCTGTCCATCGAGGCATAGTAGTGGTAGCATTTACAAGTTGTGTGCAAATACATGAAAGAAATGCTTAGCTTATTACTGCTTTCTTTCATTGGAAGAGTAAATTAATGAATGAAAAATACTTTGGGATCTCTTAATGGTATACTTTATCATCACCAAGCAGAGATTTCAAGTAAGAAACACTTTAAGAACAAATCTTAAAGTGAACTGGATACTTTAAAACAAAACAAAACAAACACTTCAATAACAACTCCTAAAACAAACTGGATACTTAAAAACAAAACATACCAAGTCTCTAAACCCTGATGTATGTTTTGTTACTAGCATTTAAAGATACATTAGATTTTCTGTCTGGAAAATACACAATCTTTACCTGATGCAATGCACACAGACAATTCAGATATACGCAATATTGCTTTCTCTCTTGATTGTTTCTCTCAGACAACGGAAATATTCACTTGGTCTGAGACCAAACAAACAAACAGAAATATGAGTATGGATGGTTACAGAAGATTATTTTAATGGCAAATTAGGCCTGCACATCTGTCTAAATCAAGGACTGATACTTGTATTTTAAACAGTTGGTCAGTTACTTTGTTGAGCAAGTACAATAACATGATGTAACATTGTTAATAACAGAGCTGCAGTAACATGCAAAAATACCTTCTGAGGTCAGAAGCTTTATTAAAATCCTCAAAGAAAAATGGGGATTTGGACTGGTGAAGAGAATAGCAGAATAGCAAATATGGTAATGCAATAAATTCATTCCACAAGGAGACAGGAAAAGAGAAAAGATCTATTACATCTTAGTCTTTCTGCTTCCTCCCTTCACAAAAAAGCCTAGGGAAATCAGGAAATTTGGCACTTGGTGAACAGATTCAACTGGTGTACATAGGGATGATCTTGCAGACATGAATGTACTTAGGTTTGAAACATTTATCTGCAGATAGAAAACACATATTTGAAATAGAGATCTGCAAACTGCAAAACACATGGAACAGTACAGAATTACTGAAAATAAACTTGTCCCTCTGACCTTGTAGAAATTTAAAATTACAGGCTGAAAGAACAAAAGGCTGCTACAATCCCCTCTATTCCATACACACAGAGAATAATAATTAGGATAGAATGCTAGCTTAAAAATCTAGGACTGAATGTTAATATCTGGCTAAGTTAAACCCGAGATCAAAAGTTATCAGTCAACAGTCTAACACTTAGAACACCTGGAGTGAACTTCTGACACCAGCACAGAGTTTCTCTGTTCTTGGGCCAATCACTCTTTTTTTTCAGTACAATGGGTGTAAAACGGGGGAAAAAAACAACCTTGTTTTCCTGTGTTATTTTGACTTGAGTCTGCAAACTATACAGCATAAGAATCTAAAACATATTTCAGATGGTTAGGTGCAAAATATTATATATATTTAACCCTTGTTAATTTTAAAGATTTTCAGTCAGGTTCATTTGGGGCAAGAGGCTTAAAGCTGTTCATGGTGAAAAAATAATAGCGGTAGTAACTGACAAATGCTTTTTCAGTAGCCAGATTTGTATCTACTTTTACTATTCTCTTGTTAAAGAGTCCACAATAATTTGTCAAGTATATTAAAAAAATCAGGGAAATCATAATGAAATTAAGTTTCTTTTACTTACAAGAACAATATTTTAGTAGTAACCGTCAAAAATGCATTTATAAACAGTATAATGGCTAAGAGATTTTTAGCACAAAAGAGGCTACAATGGAATATATTAAAAAGTAAACAAGTCCTGTGACACCAGAGAAACAATTCACTCTCAGCAGCTCCTACTACAACAGTTTACGCATGAAGTATTTTGATGGGTGCGCATACAAGAACTAAACTAACCATGGAGAAAAGAGTCCCAACAAAATTAAATGGATGGGAGGAAGGACATGGTCTTGCTTTCTCAAAATTCAGAAAACTGTAAAATTAAACTTCACCTCCCCTTTCTCCCTCTTCCACCAACGCTGTTGCTGCTATAGTGGGAGAAGTCTCCCATCCAGCAATACAGACTTCTCAGCTCTGAGTTATCCTGATTAGAGGCTGCATGCACTGGGAGTCCCCCTATGGGGCAGGGATACTTGCAGCCACACCACAAAGAAGGAAGAGGCACATGAAACAGCAACTAGGAAACGTTCCTTCTACCTATAGACTCCAGCCAGCACAAAGCCCTGTCAGGAGGGACTTCACAGGCAGCAAGGGTGGACACTTGCTCCCAGTCCTGAAGCAGTAGTGACTGTCTGAGTCATCCCAAACCAGGCTGACCAGCTGGATCTCAAACAAGAAGAGAAGCAGCAAACACACTGTGCTGCAAACACTCACAATCCCAATAACAAAGGAGGAAAATGTGACCTTAGATTTAAATGACTGTTTTATTTTCAAAGTGTCAGATTTCACACGTTTGTTAACGAGATCCTTCCTGATGTTCTCAAACCATAGTTTACTGGTCATCATTCCTGTTTACACATTTCCTAGTTCATCTACACCTCTCAAAACTCGCTGGCACTAGGATAGCAAGCTGCTTCTGAGGTACAATACCACCAAACTAAAATGAGCAATCTGTGCCCTAACTTTCACTGTTCCAATTTATTTGGAAAGCAACAGAGGAGAGTGAGCAATGAATTTTGATAAAATACCTTCAAATACTAGTCACATAGCAAGTTGCCAGTAAGACTACCACAGGAGACTTCCTACAGACATTGAACAATGCAGGCATTTAATACCTTGCTTTTGATCAAATCTGGCAAAATAATAGCCAATGGGTTGCCCAGCAGCTACTATTCCTTGAGACTTGGAAATGTATTCTGCTAGAAGTTTGCCCTAAAAATTTTATCAGAGCCACACTGAAAAGAAATATAAAGCTGAATGGCTAAAAGAACAGGTGACCTCTGAAAAGTATTCAGAAAATGAGAGCAAAACCATTCAAGTTTCTCAATGAAAGGATTTACCATGGAGACCTGAGAGCAAGACAGACAATAAAAGTCAACCTAAATTAGACATCATGCACACTCTGCTCCTGGGAACAAAGAGGATAAAATGTTTTTCAAAATATTTGCAGAGATTTCAGTTGTGCAGAAAATTCTGTTTCTATGACTTGGATCTCATGTTTAAACACCACACTGTTAGGGTAATAGAGAACCAAGAGGAGTTTGCTATTAATCCACTGCACTGCTTGTTTACCTCTTACTTGTTTAAGAGGAAAGGACGCAGTTCTAGCCACAGGAAAGGAAACACTACTAAGTCCTAAGAGCCTCTGCAGTATTATTAGACAGTGCACTAATTTATAAATTCTCTACATGATCAAGAAGGCATACAGCAACATTTTAGATCAGAAAGCAAAAAAAAAAAAAAAAAAAAATAGGCATGGGCAAAACCTAAGATCATGGGAAGGCCCTGAAGAAGTTTCACATAGAAAGGCAAGTTTTTTCCTACAGAAATTAACAGAAGAGACATGACAAACACAACAATGAACACATCCCTAGGTTGATCTCTGGGGTTTATTCAACTAAACTGTCTCCGACTACAAAAAGCTTAGTCCAAAAAGAGAATTGGTGCACTGCAGTAACATTCCGGCTGTGCCCACTTCACAAAGACTCCACTAAGTAGGCCACCAATTTGGAAAAACACATATACCCAAAGTGAACTCCAAAGTACTGGACCGGGGCATCAGCACAGCACTACCGATGGGCTCGGGACCCGATTTCGGCAGGTTTCAAAACTCTGCACAGAAATGCGGGCCCGCGGCTCATCTCGGCAGTGACAAATGCGAGTCCTCGGAGGGGTGTCCTGCAGCCGCCCTGCTCAGCTTCCATCTGAGACTCTTCCTCATCATCATCATCACGCACCGTACCGTGGGATATGGGGGCAGAACGTGTGTGCGTGCGGGGCTGGGGCAGACGCCGAGGGTGAAAGAACCCCACCAAGCAGATGCACTCAGTGCCAGGGCCATAGCCAGACCCGCAGCGGCGTCTGGGGGCAGGGAACGCCGTGGCGCAGGTGAAGCGCAAAGCGGGACCGTCCTTCGCGGGGGGCGCGGACCAGGTCCCCGCGATGGGCGGCAGGGAGAGGAGGGCAGGGGGCACACGCTCCTCCCGGGGGCCGAGGGCAGCGCGGGGCGGGGGAAGGAGACGCCCGGTTCGGGCGGGGCGGCGCGGGCCGGGCGGGAGCTTTCCCAGCCCGGGGGGCGGTCCCGACCCCGGCCCCGGCGCCCACCCCGGCCCGGCCGGCTCACCAGAAGAGCAGGTTGGCGCAGACGAAGCCGCCCAGGCTGCGGAGGGGCCGCTCCCAGCTCAGCGCCGCCGCGATGCAGCAGCCCACGG
>VXBU01007727.1:525299-578937 GCA_013400315.1 Bombycilla garrulus | reverse complement strand
AGGAGTGCTCCGGTTCCCTGCTGGCGAAAAGCTGGGCGACCCAGTTGCTTTCTGGGTTTGGGAAGGTGAAGCGTACCCGAAGGCGTTGCCAGTGAGACTCGTCCTTCATCTGCTGCTCGCGTATATGTATTTACCGCAGACAAGCACGGTGGAACACGTCCGGAGCAGGGCACCCAGTTGGTAACAGGACTGGAGCACCTCCCTTACGAAGACAGACTGGAGAAGTCGGAGCTGTTCAGCTTGTATAAGAGGCGGTTGTGTGCAACTTTCTTGTATCTGAAGGGAGCCTACAGGAAAGCTGGAGAGGGACTCTTTGTCAGGAACTACAATGATAGGAGAAGGGGTAATGTGTTCAAATTGAAAGAGGGGAAATTTAGGTTAAACATTAAGAAGAAATTCTTTACTGTGAGGGTTGTTAGACACAGGAACAGGTTGCCCAGAGGCGTTGTGGATGCTCCATACCTGGCAGCATTCAAAGCCAGGCTGGATAAAGCCTTGAACAGCTTGGTCTAGTGGGAGGTATCCCTGCCCATGGCAGGGGAGGTGAGACTAGATGATCTTTAAGGTCTATTCCAACTCCTTGACATTCTGTGATTCCATGATTCTACAATAACAGTCCCCCAAATTCTAAAAGAAACAAATGAAAGTAAGTTGCTATTCTCATAATGCTGGGAGCTTGTAACACCACAAAGGACCCTGTGGGAGTTTGATGGCTTACATCTACATCTTAAATGGACAAGAAACATACTTAAAATCTATACCATGCTGTTCTGTCAGCTGCACTACCACCTATCTGGCCAGCCCCAGACTCCAGATGGAAGCGTGGCACTATGTTCGAACTTTTGATGTGTGTAATAGCTGATGTGACTGCTGGGAATCTAAACTCTGGGGAGCGTGCCTGGTGAGAACTGTCACTTGAGCATCCGTTGCTGAATAAGAAGAGACAAAAATTGGAATCGTTGAAGGTATTTCACATGATGAAGTGTATAAAATAAAATCATTTTTACTGCAAGAGCAAAAATATTTTTTTATTGGGAATTGGATCTGTTTCAAGCTTAATTAACCCATTAGAATGTTGTTTTTTTTTTTTTAAATGGGACAAGGAGTTAGACTCACTTGAAAGTCAGTGTGTCTTTTTATCTCTCAGGTAAAAAAAGACAAAATAAAATTACAGTATTAAGTTGTAACATTGGCTGTGGGTTGCAAGTCTACTGTGTGTTTTCACCGAATAGCCTTGGGAAAGAGTTGCTCTATTTTTTCTTATTCCACATATTCTCTCTAGCACCTGAAAGGACACATACAGAATGTTATTCTACGTAGGCAATTAACATTTTTCTAAAGGACATTTTAGTTTTATGCTAATTAGTTATACTTCTGTGCTCTTATGTCTAAGAACCTCGAGCCAGGCAGACCCACCTGAATAATAAGCCCAGCTAAAATGTGATTGTGTTGTCTCTGAAAGTTAGGAGAGAGCAAAAGGAAAGAGACAGGGTCCTCTAGTAACCTGAAGCACATATGGAAAAGAAAGGGAAGTAGTTGCAGCAAGGCTGGAGAAATAGTTTGTTCTCTTGCTTCACTTGTGTGTTGATGAATAAAAATTTTTCATAAAAAGACTTGGTCAAAACAGGGTGTTCTCTGTGTGCTGGAAAGCAGGCAGCTGTCTCCTGTGTGTGCAAGCAGCTGCTCACAGTAACTGAGCACTCCTCCTGCTGTCACTTGGGCATGTCATGCTTTCCTAGGCTGAGTAGTAGTTGTTTGCTTCCCTGGTTTTGAGAGAGGGAGCAGAGGGAATCCTAACAAGAAATCTTAACAGCCCACAGGAGTAAAACTAGCCTTTTTGCAAGGAAAAGCATGTATAGAGATGGGCACAAATGAGAGAGTTTCTCTATGCACACCCTTTTTTCAGGTCACTGCAGGATGCCAAGCTGCTGCTCTGGTGAGCACCGCCCATAACTTGCAAAAACCATCCCCAGCTTAGCCAGCGGCAATTTGCTTTCCCTTGCTAGCATTCAGTTATTTCAGTAATGTGGGCGGTTCTATCCAGCATCCAAATCTAGCTGACTCCAAACAGTTAATAGGTAAGCCTGGGAAGGAGTCAGGTGTTCCTCATGCACTTTAAAAGTGATCATGGGATAATTAGACTCAGAATGCACACTGGGGTTAAAACGTTAAAATTTGGCTTTAACCAACTGTAGGCAAATGACAATATAATCCCACTACCCTAAGGATTATAACCATGGCGGATTTGGGGCAATCCTCCCTTACAAACATTCAACATATTTTATAAAATATTTGAGGATGACTGCATGTTCCCCCTGAGTAAATTTTTACTCTCTGTGATGCTCCCTTCAGTCACTGGTGTTCAAAAATCCCTCCCTCTCCTCAGAAAAGGGCAGATGAAATCTGAGAGGGGGAGGATGAGGTGAGGTTTCAGGGGAAAGGGTAGACTACGAATAAGGGAACTCTTTTGGATTTTAATTAAACTTGCATCCATTCTAGATTACTGGCCTCTGCTTTCCTGATATATACTATGAAGGATATGAACAGAAATTAATGAAAAGCTCTTCCAAAATAGGTTTTGTCATTTAGCTAATGGATAAAAGGAATGCTTGATGGATGCCAGTTCTCCTTTTTTTCACTGTTGATTTTTCTTGGTCTTGGTTTATGTGAGTGATTTTACTGAAAGCACTCTGTTATAAACATTAATGTGAGAGAAGAAATGGATGCTTCATTCCCAGCTATTTAAAGTTTAGATGTCNAAAAAAAAAGTAGTAAATAGGTTGTCTAGCTTTGATCTTCCTGTACTTTGATGTTTTGCCTGCCAGGGTTTTAAAGATTTGTGTGTAGTCTGAGTTTGGGATGGGAAAAACTAGGACTAGCAACCAGTGAGCAGTTGCATGTGTGAGCTGTGATGCACAGAATTAGGTTAGGAACTGTGGGTCTGGTGCTGGGGACTACAGTATAAATGATAGATTAAAACCAAGGAGAAAGCTTTGTAAGTGGTTATTTCAAAGGTATTAACAAACATAAAAGCATTCTAATGTTTCTGAAATATGTTTGAAAATGCTGATGTCATCATAGAGTATTGAATTCAGTTGAGGATTCCAACTCAAAATGGAATTAATTTCCCTCCTTTTTCTTTTTTTGCTTAATCTTGTTTTCCATTAGCTTAATTTCATCACAGGATCACAGACTAGGTCAATTTGGAAGGAATGCCTGTAAGACATTTGGTCTGACCTTTCTCCCCACATACACACTCAGCAACCCTGTTACTTGGCTGTGACGTTGCTCTGTATCGTGCCCAGATTAGCTCTGATTGTCTCTGGGGGCCAGAAATTCTGCATGTACTCTGGGCAACCATGAACATTTGGCCACATTCATTGCATAGAATATTTTCTTATTGTCAATTCAAAATTTCTTATTTCACCCATTTCCTCTAATTTGGTTCTGCACCTCGTAGGGAAGAGCTCTGCCCCCATCCATTCTATAACCACACATCAGGTACTCTGTAAGTAGATCCCTGTTCACCTCTGTCCTCCAGGGTGAGTGAATCTGAGTCTCCTGGCCTTTCCTTCTGTGTCATCAGCTGTGTGCCACTGGGCTTCCAGGGGCCTTCCGGACTCCTTCCAGTATGTCAGCATCTGTCTTGTGTTGGGTTGTCCCAAACTGGACAAAGTATTCCCTATGTGGTCTCACAAATGGTAGAAGGAGGGGAAAAGTTGCTTCTCTTGTCCTGCTAGTGACCTATCATTAGTGCAGGATTATTGACTCTTTGCCCAGTCATACCTGTGGCACTTTCTTATTGTCTCTGCTTTGAGGCTGAGAAATTGTGTCTTAGTCACTCTTAATAAGGTATGACTTTAAGCATCCATCTTCCCTTTTCCTGATTTTTTTTCAGTTCTATAATTGAACTAAGATTTCTCATCAAGAAATAACTATTTTTTTTGTGTGTGTGGTTCTAGTCACATCATATCTTCATTTGTTTGAAGTAGGAACAGATCATGGATTTGAACAGTTTTATAACACTGCATCATGGTTTGTTTTTGTAATTTTTGTAATAATTTCTAAGGACTGCTTTCCTTTCCTTTTTTTAATATTTTTTTTTCCTGTAACTAATGAAACATCACCATTTTTGTCCCTAAGTGTCAGTGTTTACTTCAGGAACTGCCGTACAGCTCATTCTGGTATTGGGCTTCCCCCCTCACCTCAGCCGCCTCACTTTATCTGCTTGGAATTTATTTGCCATTTCATTGGACAACTATTCAGTTTTGTTAAGTCATGCAGGATTTTTAGTCTGCCCTCATCCTGACTTTCCTGAATAACTTGGTGTCACCACTAAACTCTAAGCTTGCTCTTCATTATTTTCCAGTTCACTGTTCAATAGAAGATCTTAGACCTGCTCCCAAACCTCAGGAATGATCTCCTTCTTTTCTTTGGAAAAGGATTGTTTGCTCTTACTGTCTGTTCCCTATCTTCTAGCCAATTATTTATCCACATCAAGACTTATGTGGATACATAGCTTCCTTTAATCCTTAGGTGATGAATTTTGCCAAAACTATTTTTTAAATCTGGGTAAAGCAGACTGCCCTCATTCAGAGATCTGTCAGAGAACTTCAGCAGACTTCTAGGGCGCAGCTTTATTAATCAGAACCTGTGCTGTCTCTTCTCAATAGACCATATTTCTACAGATGTCCACTCATTATACACTTTATTATAATATTGAGTAGTTAATATTAAAAGTCTTTAGTTGCCTAGATTCCTCAAAACTCTTTAAAGACTGGTGTCATAGGTGACATACGTACCATGCACTTTTAGTTAATCCTATTTCATCCCAAAGCTTCATGCATGCTTTTGTGGAATTTCTCCTACGTCTTTTCACTAAACTCAGATATCTTTCCTAGTTACCATTTAAGTGTAGAATAACTCTCCAATTAATAATTGGCAAACAGTTTTCTCCTTTGATGCACACCCTCTTAGCCTTTGTGGCATCCCTAAGGTCTCTGTTGAGGAATATATTTGAAACTTTATCCCAAGCTCTTTGTTCTTTTATTTAACTGTAATATAATATTTAACATAATAATTAATGTGGAACAGGAGTGCATTAAGTGTTGTCCTGTGATATGCAAAATACAATTAGGACTGTGACATGTCTTTAAAGTATTTTATTTACAAGTCTGTGCATTTTAAAATACTCTTGTGTTCCACTGAAGTGTTTATCTGTTGGGCAGTTGGAATACATGGGACCTGATTGACCTTGTAAACTAAAACTATGTGGTATCTTGACAGTGGCTTTGTGACAGATGCCCACACAGCCCCTCCATAACTCCCTTCCTCAACTGGACTAGGGAGGGAAAATATAATGAAAGGCTCAGCAGTCAAGATAAGGATGGGGAGAGATCGCTCACCAGTTACTGTCATAGGCAAAACAGACTCAGTGCTGGGAAATTAGTTTAATTTCCAATCAAATAATAAGAAATAAAACCAGATCTTAAAACCACCTTCCAAACACCTTCCCCCCATGCCTCCCTTCTTCCCAGGCTTAACTTGACTCCTGATTTTTCATCCTCCTCTTCCCACAGTGGTGCAGGGGACCAGGGCATCTGGGCTGCAGTGAGTTTATCACATGCTGTTTCTGCTGCTTCTTCCTCACATTCTTCCCCTGCTCCAGCATAGGGTCCCTTTCATGTTGTGCAGTCCTTCAGGAACAGGCTGCTCCAGTGAGGGTCCCCTGTGGGGCCAAAAGTCCTGCCACTAAAGCGGGTCCAGTGTGGGTTTCCCACAAGGTTACAGCCTCATTTGGGCATCCACCTGCCCCAGTGTGAGGTCTTCAATTGGCTGCAGGTGGATCTCTGTGGGCTGCAGAGGGACAGCTACCCTTCACAGGCTGCACCACAGGCTGCAGGGGAATCTCTGCTGCAGTGACTGGAGCACCTCCTCCGCTCCTTCACTGACCTTGGTGTCAGCAGTGTTGTTTCTCCAACATGTTCTCATTCCTGTCTCCCACCTATTGTTGCACGGCAGTTTTTTCTCCCATCTTACATATCCCAGAGGTACTTTCACCATCACTGATGTGCTCGGCCTTGGCCAGAAGCAGGTCTGTGTTGGAGCTGGCAGGCATTGGCTCTGCAGACACAGGGAAAGCTTCTGGCAGCTATTCACAGAAGCTACCCCTGTAGTTCCCCTCCTTCTCCCCCTTGCTGCTGCCTGTGCCTTGTCATGCAAACCCAATACAAGGTGCATAATGCCAGGTGGCATAAGATGAAAAATTTATCACAATTGACAAAAATATATGAGTGTTGATGCTGCTTCTTATTCAAAAATGCTAGTGTTTGGGACTTTTTTCCCTCACTGCTAGAGGTGAGGGAAGTCATCACTTCTTCATGCCAATGAACTCAAAACTTTAAGAGTAGAACTCAACAATGAGTTAATGTATGGAAGAATAATGCTATTTTATATTTTGTGTAGTAGAGATCATGATCAGGAAGCTCTAACATCTCTCATATCAAACATTCCTTTCTGTTTGGTAAAAGTGTGCGAGGACAGTAGTAAATATTCCATGCTCAAATGCAGTGTTGTTCTTTTCTGAATCCAGGCTTTATAGAATTAAGCTAATGTAGCAATTATATGCACTTATTTTAGCAATTATAAACATTAATAGGTCTTGAGTTTAGAAAGAATAGTATTAGAAAGAATACTATTAGAAATCATTTACTATTTACTATTTACTATTAGAAAGAATAGTATTTCTGATGTAACTGTTTAAGACTTGGTACAAAAGACTTTACAGAAGAAAATGTAAAAAGCCAGTTAAACCATTTAAAACAAGTGGTTTTAGTCCAGAAATAGTACTGTACAGCAACCTCATAAATTATTTATGCAACAATTTATAGGTGTTTAACACCAAACTATGTTAATCTTCTTGTCTGTGTAATTGTGCCATGTAGAAGATCAGTAAGAATAATTGATTTTCATGGATCTAATTTTGGAACTAATTACTATAATCTCTTAGATGGCATTACCTGTTTGATTATGTGTGTTGGAGAGTCGATAATGACTTTATAGGTTTAGCTCCACCCTTCAGTCAACTTCATGTGAGAACAGGCCAAGCAGGCCAGCAACCTTTCTGAATGTAGCATTTGTTTAGAGTTTATGAAACAGGCAAGCTCATACAGAACTTGTCATTGTTGAGGAAGAATCCAAATTACTGTGAGTCAGAAAGTTTGGACATTTTGGCTTTATTTGTAGAAAGAGTGGTCTAAGTAAAAGCATTAGGTGCAATGCTAGGTTTAGTAAACTGAGAATTTCCTAGTGAGAGAAGTGGCTAGGTAGAAAAAACTCTACAGATACTGGCACTGTACTTGGACATCTGAATGTGGTAGCATGGATGGGGAAATACTCTCTCTGAATGCAGCGTGTAAGAAAAAAGGGAAATGTCTTTCAGAATAGTCTCCTTTATATGGAGTTGTGTAGAGTGCATGCAAGAGCCTTCCTTATGATTGAGAATACAGGACTTGAAGATGGAATTTCATCAGAACCAACTGTTTTTTAATTCTAACACATTCTAATGAGAGGATGTTTCACAGAGTCACAGAATGGATCAGGTTGGAAGGGATCACTGTGGGTCATCTGGTCCAACCTCCCTGCTCAAGCAGGGTCATCCCTGTTCCCTAGAGCACATGGCACAGGATTGTGTCCAGACAATTCTTGCATATCTCCAGTAAGAGAGACTCCACAATGTCTCTGGGCAATCTGCCCCAGTTCTCAGGCACTCACACAGTAAAGAAGTCCTTCCTCATGTTCAGGTGGAATTTCCTGTGCATCACTTTCTGCCTCTTGTCCTGCTTCTTGGCCCTTCCAAGAGTCTGACTCCACCCTCTTGACACTGTCCTTTCAGATGCTTATCAACACTGATAACACCTCAGTTCTCTCCTCAAGGCTGAACAGGCCCAGTTCCCTCAGCCTTTCCTCATAACAGAGATGCTCCAGTCCTCTAATCATCTTTTTCACCCTCTGCTGAACCTGCTCCAGGAATTCCATGTCTTTCTTGAACTGAGGAGCCCAGAATTGCACACAATACTCCAGATGTGGCCTCACCATGGCTGAGCAGAGGGGCAGGGTCACCTCCCTTGACATGCTGGCAATGCTCTTCCTAATGCACCCCAGGATACCATTGACCCTCTTGGCCATAAGGACACACTGCTGGCTCATGGACAGTTTATTGTCCATAAGGACTTTCAGGTCCTTCTTTACAGAGCTGCTTTCCAGTAGGTCAGGCTCCAGCCTGTCTTGATGCATAAGGTTATTCTTCTCCAGGAGCAGTACCCTGCATCTGCCCTTGTTGAATTCCAGGCAGTTCTTTGTCCCCCTCTGCAGCCTGTCAAGATCCGACTGAAGGGCTTCATGGTGTTCTGGGGTATTGGCCACTTCTCCCAGCTTTGTTTCATCATTTAAGAAATATAATTTCAGAATTAGGCACCTTTCCGTGGATTGAGGTGAGGCTGACTGGCTGGTAATTCCCTGAGTCATCCTTCTTGCCCTTTTTTAAGACTGAGGTGACATTTGCTTTCTTTCAGCCCTCAGGCACCTCTCCTGATCTCCATGACTTTTCAAAAGTGATTGTGAGCTGCCTTGCTATGATGTCTGCCTGCTCTCTCAGGATTCATGGATGTATCTCATCAAGGCCTGTGGACTTGTGGATCTCAAGTTTGCCTAGGTGTTCTCTGATCAAATCCTCCTTGACTGGGGGAAGGTCTTCCTCCTGACGTTCATTTGCCCTCATCTCCAGGTCAGAGAACCCTGAGGATTTGCCTTGTCAGTGAAGATTGATACAAAGAAGGTGTTCAGCAAGGGCCCCTCTCCATTTAGCAACAGTCCCACATTATCCTTTTGTTATTGATGTATTTGAAAAAGCCCTTCTTTTCCTTGACATCCTTGGCCAGATTTAATTCCAGATGGGCCTTGACTTTCCTTGCCTCATTTCTGCTTATTCTGACAACCTCTCTATATTCAGAGTGGCCTGACCCTTCTTCCATCTCATGTGTATTTCCCATGTATACATAGGTAATGACAGCAGTTCTTTTTTCATCCAACAGGTGTGTTGCCCCCTTTGCCTGATTTCTTGCTTATCAGGATGCATTGTTCTTGAGCCTGGAGGAAGTGATCCTTGAATATTGACCAGCTCTATTGGACCCTTATTCCCTGCAAGGCCTGTTCCTATGGGATTCTTCCAAGAAGGTCCCTGAAGTGGTTAAAGTTAGCTCTTCTGAAGTCCATGATTGTAATCTTACTTGCTGCCTTGCTTCCTCCTCACCTGTTACTGAACCCCACAATCTCATGGCCACTCTAGCCAAGGCTGCACCCAACCTTCACATCTCCGACAAGGCTTTCCTTGTTGGTTACTGTGAGGTCAAGCAGCACACCGTTCCTTGTGGGATTCTTCACTTCCTGTGACTGGAAGTTGTCATCAGTGATTTCCAGGAACCTCCTGGTCTGTTTGTGCTTTGCTGTGTAGCTTTCCAGCAGATGTCAGGGTGGTTGAAGTCCCCCACCTGAGCGAGGGCCTGTGACTTTGAGGCTGCTGTAATTGCCTGTAGAAGGGCTCACTCACCTCCTCTTCCTGGGCAGGCAGCCTGGAGCAAACACCCACAGAGGGTCAGCCTCACTCGTCTGCCCTTTTATCCTGACCCAAAAACTCTCGACTTGCTCATCATCTACCCCGAGACAGAGCTCAATACATTCCAAGTGCTGCCTCATGGAGAGGGCAATTCCACCACCATGCCCTCCTGGCCTGTCTCTCCTAAAGAGCGTGTAGCCCTTCATGGCAACATCCCACTGTGGGAGCTATCCCACCACATCTCTGGAATTGCAGTGAGGTCAAAGCTTGGTGACTGCACACAGAGCTCTCGCTCCTCCTGCTTGTTTCCCCTACTGCAAGCTGCTGTACAAGCAGTTAACACATGTAATGTCCCAATGGGGGTGCAGAGGGATACCCCATAGTCCTGTCTAGTGATTGGGCTTAGTTGAAGTATTTGTTCTTAAGACTCCTTTTGCTACTAGATTGGTTGCTATAGTTCTCCCCTTTCCTAAACCTCTGGCAAGTCTGGCCCTGTCTCTGTTCCTGTCACCCTTGTTGTTGGTCAGCTGATAAATATCAGGAGTGTGATTCCTGTCTGCTCAAGGAGATGTGTGTAGATGTCAGGGAGCAGAGGAAAAATGAACTTTTATGCAAGAAAAAGAAAATAACAGCTGGGCTAAACTCCTCTTGAGCTCATCAGAAATACTGTCCCAAGGAACCTGGGCTGTCTGATGAGCTCCTGCTTTTTAACAAACACCCTTAGAAAATTATTTTTCTTGCCTGAATAACAACCCAAGTGGAACATGTTTTTGTTATCAAACTTTCAGAGGAATTACTGACCTGAACTGCTGCCAGGATGGAAAATTACTATGACTTAAACCAGCTCTCTTGCAACCCTAAAAATCATTCCTAAGTGAGACCCTGTGAACTTTCCAGGACTACAGTGGGCTGCCATCAGAGCCTCCTTCTTAGTAGAGTCTCTCAGAGCTAGTGAACTCTCAAATTTACTGTATTTGGAGCCACTGACAGATCTTGGGTGATACCCTTACTGCTTGAGGCTCAACCCTCTGCACCTTGAAAAGATGCAAAGGCATCCAACATGAGCTGAACTGAAAGTGAATTTTCCACAGGTACGTACTCTTTTCAGTCTGTGTGTGTGCAATTGTGAATATGCCGTAGAAAATTTATTATGAATATTGGTCTCTAAGATTCTTAAAAATGTTAGATTATTAAGTAAGTTAGGCCTGTGAATTACTGTCATGTTTGTAGTAAATTCTGTAGAATCTTTTGTTAAACTGTTCTAATTAGGCTATCAATAAAGTGCTGTAAGTTTAAGTGCTGTTTAAACCTTTAGGCCTAAACCATTGGTCACTTCTGGGACTAAGTTTGGCAAAGGGGTCCACTCTAAACCTTGTGACTCAATAGGTGGGTCTCCCCTTTTTATCGTTATCCTTTCCCATTCTTACCCCTTTTCCATCCCCAGTCTCCGTATGAGTTACTTTTGGTAGATTGTAGATTTAGACTGATTGATTTTAGATTTTAGTCCATTTTTTCTCTGTGTGCTTTGACCATCTAATATGCAACAGGGCAAATCTTTAAACAAATTTTGTCACACTTTAATATAAAACCTGCTTTTGCTGGTACCTTTCAGCTGGTGATTCTTTGAGCAACCTGAAACAGTTGTTTGGGACAGGTGGAGCAAGAATAATGAGAAGACTTCCTCCCTGTTCCCTCTCCTACCCCAACTTCTTTATAAAGACCAGCTAATTCATACTACAGGTGGAAGCACACTACATATAGCTCACTTCCTTGGATCACTGCTGCCCTCTTCTGCTGGCTTCCTATGGCTGTTGTGGCATGGGGAGTTTTTGTATTGCACCAAAGGCCTTGTGCCTGTTGTGATTTTATCGGAGGCTGTGGAGTGAAATGCAGTGACTTTCTAGGGCTGGGCTCCACAAATAACTGGTTTGATTCAGGACAGTGCTGTCATATGTGGTTGGTACCTTTTTGTACTTCACAGAGTTGTAAATTATGTGGAGTGCATGTGCTGTGAGAAAGAGTCCGTCAGCACTGAAAAAGCAGACACTGTTCTGGCCATGCTCCTGTAAAATGGACTTGGGCCAGCATGACTGGCAGTGCTGTAGTTTGCCTGCGTTGGGCATTTGAGCTGGTGCAGACCTGTGAGTACATGTAATGCCTCAGAAATGTGGGGCTTGAAACCTAGCTTTCTGATGCAACCCTTCTGGGGTGAAGCAATTTCCTCTGCATAGCTTCTGTAATTATGTTTATTAAGAATTCTGGCACCCTGACAAATGGTCGTGTTGTATTATAAGGCACAGGGAAAGTGCTAAACAGAAGCCTCAAGATGTAGGAGGAATTGAGGCATGGCCAGCTAAGTCCAGAGGAGAGCCACAAGGATGATTAGAGTGATGGAGCACCTCTTTTATGAAGACAGCCAGGGAGAGTTGGGGTTGTTCTACCTGGTAAAGGCTCCAGGGAGGCTTTAAAGCAGCCTTCCAGTACCTAAAGGGGACTACAAGAGAGCTGGAGCAGGAGTTTCCATAAGGGCGTGTAGTGATAGAGCAAGGGGGAATTGTTTCAGAGAGAGGATAGGTTTAGATTAGCTATTAGAAATTCTTTGCTGTGAGGGTGGTGAGGCACCGGCACAGGCTGCCCAGAGAAGCTGCGGATGCCCCATATCTGGAAGTGCTGAAGGTGAGACTGGATGGAGCCCTGAGTAACCTGGTCTAGTAGAAGGTGCCCCTGCCCACAGCAAGGGCATTGGAAGTAAATGATCTTTAATGTCCCTTCCAAACCATTCTGCAATTTTATTATTTAAGGGCATATTAAGATGAAGCTATACAATTTTATTTCCATTGCAGCTATTCCCTGTCCTTACTGCATGGTTTCTGCCCAGCCTTGTGCTCTTGCAGAGTGCCTAGCTGGTGGGCTCCTGGGCTCTCCTTGGTGTGGCTGTATTTCACCAGGTACAGTCCACAGCTGAGGGAACCCAATGTGTGCTCCCTGAGAGTTTTTGACAGAGCTGGTGTAAACACCTGGGGTAACCACCAATCTTCCAGAGGGGAATGAGTGGCAGTTCCACAACTGGGGTCGGTTCCAAGCACATGGACAGGCATTCCACTTCTAAATTCAGGTGTATCTATTATGCTGTATTTATTTTGATAATCTGTGCATTTGTTGAGTATCAACAATTATGAATTTTTTCTCTTTGCCTTAGTAACAGTTGTTGGACTAAGATTTGCACGGCAGGTTGATAGACTTGGCATGAATGAAGAGAAGCTCTTAATTACAGTGATGTAGTGACAGGCACTTCTGTGTACTGACCAAGAGCAAACATCCCTCCCAATGGATGAGAGTATCCAGAAGTCAGTCAGGAGGCAAACGAATCAGGTAGTTGTGTCTGCTTCTCAAGACTGTGACCCTGTACAAGACTGTCATCTTGTGTGTTCCTGGGTTGTTAACCAGTTACTGATTATGATGATGTGCAGGGACTTCTCTGAGCATGTTTACACACAGGCAAAATTGAACATTTTGCTGTGGTGGCTGAAATGTATAAATTGTGCCATTCCAAGGATGCCTTTCTAGGAGCAGCTTGCATAAGGGAAAATTTAAAAAAACAAAAAGGTCAGTCTCAGATACTCTCTATGTGTGTAACTATACATACTGAAGCTATAGTTTCTTTCATCCTTCTTGTCTTCCTTAAATTAAGTTCACCTTTTCTGGCAGGGTGGGGATATGAAATTAGTAGTGTGATTTAGCAAGCCTTTAGGGACTGAGGGGTGGTGTCACCGATGGAGTGACTAAAGTGGGAGTGGGAGGAGGGTGGAGGATTTCTCAGAGCAAGCCTTGTAGTCTACAAAGGCTATGTACAGTATGAGGTTAGCGCATGCTGCACTACCATGATGTGGCTGGCTAATAAAAACAAGCCATCTTTCATCAGGGCTACATAAATAGCAAAAGCTTCACTTGCACATTCCCTGTGGCATGGAATTGCTCAGCAGCCCTTCCCTCTGTGTTGTATACAGACACACTGCATGGACAAGGGCACCTGCCCCAGAACAACACACAGCACACGCACCTTTCCAAGCAAAAGCACACACACACACATATGTAGCCTGTGCTGTAGGCTTGCCTCCTGAGGACACAAGAAGTTAGGGGTTTGTTGCAAGTCTGACTCAGCAGGAAATAAAAACAGAGCACATTACATATATTTTCTTTATTGCTGGACTTTTTTTTTCCCAGTAAGTAGGCAGGATTCCTTAAAGGCTGAGGTTTTTAACAACAGTAAGGTTTTTCTGGTTTCTTTTTTTCCTTTTTTTTTTTTTTTTTTTTTTTTTTTTTGGGGAAAAACAAAAAATTTTTAAAAAATTTTTTTTTTTTTTTGCTGTGGACAAACAGATACCTTTGAACAAAGTTTTGTCTTATATTACAGTATTTCTGTACAAAAATAAAAGTCCAAAATGAAATTATTATTAGCTGATATTCCCCAATTTATTTACAGGGTACTGTCAAGAACCTTCATCAGGCAACCAGGTAAAATAGAGAACTCTGTATTAAAGCAGTTGCATTGTAAAATGTTGCCTTCTAGTCAACTCTGAAGGGCTCTGACCTTTGGCAGTTGGTCTGGGTTGAAGAGTCCAGCCAGAAGTATAAAACAGTGATGTCTTTCAAAGAAAAAATTAATATTAAAAACTTAAGCTGTCATTATGAAGAACTGAACTGGTAAGTGTATTTCCATATTAGGGTAATCTATAAATATTCTCAGCTACATCTCTCTTTATCATACAGCAGATACAGAATGCAGACTTCTGCTACTTATATGGTAATATATATTTGCAAAAGTAAAATCAATGTATGAAAATTTTGGAATTTACTTGTTAATAAAACTGGTTATAAAGTAACCATACAATTGTAACAACTATAACTCTGAACTATTAAAATGTACAGAAAGACTGTTTACACCATTGCACATACTTATTCCCTTTGCTTCAAAAGACTTGTGAAATACAGAATAAAATTTGTCAAATTTTACCAACAGCTCAAATATGCACGCACAATGCGCACATCCATGGAAGCAAGGGGAAACAAAGTGTTGGCGTCCATCAGGAAAGCTGCCAGCAGCGCTTCAAAAAAATATACCTTGCTCTTCTTCCCTCCCCCTTCCCACCTGTATACAGGCCAGTAGATTAGTGCAGAATGGATGAACATAACTTTGTTTTCAGTGTTCTGAAAGGACAAAGGAAATCCTCTTGACTTTTATCAGCAATTTTAGGTCAATACAAGTTAGGCTTAATATTGTAAGGCACTTATTACTGCTTGTATTGCAGTGGATTGAGTCTTAAGGCATTTGTTACATCAACTGAAAGTAATAATGCTTTGGAAAGTTTTGAATGAGACAGCAGGTCTAGTATGTGACTATTTCAGCTGATTTTCCCCTGCCCCCTAATGGTCTTTCTAAAACATTGAAGATATTTTCCGTTGAAAGTCTGGTTCTTGGTTAGCTTGTCAACAAAGATGATCAATGTCCCCATGTCCTTCTGAGGCCAAGGAGTGATAGATTCTATTTAGGGCGCAGTAGAAATGGTTTTGCTTTCACCTAGAGCTGCCCTGACTTCCATGACTACTCACGGATCGAGAGGTGCTGTAGCGTTTCTTCACGATCATACTGATGTAAGCTTTCATCAGCTTTGCAATGTCAACCACCTGCCAAGAGCATGAAGAACACAGTTCTCAGTAAGGTAACAGTATCTGAATTAATTTCTTTGGATGCTAACAATATAAAACTGTCAGGCTTTCAACAAAATCCTTTTGCAGCTAAACAAACAAAAATACTCAGCACTTCTATCCATGTCATTCTGTCTTCCCTTCAGCTTTACAGGGATCTCGAACAAATCTCTAACATTTGCAGCAGTTACTTGAATTACTAAGTGGCCTGGAAGACCACAATCACAAAACTACCTTGCTCTTACCTTGCTAGTTTCAAAAAGCAGTTCTCTTTCATCTACCACGATCTTGTAGGTGTTGGCAAGCGGAGCGCCAAATGACAAGATATGTTCATACTGGAACACCTCCAGAGGCCTTCCTTCCCCACGCTTGTAGACAGAAACTGCATCAGCGCTGACTCCAAGCCACAACTCCTGTGGGAATCCCCCTTCTTTACACTAGAGAAAAAAATGTAAATTAACAGCAAGAGAAACAGTGGGAGCCACACAACACTTACTGTTGCTGTTTTTGTCTGTAACCATTTGTTAAAAAGTGCATACTGCTTGTCCCTCTTTAAATGTAGCCTTTTATACTTCCTATACTTGTTTCCAACCTGTCAGAATAGCATTCTGTCCCTCTATTTTACGGTTAACTGGTGGATTTAAATAGCTACGGTGCTTGCCAGTGGGAGCAGGCTTTTAATAGTTCGAAGTTAATTACATCAGCTGTCTGAGCATTGTGATACTGTATTTATGGTTTCACTGCTCCAGAATGAAATCATCACCTATACAGTGTAAGCTGTAGTTTGAATGTTCACATGGTCTTACCTCTACGTCAAAGAGTGTTGAACCATAGCCAGGCCATTCCTTAATCAAAGCCATGTACTTTGCCATGGCCTGCTCCTGATTCATCCTCTGGAGTTTTTTCCATTTGTCAATAATACTAGTCCTGGAAGCTGAGATTTCCTCTTTGACCCACATGTCTAACATCTGATCCTCCTCAACCTTCTGTTTGCTGACAGAGCCACTGCGGAAACTCCTCCGCAGTGTTCCTTCAAGGAAGCTGGCTCGTTTCTTCTCAGCCTTCTCTGATGCAGTAAATGTTTTGGTAGACTGTGTAATCCTAGACTTCAGCTTTTGCAAGGGATAGACTTCCTCCAGCTCTGGTATAGTGGTGTGCACAGTGTAATCTCCCTGAAGGTACTGAAGGCGCAAAGCTGCAAGGACCTGGAGGGTTTCCTCAGGAGCAGGGTAATGTCCTTTAATCACTGCTTCATGAGCCTATCAAGGGGAGAAAACATAGCTTTTTATAAAGTAGCCTTTGATGAGAAACAAGGGGAGTAGATTTATTCCCAGGCAAACCCAGGACCTGAAATATATGATCCATTAAATAAATCAGATGGGATAAATCTCTTGGCAAATTTAAGCTGGATAAGACTGAGTTTACCAGAAGAACTGCAAGGCAACTGAGGGACCTGCTAAATGGGAATTACTTTTACTAGGACTACTTTTAGTGAACTCTCATATCAACAGTAACTGAACTATGAAAAACAAAAATAAAATGTAAAGGGGAGAAAACAGGATCTAAACATCTGATTGAGAAGAAGCCACCTATGTTCAAGGGCATTAGGGAGAAATGGGTCTCCAACTTTGTTTACTGCTGTCAATCTGGCTGTGAAAACTGATGTTTCCAGCCAAACAAGCCAAGCTCTAAGACAGCTTTGTAATTTTACTGTGGGGAAATAACACATCTTCAATGGATCCCAAATCAAGTTAGTAAAACATCTGCATATTATAGTGCTCTGTAGCATCAGGGATGAAGTTCTGAACCAAGAAGACTCTTTAAAAATCCCAGCTCTCTGCACACTCATTCCAACTCTGAAAATGTGCAGCAGCTAGGTGTTTTCTTTCATACGACAGCAGAAGACAAAACAAACATGCATTGCATCTGGAATCCAGGAATTGCAAGTTTAGTAAACACATAGAGATAATTCACAGCTAAGTAACAACTAGTTTGTTTAGGTGTACAAAATGTGCCTTTAAACATGCAAAATGGTTTACCCAAGTTTGTACACATGCAGAAGAAAGAGCTGTCTTTTAGAAATGGAAGGACAGTACTTTAATGAGGAAGAAGAACTAAAAGATTTTCTTCAGCACCTTATGATTATTAAAGGATTCAGACTTGAAAATAATGGAGACTGCAGAGTTAAAACTGATGACAAAAGGGAATTTTCATAAGTGTCTGAAAAAAGTTGATGACTGACATCAAAAGCAGATAATTAGAAAAAACAGAACAGAATTGATGTTAGAATGTAATGGTACCTCTTTAAGGTATTGCTGTAATATTGCTGGTAGGGATTGAATGTCATGCTTTATAACAAATACGACTGGTTTTGGCAAGACATAAAGTATCTGGCTAAACACTAGTCAGCACAGAATGCTACATGAAAACAATCTGCTTCAGCAAATGTGCTTGTTTTAGCTGCTCATACAGAAAACTGCCTGAATCTGCCTCTTGAGCCAATAATGTAATGTAGCAGATTGGATGCAGAGTTCTCATAGATTTTCTTCTTGCTGTTTGAACTTCGTCCCAAACAGAGGCACTGGATGACTCCTCTAGAGGTGACAAGGACAGACAGAATGGCCATATTTCTAAGCCCAACCAAGGCAACCTATTGCTCAGATCCTTCAGCAAACAATAAACAGTTCTGGACTGAGCTACAATAGTAGGCTCTGGAAGGAGACCTTTGGTAGACTTGAGGTGTATTATGGTGCCTTAAGACCTAAACTGAACAAGGAAGAAATATTCTATTCACAGGGAAGATGTAGAAGGGGAAAACCCTTCATATGTATGAAAATTGAGGTATGTCAGTTCTTGATCACATCAGTCTTGCTAACCAACAAAATGTTGTTGTCTTGGTGTTGCAAAGAGCCAGAAATCTTCACCCTATAGAGAAATCTTTATCTGTGTCTAGTGCCCACTGAAAGAAGCTGACTACTGGAACAACTTTTAATCATTTGCAATACAGTAGAACAGGAGAAGATCAATCAACAGTAATAAATGCCATCAGTGAGTTTCTCAGTAACAACAGAGATTGATATAACAGAAATCCAGCTGCTGATGCATTTAATTTTCATTAGAAATCAATTTAACTTATTTTATGTTTTGCAGTGTAGCCTCCTTTTGGGCTCAGCATGTTCACTAAGTGGATTTCTGTTCATCATAGCTGTCTTACAGTTACTGCTGGGACTGGACTATTATACTATGGTACATATGAAATACTCCATTTTTGAAAAGATAAAAGGCTATTGCTCATTAGTTCTGTACAGCTGCCAACAAGAATCTCTTATTAATTAATTTGTTGCCAGTTACACTTTTTTCACTTTATTTCTTACAATTTCTTCAGAAAATAGTTTAAGAAGAGGAAAATTAAAAGCAAGTATTATTCTTTTTTTATGCAGCTTAGATCAAATTATTCTATTCATTCTTCTACCACTATACAGAAAGCAATTGACAAGTAATGCAGAAGTAAGAAACATAACAATAGGGAAATCATATGTGGTTCACTTACGTCAAGATAGGCTTATTTTGACTACTGAACTACTTCTTTTGCTCTTGATGGTTGAGTAGTAGTGCATTCAGTTGAACAGAAGCAAAATAATAACACTCTCTATGCTGCCTGTATCTCCTGCTTTTTTCCCTCCTCTTAAAAGTGCCTCAAAACACAACTTTGTTTCTTACCTGCTCAAACATAAAGGCAAATTCCACGCTATCTTTTGGGACGTTTTCTGTGTCCAGGAAGCAGTAGAGCTTGAAGTAGAACTTCCACTGCATTTCCCCAACTTCGGCAGTGGCAGCAAGCCTGCATCATTGTGTTAAGAGAGAGATCAGATCTGTGAAATCAAACTCTTCTCTAAATTGCCACCTGCAGAATCTAAGCAAGGAATCAGCTGAACTTTGCTTTATGTGTGTCTGTGTATTTAGAGCCTACAGCAAAATCAAGGACAAATGTTGACTCAATTCGCAAGTCAATGGTTTCTTACCCACATTCTCTTAATAAATGTTGATTTTTAGATAAGTCAGGTGTTAATAAAAGCAACATTATTAAGTCCTGTTATGAAACTGCACAACACTTAAAACATACTTTTTTCCCCATTTTTATGTGGATAAAGGGGGCTGATTGCCATGCATAAAAAGAGAGGATTACAAACAGGCTTGCATTACATTTTCTTACTACAGTGCTATGGGTGGTTTCAATTTTACTGGTAAGAGAAATGTTGTGAGCTGTACTGTGGTGACTTCTGTGTGAAGTCAGAATGGCAGTGACTGCCTGGAGGTCAGTTCTCACAGTCACATTGCCAGTAATGGTGGAAAAATTTGTAGTGGAAAAGAAAATGTGGAAATAATGATGAGAAATATTACTCTACCAGTGTCAGGACAGAGGAAAATCAACACGAGTGGATAGGTGGTTATTAAGTCTTTTAAGAAAACTAAAATGGAGATCCTCTTGTTCCAGAAATGGCCATTTGTGTAATTCAGCTGCTTCATCCCAAACAAGCAAGTCAAAGAGAAAATTCAGTGTTATTGACATTGGAAATTAATTTAATTGCTTCTTATTAGAGTGAAGAGAGGAGAGGTACACTTACTTTTCAAACTTTGCCAAGACATCAGCTACAATGGTTCTGCTTTCAATTGCTTTATCAGTAGTCCCATTGTATTCAAACAAAGCAAACATATTTCTGCTATCCTCCATGGCCAAGCCACGAATTAACTTTTCAACCACCTAATGAAAAACAGCACATGAAAAAAACCATAGCATGGAAAAACAGTACCATAGAGTAGGAAAATATTTAGATACTTAGAAAAAAAAAATTAGAGCTAGGACTAAAAATGTTATTAACTTGTCCTCATCAGCATTATTAATTGTCAATAGTTGTCAAATTCCACTGTAATTTTTATTCTTTCAGAATACGTATGTGCTATCTCCTAGCCAGATATAACCCCCAGTATTTCACCAACTCAGCAAGAGTCTACCGGTTTTAGGAAGCAGCTTGGCTCTCATACTAAAGTCCACTAAAGTTTCTCCAGTAATGCTGCCTAATTGCTCGGTGTTTTCTGTAATTCTTCCTCTGAGAAGGAACTACAGTTGGGTAAATCTTTGTGTAACAAAGACAGATTTTATAGGAAGGATTTCTCCAGAACATACTGTGGGGAGGGAAAGCTGTCCTGGAGGGACAGCACTGTAAGTCCTTCCTTCCTGGAAAGAAGAGATTGGCAGAGAAAGCCCCAGTGCTTCTGAAGTGTAACACTACTGCTGCCTGGGACTGGCACATGAAGGGACATGCTGATTTTGTTCCAAAGACATTCTGTCCCCCCTTCTCACCTCTCCAGCTGTAGTGTGTGAGTTGATTGTAATCTTACAGGAGCCCCCACCATGGCAATAAACTGTGGATGTCATCTCCTGCCTGCCAATCAGTGCTTCTATTTCATCTCGTGATGGCACAAACTCTCTGCATTTGGTTTTCTTCAGAGATTCGTAGGTAAAAAGTGCGTATTTCTCCATTTCGGTTCCTGGAAACTGGTCACGAACCCTGTGAGACAAAGCTTATTACTTTAAGCTGCCAGTCTGTGAAGCTTGCTTATTTGAGAATTTTTTCCCCTGAGAGTATTTCTGTATCAAGTACACTATTTAATTGACATGCTTCAAGTAGGAACAAAGCTTTTAAATTACTGAGTTTGTTTCCTAATGACACTCTGCATTCTTCCATTGCATCACAGCAAGAGGAACTCCAGATTTGGGTTAATGCTGAACTGACAACAACGATTTATTATTGTTTAATGATCACTAATACTTTAAAGTCAGATTTGCAATCATAGATTTGTACCTCAAATACATCTTTAAATATGATACTGTTCTTTTATGTGCACGATGCATTACTCATAAAATTAAGGTAAGAAGGATGAAGAATTTTTAATGGGTTAGTTTGGACAGTTGAGAATGGGACCTGGGGATATGGGCTGAAAGTCATTTAAGCTTAGATAGTTACAGGAAGCACCCCTTTTGCTAACATTAACAAACTGTGCATTCAACTTTGTGGCATTTTGCTTGATTCTTCAAATGTGTGTAATTCCATCCAGACCTACTCACACACACTTTTCCTGTAACATTTTCATTTTAGATTCACTGTTGGGCATAGCCAGTTTGCTAAGGGAATACACCTTCAAGTCTCACTTCTAGATGTCTAAACACCATTACAAGTTGTGGTGCTTTAGCAGATCAAAGGTTCTCACCTTTTGAGATGAAACTTGAGATATTTGAGGATACTGCGACTGGGCAGAAATGTGCAACTCATGCAGGTGAGTATTTGCCAGCTATAGAGGTTCCCCACGCTCCCAGGGTTAGGCACTTTATTGGTTTGCTTGATGAGCTGACAGTAGAGCTCATCTCGGAGAGGTCGTAAATCATGTCCTGTTTGGAGAATACCTTGTATTATAGGGATGGGATCAGACATAGACTCCAGCTGCTGTAAAGAATTAAATATTTTGATGGCTTCATCCTGCAGAGTCGTGTATCCTTTGTCTTTCAGCACTACAAAAGAAATTTTGAGAGAAATATGCTCAGACTGAGATATGAAAGAAAAAGCACTCAGCCTTAATGTGGAAATCGCTTAATGCTACTCTGTGACCTTTGTTGTGCAGGATATTAGAATCTATATTTTCCACGTCAAATGTAGGATGAAAACTCATTTTATGAGCTATTTTCTATTGAGATTTGTTCCAAATTTAATAACTGAAAACGTGTATCTTGACTGATCGTTTGTTGCGAAGGACACTTTTTCTTCCCAGAGCAAGTAACACTGCTGAAGTGCCACATCACACTTTATATTAACTTCCCACCCTCCTCCTAAGGATGAAACTTGCAGTCTGAGTAAAATCTTCTTTAATATGCACTCACTTGCAAACTAAGATAACCAAATCCTTTTTAAGGACATCAAGTTCACAATCATCAATCTGAACCATTCATTCAAAAGAGACTTCTAAATTAGTGTTTGACTCAAGAATATTAAAAGAGATTTCAGGACTAAACAAAGCATTACTTTTTAAAACCATGTACACTCCTAAATGCTATTTCCCATAAATAAGGCTTCCTGTCCCATCTTATAAAATGTACACCTGTTAATTGGAAGCTGTGGCTGCTGCAGCTTCCTGCATGGGGTAGGAAGTAACAATAGTTTGAGAAGGAGAATACAATTCAAGGGGACAAAGTTAATTAGGTTTAATTGCTTATTTCAATGCAAGACTTTTCAAATTCAGTCTTCTTAGCTGTATAGCTGAAAGCAATAGCTACCTTCCCTCCTGTAACACTCTTGCAGGAACACCACAAGCCCATGGCTCTATGCTAGGCAAACTGCTATTCTGAAAACAGAACAGGGAAACTTGTCTATTTGTATTATAAACGTGTACTTTGCCAACATTACTTTACTGGAGACTTAAAAATTCCATCCTCTGGTTTAGTCTTTCATAAGGAAAAGTTGTTCTATTATTGGAAAACTTACAGTTTAGATTGATGTCCCCATATGGCAGTGGCAGTAATGGTGAGTGCAATGGATGATGAGTGTAACGGAGAATAGGATTCCTCTTATAAATCTGCTCAACCACATCAGCATTCAGGCAGTTTTCCTATTGGGATAAGGAAAAAAAACAAGTTTTGGGGTCCATCTTTAAGAATAATGCAATGCTTTGCGCCCTTAGGTTGGTTGTAAAAAACTGAGCGATCAGTGTTACCAGCACTATTTAGTACAAAATCCAGTTGTGGGTGCTGTGGCTGCCATGGCATACTGTGGGCTATGAATGCTCAGTACCTGCTAACCTCAGACTTGGATAGGCTTGCTTTATCTGTGCAGTAAAAAAAACTCCCAAACTACAGCAGAGCTGCAGGACACCAGAATGAAGTATCATAACAATTTTTGAATTGTGTTTTCATTTTATATTCATTTTTACTCCAGTAATTCATAATGAGAAATATGACATCTATATTCAAGTCTCATTTAAAATTATTTCTCCAGCATAACAAATTGGCCTTTCAATTAGAAACTTCATGAGCTACCAAACAAAATAGTGCTGCTGTAAACCTGGTGCACCCACTCCAATATCCAAAAATTGCTCTTACTGCTCTTCTTAGGCCAGGTTTGACAGATGTGTGACCACTGTCTTCTATCAGCCCTGAATTCCATATATTTCAAATATTTTCCCTTCTCTGAAGAATATCATTCATAATCTTGGAATTGAGAACTTAATACCTCTTCTCCATGAGAGAAGAGGTGGCACTCTCTGAGGGAAAAGGTCAGTAGCAGTTCTCCCCTCCTGCCAGTTTCTTTGGTCTCTAGTGAGAATCATCATCCTCCCTCATAAACACACATTAGCAAAAAGCTCCAGAAGGAAATTCTCTGGCTGTGCATGCACTGTCTCCAATGAGATCATAAAACAGTAAGCTTTAATTGTATGTTTTTCTCATCATACAGAGATATGAGATGCTTAGCCCATGCTATCACAGAAAAAAAGAATAGGACCATAATGACCAAAAAAAAAAAAAAAAAAAAAAAAAAAAAAAGAAAAAAAAAAAAAAGAAAAAAAAAAGCCAGAAGAGCTGTTAAGTCCACATCTGTGTTGCTCACTGTGGACTGAGACAAACACATCTGCTAACTCATGAACTTGAACAATGTGCTCTACTGCCAGGTGTAGCCATGTCTGTCAAGTTACACAAACCAGTAAAACTTGTTACTGTTTTAATGGAAAAAAGTTATCCCTCTTGCCCTCCAAGATGCACTTCAAAGTTTGCTCTTCTACTGTTTAGACAGAAATTCCTTTATCAAGTCAGAGAATACATTCAGGTTTCACAATTTTAGTCCATGTCACTGTGTAATTAAAACGTAATTTTCTGCTTTATTACCCCATATGACAAAGCAAAAACAAAGATTTAAGGAACCATTCTTTCTCACTCCACGCCATCCTGCTTGTGCCTACCTTAATATCCTGAATAAGCTGCTGAGTTGGAGTATCAATGGGTGCCTTTGTGTCAATCACGTTCTGGATGGCACTTGACCAGCGGGTCGCCTCATTAAGCAATTTCGTATAGAGACGGTAACAGTGTTTGCGTCCATACACAGTCACATTCCAGTAACCTGGCACAACAGCAAATCTGGTCATCATACAAGCTGCAGCCCAGCAGACACCCAGTGCTTCATCCTGGATCATGCCGGCAGTCTTTCAGTAACTAAAGTTCTGCGAGTTATTAAGTATCATAACACAGATACCGTGGTATTAAAGGAGATTTTCTCCTTTAAGGAAGCCTAGGAGTAGCCTCAGACTACAGCTATGCATCATGTAGCCTCCTGTTTTACCCAGTAATCTTAGTAAAAATGACTGTAAGACAATCCTGTTAATACTGTGGAATACTCTTAGGTCCTTGTAGCTTGTGGGCCCTTCTTCTCCAGTCCTGTCAGTAACAGGAAAATCCGAGACACGCTTTGTATGCAAGAGTCTTTTCACAGTCCGTGGTACATGTACAAACAGACACAGAGCACAAATTACCTCCTCTGTCCTTAATTTTACACCAATGGAGTGGAAACTATGATAGGAAGAGCATTTCAATTCAAATTCTCTCTCTGCATCATTGCATAGGCTTTTTGTGAAACATTCAATAAAAGGAAATGTGTTTCATCTTTCACTAGTGAAAGCCTCTTTGAAGTGTCAGTGACTCCAATGAGATAATACAGGACTGTCAACAGTTGCTTCTCATTTGCAAACAGACGCTTCTGAGTTAAAAACCAGTTCTGAAAGTGCACTGAGCTGACTCAGGTGTAGTATGTAGGTTACCATAAACTGGACTCTTACTCTGCATCTCCCTGTACCTGCTCCAATGCTGGCCCTCATAGTTCCTCAGCACATAAAATAATGTATGAGCAGAGTGCAGTCCATGTCTTTCCCCAGGTCTTTGATGTGTAAACATAAGTGTTCACACTAACTTGGCAGCAGTGTGGGTCTGTGATAATTTGAATGTTGGTGAGAACAAATTTTACTCCTCTATATATTACCTTTGTTTCTCACCCAGTAATTCCCTGTAGAACACCCCAGTGACTTGGGAACCTGATTTGTTCACGGAACTGCACCCGTAAGAACCCATTTAAAATATTCTTATGCATTGTTTCTTGCATTACTAGCTAGAAGGACAGAAGGCATACTTGAACAAGAGCAAACAATTACCCGTCTCTTTGAAGATTTTTTCATCAGGTGGGACTACTGAGCAGAGGCTGTTCAGGACCAGTGTACCCAACTTCAAAGCATTTTTCTCTGAACTCTTGTAGTAGTCCAAAGAATTGTGCGTCAAAACAAACCAACGCTTCTTTAGTTTTAACGAGGACATCTTTGGGTTGTTCTTTACTTCCTTGTGTAGCCACCCTATTAAGGACACAATTTGAATTCACACTTCTTTTTCTTGAACAGAGTTGGACAAAAGTTGGTTGCTAAAAGTTAGTTGTACACTTTCAAAAACAACAAAAACATTGCATTAATTGATAACCTCACATATGAAATAACATCAAGTAAAATTCTCAAACAATGGAATTATAAAGATAAAATTAATATGAAACCTTCAATTTTGATGTTTCACTAGAAGAATTATCTTGTTAGCTTACAAAAACACTTTTGTCATAATTACAGTGTTTTCTTACATGGCACAGCACGAATATAATTTTAGCTGTATTAATTTGTTTGCAAAGTCCACCACACAAAGATGAGGCTGCAACACTATTCATGTTGGCATATTACCCACATTGTACTGTGGGAACAATCTCTTCAAAGCATAATGGATTTACTTTTTAAACCCACTCGGTTCTTACCCCTCACAATGAATTCTTGTCCCTCCACTCTAGTGTCCCCCTTTGACCTCTGGAGCAGCGTTATCCAGTGATGCATCTCTTCAGGAGTGTCAGCATTACAGTGAAGAACACGATTAGCAGTGATGATCACAAATGAATTGGGTCTATGAAAATAAACAACAATTTAAACAGCCTTTATAATCAGCATACATACTGTTTATCTCACCCCCCATAACCATAAAAACTGTTCATTGTTTGCATTTTCTATCCAGACAAATACTGTCCACCTCTAATGCACTATTTGGTTATCACCTAAAGAAAAACATTAAGCATTTGAAAATACTCAGTTATGTTACATTCACACCAAAATGCAAGGACTATGACTGGTGGAAAAGTTTACATTAAATTGCAACTTGTCATATCTCAAAATAAATCTGTGGTGAGAAAAATTTCCAAAACTTTAATCAGCTTTGCATGTGAATCAGAACTGTTTCAGGGTCACATCTATTTAGATTGTCTGCTTCAGCAGGTAGCTACATTAGCTAAAACAAACTACAGTATACAAAGGTCTATAGTAAAGCAGCATGTGAACATGGATTCTTTTATTTTTAATGCGGTGCAACCCAATTCACAGAGAATACAATCTATTTTTAATGAGAGTCTGGCTTTTACCCAATCCTACACCAGAATTCACTGAAGCATGAAGAACTAGCCCAAGAGAAGTGTGCTGATGGCTCACTGGATCAGACAGGCAGGTTCCTCTGCCTACAAAGCTTGCTTTAACCCTTTACCATTAATTTTTTCATCTGGAGCAAACCTCCAAAACGTAACATAAAATCCCCTCACAAGAGTAAAAAATCCTTACAAAAAAATGCTTACAAGAGAAATGCTTAACTGATCACATTAACTTAATGGAGGAGAAATGCTAATTTAAAATTGTGGAAGCTCAGGACATTTGTGTTGCACTGTATAGGAAACCTGGGCTTGTAAATTCACTTTTACTTCTGGTATCAGTTTTGGCAGGCCAAGGACAAAGCACCAGCTTAAAACCAGCTGTTTTACACATGTACACAATGAGGAGAAACTGGAGTGAGCCCCTACAGTTCAAATAACACCTCACATCCAGTAACCTTATAAACCAGTCCTAGTCTGAACCCGGATTACTTTGTATTTCCCTAAATACCATTAGTAGTTCACGAACTAAGAATAACCCGACATTTGTGTTGTTTTTATGATGCATTGTCTTCTTTGTTATAAGACATTTTTATTCTGGGGAAATAATTTTTATCCCAGAAGAAAACAACATTCATGAAGAAGAAGCTGAACTGAAAAAAAGAAATTAAATTAAAATTTCGGCCTACTACATTGCTAAGAACTCAAAAATCAGCTCTTTTTTCCCATGAGCATTACTTGTATAAATGAAAGAAATATTTAATCTTCCAGTTTTGGATCACATTAGGAGCTGAAGAGTTCAGGTACGAAGCAGCGTCACTGAAGCCCCCCCAAAATGCACCATCATTCCTATTCCCTGTTTTAACATGTGGGAGGGCTATGAAAAGGGAGGCAATAATTAATCATTTTAATATGCATGGTTGGCCAGTAGACTACAGAGACTAAAACATAAAGTGATTTTGACTAGACACAGGAGAAAAAGAAAGTCACCAGGCATGGTGACTGACTTACCTATCTGGATTGTCAGCAGCACAGACAGAATCAATTAGTCCTACATCGAGTGTACCCTATAAACAAATATCCAACAAGAAAATGAGGAAGACATTCACTATTACATTACTCACAGTACTCTTCTGAGAGACACGTGAAAGATGCACCAGCTTTGATCAAGCAAAATGAACTGCAGGTTTGGGCATCAGTTTCTCTTAAACATTAAAACTGCTGAGGGGAAAACTAAGAGACCTGGATGAACAGATCCAGGAAAAGATTATTTGTAGTTAGGATGGAGGCAGCTCAAAAACTGCTCTTTTCTATGCTTCCAAACATGCTTGAATTTTTCACTGAAAACTGCCATCCCAATATAAATACCATCCTCTCAAAACAAACTTCTAAAGCCACTAAACAGAAGTTTTTGTTTTCCTTTGCTTTCCAAATGTATTCTATTAATTACCAATGTACGTTGTACAGAACGATAAACGCAGGATCAGGGAAATCTCTAATTTTTAACTCTCGGGTTTTATATTTACTCCTTAACAGTATCTTTGCAAAATTTCAAAATCAAGCATACACTGTGATGTGATAGGGAAGCGGACCAGAAAAAAACACCCCAAAAACCAACAGTCATTTGTCATCAAGGTGAATGCTGGGAGAGGAATTAGAAGTTATACTCTCTCCTTGTACAGCTATAGGACCAAGGACGTGGAAGCCCTTGCTAGCTATGACCACATTTAAACAAAGTAGGTTTTGACTCTCAGAAGCTGTGACCACCACAGTGCCCCTGTTTTCTAAAAATATTTGGCTGGAAAAGTTCTTCAGATTTAGACTTACCACAGCATTCTGTGGATTTGCCTGCTCATCATGCATCTCCCGGATCTCCTGCTCTGTGGACGCATGGACTTGACTCAGTACACTGAACCACTGGCTGGGGAGAGAAAGGCAGCAGTGTAAGTAAAATTTTGGCTCTGCACAAGCCTTCTGTCACCTTTGTTCTGCAGAGACCTAGCAGGTTCTGCAGGTTTTTGAAATTGCTTAAGATTCCTTTTGTCAAGAGGCATAAAAGCAGCAATGCTTTATGTCAGTTCAAGTAACACTGGGTGCAAGCAAGCCCCTCCAGATCTCCTATCCAAGCTTGTGTCATACCCTGACAAAAAAAGTCCCCTGTACACTAAGTGGCATCTCTGAAAAGCTGCTGTAAACACACTGAACCATCTGAATGCTTGGAGAGTCTTTGTAACACATTCCACATGTTCCATCTGGAATAAAATACATTGCTAGCTACACACAAAGCCATTAATGGGAATCCCAACCTTCAGATTATAAATTGTGCTGCACTGATAGCATGACTGGTAGTAATTTATTACAGTGATACTTCTGCAAAGGCCACCCAAGTCCACTGAATTCTTTGTAGAAGCACAACTGAGAGGGAAAAAAAAAATAAACCCCCCAAGCAAGTACCTCTACAGTTTCAGTTCTCTATGGAGCACTAAAAGATCCAGCTGCTGGAAGGATGGGTGAGCAAATTTATGCCATTCCAGTGGCACTGTATAGATCCACAACAGGAAAAGTGGTAGAGAGGTTTCCAGTGCTTCAGCCCCTAGTCCTGAGCAGTAATTGCAGACAGATTTAATTCCAGCCACACCTTCTGCTTCTGGGAAACCTCTATCCTTCTGGCACTTGTCTATGATAAAGCACAACTGCTCTAAGGAATCCCACTGAAATCTAAGGGCAGAGCTTGGCCTGTTCAACAGGTTCCTGAATGCCATTCTCCGAGATACGAATTTGCCATTCTAATGAAAACCACCTGGGGCCAAGTTTTCAAAGGGCTCAAAAGCCCAGCCTTTAAAGCAGACTTGTTACTTTCCTGCAGAGACTCCACCACCATGGGGTTGAGGAAATACTCAACTTGCTGCAACACTACTGGACTTAAATATGAAGTTATCTTTTCTGCAATTGCTTTTAGTCACAAAAGTTTTGCCTAGAACACTGAAGAGCTGCCTCCTTAACTCCAGCATTCAGAAGCCAACTGTTCTCTCAAAATGTAGATTTCTGGGAATTGAACCTCTAAAATAGCTTGAGAAAAATGGTATAGGCTGTCAAACAGTACCATCGCTGCCATATCCTAAATCCTTTTTATCGGCTCATGCTTTTATTAGAAATAGCGCAAGCAATGAAGGAAACCAGAGATTGAGAGTGCCAGACCATAATGCAGATGAGAATATGTTTAGTTCTAATTCTTTTTGTAAGACTCAGAGACACCCAGAGAGAGGTTGTACTTAACACTTTGCTGGATGTAAGGCAATGCCACAAAAAAAGGAGAGAAGCTGTCATCTAGAGGAGGAACCACCAGCTGAAGAAAAGCTGAAACTGAAGTAAAGAAACTGAAGAAAACTAAGTGTCACCTACCAAAAAGTTCCCACAAATTAAATACAGCTTTCATTTCTGGGCTCAGGAATTGCAAATGTACTTAAAGTGAAACTTAAATACAAAACAAAAAAAAAAGATTTCATAGCACTGTATCTAGTGATAATTTATGGATGGATTTTGAAGAACAATTCAGAGTTTTCCTGATTTCATTTCATCTTTGTGTAAACAATGCATATGAAATAAATCACGGCATTTAGAAAAAGACAAAGGCAGATTTTATTTTTGCTTTCTTCCCTCTCAGGACCTCCTTTGTTTTTCAGCTGAGTCCCAGAACACAGGAATAGGGAAAAAGGCTAGGGATTTGTAAAATAAAATCCCCTCAGCACTGGCTGCCCACTGAAGCATTACTTCTTCAGTAATAGTAACTGCTCTTCTGGGAGCCTGTGCTGTGTTTTTCTTGCTTTTTTTCCTTCATTTTGAACAAAAAGCAACTTCAGATCATGATCTAGGCCAGGTATGAAATATTTTTTCAATAGCAGATGTGGACCAAACACAGCCCAATGATTCATACTTCACTTTTCACAATGCTTTGTTAACAAGGCTTTGACTTAAGTCTGTCTGCAAATCATTACACATCTTCCTCATTAAGTCTTCTGGGAGAGTGAGAAAAAAAGAAACAGGAAATACACTGGTGAAAGGTAATTTAATCTGGATGGTTTGTTATTTGTACTACACACAACAAGAGTGTATCGTGTCTCCTCCTCCATCTTTAAGAAAGAAATGAAGGAGATGCATGGCAAAAGACAAGTCTGTGTGTTGATAATTGCTTATTGGTCCCTAGGTCATGTACACAAGTCTGGTAGAAGAGACTTCAGCTAAGCCTTCATTTTAAAATATGCTTACATCCCACAAGAATCTTAACAGTAACTGCTAGAAAGGTCCTATGTTATTTCAAGGATAACTGTAAGGATACCTTAAAAATGAGGACAGATTTTGCATTGCTACATCTACATCTGTACTCAGGGTCCTGTGATACAGGAAGGCATTCTGCCTTTGCAAAGAACAAAATAGAAAAGAACTTTTGAGGCTTCTGAGCGAAGTAGCTCAACTGATGTTGACAAAGGCATGCTGTATTCTGGCCTTGGGGCAGCAAGGCAATGGGTAATAACCTCTGATTACTAACTTTATTTAAATGCTTGATTTTTATAGGCAAACATATTATTATCTTGCATGAAATGTAGCATGGGGATTTTTCTTTTTAAAGATGCTCTACAACTGATCTGACAAGTCAGACTTGCTCCTCACCCACCTGCCTCCCCTATGGTTAGATATGGATCCTTTAGCAACAAAAGCAAGACCCTTTTTAAATATGCAGAAAGGGAAGCATTCTCTTACACACTCTTCTTACATGAATACGCTTTTGCTCTAGAATACAGTGACTGCATTACAATTTCCACCTGAAAAAATTTTACCTTCTGCTTAAACTAACAGATCCCACCCCTGAGAACAAAGTGCTTCATTTCAGGCAGACCATGGGGTCTCAAATATTGCTTTGACCAATGCAGCTAAACACAGCAGGGCAATCCACAAGCCAAGCATCAGTGGCTAACAACTGCCTCTCTACAAACAAACTGGATTTCAGAAAGTTGCTAGTAACACACAGGTAACAGCCAAATTCTCGGCCAATTTTCATTGGCAATCTGACTCTTCCCAGTAATTGTCTGCCACAAGGTTTTCTCCACAGCAAGCCTTTCAAAAAGTGTGTCAAATGCAACATGTTTAACACAGCCTGAATATTTTGTCTCAGTGGTCAAACAAATTAGTGACAAGCCAAAGTCAGAATAGCATAGAGGAAAAAAGGAAAAGGAAAACAAAAGAAAATCGGCCTGATGATTTCATACCTTGCATCCTCAGGAGATTCAGCAATTAAATGGTAGGTCCTATCACTCATTATTAGATCAATACCATTTTCTTTGCCTGTATTATCAACAATCTCTCTGAAAAAAAGGAAAACACCAAGATTGAGCATTACAAATTATCAACATTTTGAAAATTCTGTTCTGCTGAGAAGCTCACAAACTACTGATACTTAAAACAACAGCAGTCAGTCTTCATCAGGTTCATTTGCAACACTCGCAGTGTGATTTATCAGACCTAGTATTAGTCCATCAAACTACAGCTGAGTTTTCTGCCTACACAGTATAAATATTCAAACTACTATGAATGTTACTTCACCAAAGTGAACATTCTGTTACCATTTTACCAAGAACTAAAAAAAAAGCAAAGAATTATCAATTCCCAAGAGAGGCAAATATAACTGAGTTAAGAAAGATGCATTTCTGAACTGACTGCATAACCAAGTGATTTTTGGAGTGCTAAAAAGAAAGTTGTTGAAGTTTGAAAACTGAAAGTAAACAGTAAAAAAAGTAAAGTAAAAAAGTAAAAAAAAGTAAAAAAAGTAAAAAAGTAAAGATTAATGATTCCGGGTGGTTGTGAGTCAGCATAATGACAATTCCAAACATGACTTTCAGAAAAAGCTGAGCATTCATCTGCTGAAAAATTACTTATTTCTAATTTTTAGTATGGACCTCTAAGTATTGATATAAAAACAAACATGAAGAATTTAGCAGTAATTGTAGTATGACATTAGATTTCCCTGTAGCTTATGAAATAAACTTAATTTCCTTTTTTCTGTTTTGCTGTATTTGTGTGAAGCTTACTATTTCCTAAAGTGTTGACATTTCCTTATCAGGTATGCTATTCTCATAAATCTCTGTTCTATAAACAACATATGCAAGCTCTGCATATCAGACTCATAAGAACAATCTATCTGCTATCAATACAAAAAGCTGTAATTTTGTACTGTTTGATTCCTTCCCTCTCAGTAGCAGTGTCCAATAGAATACCTCCCTGTTCTGTGTTTTAAGTGAACCAGCCTGAGTTTTTTTTTAAATTGAACAGGGTATCTAATAAAGAGTGGTGAAATATGTGAGTTGCAGTATAGGAATGGACTCAGTAAATATTAACATTATCTAGAAAAGCTATTGTTTATTTCTCATGAAACACAGTTCTTTAAATACATGTACCCTTTCTTTTAGCTAATTTATACACAAACAGTTATTGACTGAACCTACAGATTGAACTAGGTTCAGTAACCTTTGTCTGACAATTTTAAAGGTATGTGAAACAAAGAACATCTATAGGGCACAGCCAATGAAGCAATGAGGTAACAACAACAAAAAAGAATGATTGATTTAACTTATTAGAAAAATATGTAAATAAATGCTATGGTACATGGGGCAGAGTCAAATCTAGTTTTAAAAAAAACCAAAACGGTAGGATCTTCAGCTTCTATTCAGAGATTTACTTGACTGCCAATAGCCCACTGGTTTTTCAGGAGCAAGTTGAGATTCTCACTGAAACTCTTTTCTGCCCTACTTGAAATCAGGCTCAAAGCAGGACTGCCAAAGGAAAGATTAATCAAAGATTTCAATTTAGTTTAAGCTCTCTGTTAAAATAAAAAACAAATTGGATAGTTGCAGATTACAAGGCACAGAGTGGAATTGAGTATTTCTCTCTACTTTGGATGAAAGTTTAGGTTCACTTTATAGAGAAAAGAGACAACTAACGTTAGCACACTCTAATTTTTAAATTAGGTAGATAATCCTAAATTGTTTAGAAGGAGAAATACCATCCAGCAGAAAACTTTTTTCTGCATTCTTCAGGAAGTGTAAAATTCTTAGGTTTAAGGAACTTCAGTTAACAATGCATAAGCTATTAGGTTCAGTAATACTTTTTTTAAATGAATATATGCATTTTAAAGACTTTTGTACACTACCACAATTATTTAAAGCATGAAAAAAAATCTAAATACATACAGAAGATTCAGCTTTGACCCATGCGAACTTCAATATATTTGGGGCCTATTAATTCCACCCTCTTCATTCTGGGTTTGCCTGCAGCTACAGACTTGGCAATATGCCCCAATTTGCCTTGGGAATCATTACAGACTAAGTAGGGCCTCTAGTCTGGGAGAAGGCATAGATGGGTTCATTACAGCAGCATTTTTCTGAAGTATTTGGCACGGGCTCAGCTCTGGAGCACTCTCTAGACTTAAGAGAGAGCCAACTAAGGACAACACTTGCTTTCACTAACTTCACCACACACACTCTCCTGCTTGCATTCATGCAATTTGTAGGCAGGGCACTCAATGCCTTCCCAGACTGAGCCCCAAGAATTACTTAGAAGGAACCATGGCTAATATAAAACCATGTAAACCTACTTGGCAGTTCGGACATCCATGGCACCCTTTAGCTTTTCTTCACTGTCATTTTCAAAGTACATCAACTTGGACTGTCTGAGAACAAACCACCTTTTCTTCCAGTTCCTTCTGGAAAGCGTAGATGATCCACCCCCCTTTTTGTGAAGCCAGCCCTGCTTAAGTGCTTCCTGCTTTGAACGAAACCACAGGAAGGTCTCATCTTTCAGGACACACCAGCGTCGCTTCCATGTGTTGATTAAGCCACCTGGCAGAGAGACAAATGTAGGTTTATATGCAGTTAAAACAAACAGCTATATCATAAAACAGATGCTGTGAACAGCACCAAAACTGGAAGGTGCTGACCAACAACACTGCAGTTAAACTGAGTCTCTGCTGTAAGCCACAAAACCTTATTTTTGCATATCCTTATGGCCACCAAGATTGTTGTCAATCTAAATACTCTTAAATTATTAATTGTAGTAAGTCTCTGTATCACAAAAATATATGTAGCATACCTATAATTACGTGTACATAAACACAACATGTCTATAATAATAAATTACTGAAAAGTCTTGCAGCACATGAGAATCTGATCTTTAAGACTGTTTTCAATGTGTTTCAGTGATAACCTAAAAAAATTTAGTGTTAAACTCTTTCCTCTCTCCACGTTATTAGGAGGTAAGGACGTTTACCTCAAGACCACAAAACCCAACAAAGCTGTGTTTATAGTAGGAAATATACCAGTGTGAGCTCAGTGACACCAAAGTGTGGCCACAGCTTAGGCAATGCACCTTGCATTGGAGTTACATCACAGTCATAAAACCCTCAACCAAACTGATATGCTCCTGTCATCCCACAAAAACTGACTGCTGGCAATGTCAGAAAGCAAAAGCCATGCTACTATCAAGTGCACTATTTTTCACACAAACATTGTGGTGTGTACACTCATGGCTGTTCCTATACCTAAATAAGGTATACTACAGTGATGAAATCATGGAAGGATTCACCTAGATTACAATTTGCTATTAATCATCAGAAGACAAACTCAGTAATTTTAAGCAGAGAACGCCTGTGTTTATTCTTTCACAGACTCTCACACCCCTTTGCTACATGTAACCTTCTTCATGTCTTCCACATCCAAAGTGAAATTATGACTGAGATCAGTAAAATTGGTCTTCATTGTAGAATGCTGTCGATGGTACAAGGTTTTGGGAGTAGGAATCAGGTTTCCCCAAAATTTGGTACAATTTGACTTTGTAAATTATTTTTCTGTATTTATACTGAATATTTCAATGTTTGTGAGCCAGCAAAGATGTAAGATGAAACAGATGCAGCCCAGCCCAAAAGACTGATATTTTTTTGCAGAGGGGAAAAACATTGCTAGATGCAAGTCACTGCAAATAACTTGAGAATAGCTCAAATTAAATAAAGCCCCTTTTCCATCACCCTCTAAAAAATGAGAAAACAGCTTAACTTTCCAGGAATTGGAGTGTAATACACAATAAATATTTCTGGTTATTTTGTTATTTTCTGATTCTTCCAGTACCTTTCATGTACAGAAAACTGTGAAAGTAGGGCAGGCTGACACAGCTATAGACTGAATCCCTCCGGTAGGAAAGTTCATCATCTGTATCAAACCTGGAGTCAAAATCTTCTTCACTGTCTTCAAACTACACAAGAAAGGAAAAAAAAAAAACAGTCATAATCTCTCAGGAATGAGTTTAAAACAAGTTGGTTTAGAAGACTCAAGCTAAAGCATTTTATCCTGTATTGGAAGGACATGATTCTTCATTGGTTTTCACGCAGCTAACAAAGGAAGGAGTACATTGCAGTAAGTTGCAGCTTGAACTGTTTGATTACACAACAAATCTGTGTAAAAGGTTTGTAGATGCTTAGGAAAATTATCCCTTTGCAAAAGTATGGTCCGGGTAAACTACCTTGTGCTACTTGCCCCTGTCACTGAAGCGCTGTGGGGAACAGCCTAAAAACATATCGAAAAAGAAACATTGCACAAGCTGCGGTACTAGCTTTCCCTCACTCCAGAAAGTCAGAATTTTTGTTCTGTATCTGACACACATCCAGAGTCATGCAGCAGGAAGGCACCCTCAACAAATGATGCTGAAAGTGTTTTTTTTCTCAGGCAAGAACTGTCAACTTATCCCAACACCCACAATGGCTCTTGGACTGCTTATCACTGCCTCAAATGTAGTAGATATTATATCGTTCAAGTTTTCCTTCTAAACAAGTCAGTGTTCCTAAAATAACTGTTCACTTTGCCAATCAGATAGTCTCAAAGAAACACTAAGTGAGTGGAAGAGGAAATAATATTCTTTCAAAAATATTGGTAGAAGGAAACCCCACAGTATACTCAGTAAATAGCACTGAAAAATCTCTCTGCAGAATGTGTGTCTGCCTCAAAATTCTAAACATTTTCCACTGCATGAACTTTACTCTCCAAATAATCTCAAAATATACCTGGCATGTCAGGGACTTCTCTACTCTTCTCTTATTCTACTCTCTTATTCTTCTCTACTCTTGCAACTTGCACAGATAACTAAATTTGGTTTTCCTGAAATCAATTCCCCAACATACTACCTGGTATCCCAACTCCAAATACATGCACAGATAAGAACTTTGCTGTGCACTGAACTCCTCACCAAGCAACACATAGTGCTGCATTAAAGCAGTTAAAACCATATCTGTGAAGAAGCCCAGGACTGCAAACAGCATCTGAACTGCCTCTGACTCTAATGCACTCACCCTAGTGGCATCTAGATGGCAACAGACCACTGTTTCCATAGGTGCTCTGAGAAAATTAAGCTACACGATGTTTTCTGAGAACAGCTACAGCAAATCTACTGCTCCACTGCAAGGAAAAAAAAAATCAGAAAGCACCTATCAATTATTAGTAATAAAAATATTGGGACTTACAGAAGACTGAGCTCCCTCAGAGCTGAAGCGGTATGCTCCAGAGCTATTGTACGTCCCCACTGAGCACCGGTAGTCCGGTGACCACTGGCTGCTGTGCGAGTTAGAGAAGGTCACGCTGCTGCCAGAAGTGATAGCACCATCTTCGTAATCGTCCTGGTCGTAATCATAGTCTCCATCGGGAGAAATAAGTTCCACAGAGTTTGGGGGTCTGCAGGACACATTTTCTGGCATGCAGTACGTGGATTCTCCACTTGAAGAGTTGTGGAGACTCACAGTGTCATGGGCTGGAGGTATGACCATGGTGTCACTGGCAGCAGGAACTGTTGGCACCACGGTATCATTCATATAAGGATCCTCTTCTGAGGAATCATCGCTTGTTCTGATGCCACTGGTCCTTTGATCAGAATGACCATGCTCACTCGGGTTGGGCGAATCCTTAAATGCATCATCATCGGCTTCAAAGCCCTCATCTACCTCCTCCTCAGGATATGGTTGGCTGAAGTTAAAATTGGGCTTTTCACTGCAGGCATTTCCAGTCTGTTCAGCCAGCTCAGCAGGATACCCACTGCCCACAGAGAGAGACCTCTCAATGTTTCGGACACATTCATCGATCTCATCAAAGTTCAGAGATTCCAGGAACTCCTGGGCTGCTCGACATGCTTCATCCTCAAGCCGCCGGAGCTCCTCATCTCGACGCTGCTGCAGCCTCTGTAATGAAGCCTCTGTCAAGGACAGCTCCTGCTGCTTCTTCACACGCTGCAGGTCTTCTATTTCTTTTTCCAGCCGCAGGATTTCTTCCACCTGCCTGCTTTCTTTCTGCTTCTCCACCTCCTGCTTCAGCTCTGCCTCCTTCTGAGCTTTCTGAATGGCAGCTAGTTCCTGCTTCTTTCGCTCTTCTTCAGCCTGCATAAAAACAAAATGAAACAAAATAAAATCAACTTAGGCCCCTAAATGCAACTTCTTTATAAAAAATTTATTTCTAAAGCTCTATACTGCACTATGCTCATTCATTTACAAGGAGCCTTATCTTCATATCAGCAGGAAATGAAAAGGAAAGAAAAAGAAAAAAATTAAAGCCTGATTACATTTGCTCAGAGATAGCTGAGCAGAGGAAATCCAAGTATGTGCAGAAAATTCAATCTTTGCTGGAAATTAAATGAAGCATCAGGTGAAGGAAATTTCCATGCAAACTATATTGAGTTACCTTTGGCTTTATCTGCCAGCTCCTGTAATTAGTTTAGTTTTTAATGCGACAGGTAGCTTTTATTTTTTTAATTGCTGGGTTGAGATACTCAAATAAACAGGGTGGCTGAAAGCATTAAGAATATTATTTACCTGCTGGGCAAGACGCTCTGCTTCTTGCCTTTGTCTTTCCCTAAAAGAGAGTGAAGAAAAAAAGTCAGTCAATCAAGTTCAACATAAGCTCATCACATTCCTTTGCTACAGCAATAGCTCAGCTTACAGAGATCATCTGCCACTTGGAAAAGACAGCCAAAAATAAGATCACAACGAATATGTTTGTGAATGTGAAACTACCATGACAGCTATATGGGTCTTTTAGCAAAACCAGCAAAGGTTTCCAAAATCACTTGTTCAAGAATAGCCTGAAATAAAGGCTTTCAGATCAACACTTAATACAGCACAGGCAGGAGAGTGATGAAAGCCAGAGACTGCACCTTTCTTCCTCCTCTTTTCTTCTTTCCTCCTCTTGTCTCCGCTTCTCCTCCAGCCGCTCCCTGTAAAGACGCCGAGCAAGCTGGCCTCGCCGCTGCTTCTGAAGGACCGTGGCTGCTTTCTTCAGGCACAGGAACTTCTTCCTACCACTGAATGCTCTGTAGTTCTTCTGTATCACAACCACATAGTAGAGAACCTTTCTATACCGCTTTCTGGGGAGCAGAAAAAAATAGGAGCAAATTTGTAATGCAACAGTTGTGAGGGATCTTGCCATGGTGACCTGCAATAGTGAGCCCATGATAGTTCTAGCTCAGTGATAGTTCCCCCACTGCTCACATTCTTCTCTCTTTGAGAAGCAAGATTCTCTCATTTCTTGACAGCACCGTGTGTGTTGTCATTAAGGAAATGCACGTCTTACATGCTCTTATGCCCTTCCAAGGAGATGCTAAAAAGATAGTTTTGTGTGTGTGCAAGATATAAAGAATATATCTAGCTATCCCACATCTCTGAAAAGAAAGACCACGTGTAGCAGGATAGCTGGCATTAAAAAAGGGGATATTGTTTTTAAGTAACATACTGATCAGAATATAAGAACAGAACTAATAAGCACATGAAAATAAATTACCACATTATGCAAACATGCTTCCTTAAACTGTCTTCAACACCACTTGTAGAAAAAACAGAGAAGTAAATAGATGGGATGTACCTCCACCTAACACATAATGCATTAAGCCAGGTAAATAAGTCAAACATTAATCAGTAACATAATGTTTTGCTTCTCCAAGAACCAAATGGATTAGTTTTATTTTTCTTCTGTTTTCTTACTATGAAGAAGCAAAGATAAATCAGGATGTCAGCTGGTGACTTGGGGCAGCTCCACTAGGTGCCATCCAGCTAGAGTTCCTACCATGGCTCCAGTGCCATGATACAATCAGATGGATACTGGCTGACCTCCAAATTTCTGTATTGTCCTATTCATTATATGAAAACAATTCAAACTTTGCATTATTCATGGGTATTTTCAGCTGCTATTTTCAAAGGACACTTTTAGGATTTGAATGCCTGGCCCCTAGGAAAAGTTGATAATTTTGTCAGAAGGATTTAACTTCTTGACAACTCATCCATTTATTTCAAATCTTTACTATTAATATTCTCATGTAGTCACTTACCGGGCTGCATAACCTAAGATGTGCGCTCGGATGATCATTGCTGCCTTGTTAACTTCCTCTTCTCGCTGTTTCTCCAACTTGTGTTCTAAGGACTCCCGGAGAAACACCTACATAAGAAAACTTCTGGCTTAACAAATTTTGCTGAGCATCATATTCAATGGAGAGCCAGATCAGTCCAACCTGCAAGCCTCAGCTTTTAATTCAGTGAAAAATGTACTATTTCCTCAGTAGAAAGGAGAAAAACCAAAAATGTACTCCTCTTAAAACACCTGCAGATGATCCTCCAACTTTGGATTTCAGTGGGAAGGGTCAGATTACTTTATTGTAACTTCTAATGAGAAGCAGGGTTTTTCCAAATGTAATGAAATTACTGGATTCATTAAGCCTTTCCCACAGAGTAACACAGGCCAAAGAAGCTGGATGACTTTAGCATGAACTGTCTAATCAGAGGGGCAGAAATACCACCCTGATAATTTACTTTTTTCACGCACATCAGGCTCCACAACCCCTCACAAAGACATTGCTTCCAAAGACATTGCCTCAGGACTGCAGAAGTAGGCAGAAATGAGAGTGTACACATGTTCACATCGACTTGGCTGTGTTTTCCTGCCATTGCATGGAGAGAGCTGCTGGGGCCAGACACCCCCCACAGACAGCCACCCTTCCACAGACAGAACTCTTCCCAGGCTCTCTTCCAAGCACTACCTGGATCATTCACCTGCCCTGCCTAGTGCCCCTCAGAGGCAGCTTTAGCACACGGCATTGACAAAAACTGAGTTAACACAGCCTATTTTGCCTTAAATGAGTAAAACTGCTTCTCCAGTCAAGCACGGCGCAAAGGGGAGGCAGCTTCCCTCTTCCACCTGCCTTGACATCTGCTCTTTACTACACACTCACATAGTGGTGAGCTATCTGCTGTCAGCGCTTTTTCCAGCTCTTCTCAACTTCTCTGTTTTAAAGGCCAAGTGTGCTGGTGTCAGCTATGGGTGACAACAGCCTGGCATGCTGCTGCCTTACACATGGGCAGCTGGAAATAGCTGCTGCAGTGACACTTTGATTATGTGGGATGAGGACCAGGCTGCACACCACAACGTGGGGATGAGGAAAGCTCATGGACAGGGCTCTGCTAAGGGAGGAGGGCTGCAAAGACACCTAAAATCTGGAATGCATCTTTGAAGTGCTGGGTGTTTTCTCTTGATGTGAAAAAAAAAACCAAAAACCCAACCAAAAAAATCCCTCATTCTCCACATCCCCCCAAAAAAAACCCCAAAACAAACAAACCCAGTAGAGTTTTAGGGGTGTTCACATGCAAAAGAAGCTGGTATTTTCTCTGTATTTACATAAAAAAAGTGCATGCTCAAAGCCAAGGCAGCACTCTGGAGGAGGGGCATAGCTGTGAGTTTTGAACAAAGCTAGAAAGGGACTTTCTAGCACAAATTACCTAAGAAACAGGAAAAGAAAAGTCCCACAGAAAGTCTCTAAGTCCCAACATTAGAGCTGCACTGGGCAGCTCTTTCTAGATGAAGTTTTCCCTCATGAAAAAAACCTTTTCTTTCACTCAGTGGGCAATCTTTCTTTACACATAGGCTTGCAAAAATACAACAAAATTCTTCAGAAAAGCATTCAGCTACTTCTGGAACAAAAATGGATGGTAAGGAGATCTTAAGCTCAGGCTAACGTCTTTTCTTGACCAGTTGTATTGCAGCTTGATATGTAAGACAAGGAAAAAAAAATCACACTGAAGCCAAATTATTGCAGTGCCATTATCATCCCTTTAAAATAATACAGGTGCAGGATAGTGCCTCATCCCATGTTCAGTCTGAAGGTAGTGTCCTCTCATGCTCTTCTGCTGTTTATGCAGTCTCACGAATGCGCAGGCAGCTCCTGGGGGAGGATGAGCCCAGGCCACAGTAAGGGAAGTTACAACAGATCTCTGGCTCCTGCCAAGATCCTGATAAGCAGTTGATAAAAACTATTTCTGATAAGCATGTGTCCCTAAGATGCCAAAGCACTCTCCAGGGTCCATGCATAAATACTGTTAATATGCTACATCTGAAATGAAATGGGATGCACAGCCCAGCCCTGCAGCTGAACTCTACCACTGTGCTATTTGTGAGCCATTGGCTACAAAAATGGGATGAAAGATGACATCAATTCCCATCAGAATATTTCAGATTCTTTCTTCTTTCTTACAGTAACTGTAAGATGATTAAAACAATTTTCCCAATGCAAATCTAAGAGTCCTTAAGCATACAGAGGAAGAGAAGAAACCCTTCCAAACCATCCAGTTGTAAGGAGGAGGAAGGGAAGAGCATTTCCTACAGAAATCAATCAGATTTTACAAAATATATTTTCTACCATATGTCACTAAAAAGTATTTTTGAAAAGTTTTTAATATTTAGGAGATCTCAAATCCTGAAATGGGGAATCTTCTAGCGAATCTGCAATGCTTTCACATAATTTGCTGAAATCCAAGAGCACAAATCACAAGCTGTTGTCTACAATCAAACTTGCAAAATGAGCATATAAAACCACCCGGATTGTTTTATTTCTCAGATTAAAATCTGATTCTTTAATTTATTCTAAAATAATTTGATTTTTTTTTTTTCTTTAAAGAAAAAAAATGTGGGCAAAGTTCAGGTTGTTTGGTAGAACACATATTAAGGTCTAATGTACCTCTGGAAAAGACTCTCAGACTCAGATGGCAGACACACTTGGAGATTTTGCCATGTGAACACTGGCTAAAATTCTTCCCCCTGATTTCTGCTCTTGAAGAGGTATTGGTTAGGTTGGTTTACTAGTATGAGTGGAGCTCCCTGCAGAACAAAAGTGTTATCCCATGTTCCATACTTCTAAAAATGAAAAAATCCAAATATCACATTTTAAGTTACGATCCTCACCAGTGCTACCACTTGTGAGCAGTGACAAAAAATTCAGGTTGACTCTTTGTGACTGAAATCATCAGTCAGTTTCTAACTGCCTTAGACAGCAAATTCCTCAGCACAACCATTAATTGTTGCTTTAAGAGTTTCAAGAGCACCAACAGGCATGCACAGCTTCTTTAAAGGCCAGAAGTAATTACCATTAGAACTACATCTCTGCAGCTGTGCAGTCTAAATCCTGTCCCCTCAGCTTTGTATGTGCACCAGCACCACAACATGCACAGTCAGGTTATTTTACCTTATTTTTTCCAAGCTGCCATTCAGTGCTTGTGTTGTCATACAGACGAAGTAAGACGGCACATTTCTCATTTAAATCTTCAGGGAGAGTTAAGTTTCTCATGAGGACTTTATACCTGGCAACCAAAAAGTATTTATTGCTTCGTTTAAAAGATTAAGTTCTATTTTTGCCATATGAGTCTTTTTACTTTTATTCCTCAACGTGGGAATATTGAGTTACACTTGAAGTCCACAAGTCAGTGTGTTTACCTTTTATAAAAGTCTTGAAAGGGCCTCCGGACTGGGAAGCCAGCCCTCCGAATCCTGACCGTCTCCAACATCCCAGAATAGCGCAGCTGGTTAAGCACCACTGTCTGATCAAACTGGTCTGGCATCTGAAATGAGCAGGTTCAAAACAACAATTTTAATAGTAATGGTTAGAGATGTCAGGAGAAATAAAGAAGCACAAATTGTATGAATCTGAAAAGCACAAAGCCTAATAACTGGCTACGCAATGTCTTAAAGAACATTAGCAGTTCTGAGCATATAAAAATATCTACAGAATGGAAATCACGGGGTAATTACAGAATATCATTTCCATAGACAGCATTTACAGCCATTTAATCTAATCAACTGTCTCTTTCTATTTCATGTGTATTTTTAGGCTATTGCTGTGCAGGCAGAAACAACAGGAAGAAGCACAGGCAGCTAACAGGTTAACAGCTATAAGCCTGACTATTTTGCTTCTTCAGCAATTGAATTTAAAGTCCCTGTAGAGGATCCCAAATGTTGAAGATACACAAACACAAGCCATATGGATTCGATAAAAAACAAAACCAGAAGGATAGAAAATATTCAACTTTTAGTGTATTGACAATTTTCTCCTATGAATAAAGAGGAAAGTTTGCCAGTGGTACCTCAAATCTTAAATAAACTGTATTTAAAAGAGTTTCCATTTATTGCTATTCTGAACAGTAGAATATTCTCCTCTGTAAACAGACCCCCTCGCTCCCCGCTTATCTAAATAAGTTTCCCTTAGTTTGCCTGCCGTTCTTTCAGGATTGTTTTCCATTCAGAAAACAGATAACCCCACAGCCACTCAGTTACGAAAACCTGTGAATACTGGTCAGTATGGTTCTGCCATTGGGAGCCTCAGGAATGCTCTCATCCCATCTAAGAACTCCCCGAGTAACCTGTGTTTTCACCATGGTTTGAGGTAACGCAGACAGAGCCATGCAAAGCTGCTCAAGACAGCACTAATTGCTGCCTGGCAAAACACAGGCAACCCCCATACGGAAATGCCACCACATGTAAACACACCATTTAATTCATCAGCATGAATTATCATCATCCACTTTAACCCATCAGCTGACCCTCCTCCACAGCCATTTGCTGGGCTGGAGCACAGTGTTCAGAATTCTGCAGGTTCAAGAGGTGAGATCTCGCAGATACAGTCAGTGGTTCACATAAAGATCTGAAGTTCTTCAGCTGATGGAGATGACAGCAAGATCCAGCCCTGGGAAACTATCTACCAGAAGACTGTTTTGGTATTTATTAACTGGCTTTAATCATGCCTCTTGTTCAACTTAGCAAATTACTCTCCCAAATTTTAACTTGACAAATAAATTCAACTTAGCAAATAAATTACACCCCCAAATGTTAACATTTTATAATAAGTACCTTCAGGAAAGCACAGACCCAAAAGCTCATTTTAACTATCCAGTACTACCTTCTCCATCAGTGCTTTTATTCATGAAACAAACACTGTGTGCTAGTGGTGACACCAGAGGGAGAAAACTTCTCTGTGAAAGATGCGAACAAACTCATCTTCCTCAACAATATGTTTCATTTGGATTTTGCTACTGTAAGTAAAATCTCTGTAGTTCAGTGAACACCACAGCATGAATGCTTTCAGTGAGGGTATTGATATTGTCTTGGCTGGTATTGCCAGAGGGGTTTCCTGTATGTGCGCACTCTGTATGGCATCCAAGTGCCAGGGAACCAGCCTGGCAAAGCTGCCCTTTGCATGTCCATCCATGCCTGCCTCCTTCTGTGCAGGTTGCTGATGATGCCTGACGGGAAAGGCAGGGAATGGGCACAGATGTACACACAGAAATCATAAGCAAAAGCTTTCACTTTTCACCTTGTATCACACAGACGCAGCTTTTTTTTTTTTTCTTTAATATTAAAACTACTTTTAGTCCTTTTAACCCACCCAAAGTTGCTGGCTCAAAAGGTGATGTTTTTCCTCAAGACTTGCAAACACAACAGTATTTTCGGTGTGCTGAGGTGGGGAGGAAGACACATGGATGAGAGCAAATGCTGGTGACATGACAGATGTCTCTCTCACTAGGCAGCCTCTCCCTCTGCAAGGGAGCAGCTCCTGCTTTGAGAGACAGATGGCTGCTGTACCACCTAACCCTTTTATTGCCACCTCCAGGCGCTTAACAAGCCAAAAGTCAGCACCACACCTGGCCTGAAAGCTCATGTTACTGTTTAAAAAAACCTTGAGTCACAGAGGAAGAAGAAACATTTTGGTAACATTTTCCTTACAACTCCAGAAGTTCAAAACAGTCCTGCTCTGTCACCAGAAGGTGGAAATGTCACACAGATACCTAACCTCAAACAGCTACATTTTTTTAAAAAAAACCCTTCAACACTGCAAGGTATGTTAGTATGCTATCAACACAGGACAACATGGAAACCATTGCAACTTTAATCAGCCTACACCATCACTTTACATTACTTGCTATTTTTAATTACTCACAGACACATGAGACATTAAATTGAAGGGTCAAATCCTCCTGGCATATCATTGGAATTACATCTACAACAAGTATGGCTTGGGTTGGTGATAAGAGATGTGCTGGACTTGTCTTTTATGCTTTAGAATATGAAACACTAAAAGATTATCCCCCCTCCTCTGGCAGGGATAACCTTAAGCCTAACTTCCAGCAGGACTCCTCACAATTAAAGATATCAATTGTGTGCACCTTTATTGAACCAGAATGTAAGAACTGCACATATCCCACTACTGAACTGCAGACACTTCTCAGACAGAGTGACAACTATCTCCACTTGAACACTGCTTGGTGCAGCAATGAGTTATATCTGCAATAGCACCAAATCTCCAGGCAAAGGGCTACCTGTACAGCTGATGATCACCTTTCCCTCTTTACTGGTGCACCTTCAGACTCCCTGTGGTAAGCAAGCTAACCTTCTGATTGATAACAAAGTAATACAGAACAGGACTCAGCTCTGGGATCTGCTGAGTTTCTAACAGTACCACTGTTAAAACTTGACTTGGTTCAAAAACGAACAAATGTATTCTCTAGGAAATCTTCAGATAGAAAACAGAACCATGACTGATTTTAAAACAGCACATCTTCCACAGTAAAAATTAGAAGTCATTCCTAAAAGTAAGACTCCTGCAAAGTAAAATTAAATTCAGAAAAGAGAAGGCAACAGAAAAGAAAGTCAACAGACAGCTTCCAAAATTGTCTCTGAGATGCAATCAACTGAATAGATATTTCTTTTTTATCATGGAGTGGCAGCGCTGAACCACTCCAGCATACAAAATCACTGGACAACAGCTAGAATTACATCAGTCAAGTCATGTTAAGGCACTGAGCAATATCAATGTGAAATTAATAACTACAAGCCAGGTCTGTTCCACATGATAAGGGTGCCTTTTTTTGTGGTGCAGACACAACTTGTAATTCATGATTTCCTGGATCCAAAAGTCTCCACTGAATTTGTGCCAGACGGCACCAAAGCCAAGACTTTAATATGACCTGGAGTCTCAGCTGGCGAGACTTTGGTTCCTTAAGCTGCTAAATGCTTGCTCTGATCTGTAGTGAGTCTCCCGAAGGGCAAAGCTACTGCCTTAAATCACAATTAGAAGCATCCATTAGGACAGACATTTAACACCTACGCATAATTTTAGTAATAAAATAGTTCTTCAGATTATAGCCTGACTGAGCTTTAGGAAAAAACACCATCCCCTTTCCTTGGACAGTACCCTTAGTGAAGACCCCAAGGTCTGAATAACACAGAGAACACAATACTTTTTCGTTCTGTGCATCATTTGCACAGCAATCAATCATTTGCTGAAACACAGAGCATACCTGACTTTACCCTGTGGAAATCCTCCTTCCTCCCTGAACTCCTGCCTGCCTCACCAGAGTACAGGCACAATAATGACGAATTGCAGCAGCATCACAGACTTTAGGTAGGCAGGAGGGAGTTCACAGAGAGACTGGCAAGAAGGATAGGGGTGAGAGGAGAGAGGGACAAAAATCCCACTCCCTTGTTTCTAGATTTCTCTGTAAGAGCTCGAGCAGAACTACGTCAGATTTGCTACTGTGTCTTAAAAGTATCGATTTTCCTGGCTTAGGAAAGTCTTTTGTGGAAGATACATGCAGAGAAAGAAAAGATGAAACAGATAAGATATAAAAAGTAATTTTTAAAATTTAAACACCAGTAACTTCTTTCAATGTCTTTGTTTGAATCTGCTCTTCTACTCCTAAAATGAAATTCTCGCGGTTTTACTCTGGAGAAAACCCTCACAAATTGAAAAGAGGTCAGTCTTTCTCTGCTTTATAGGGAGTTTGGAACTAGTTCTCACATACAAATATGTATATTTTGTCTGAAATAGCAAGATTTACTAAGCTAGATGTTTCTGAAACAGTCCCCACGAATCTTCTGATTTTAGTCAACAGCTCAATGAGTCAAAACAAACACCAGGCTTTCCTCATAGACAAGTTTGAAAAATGTGACTAATTAATTTCTATTATTTATAATTTAGCTGAACTGATACGAAGAATTCTGCATGTCCATTGCTTGCCTTTTTTAAACCAAATTATGCTCAGTGATTCTCATCCAAATGTACTGCTTGGCAGCCTTTACTGGTGCCAAGGATTCAAGCCAGTAACCTGAAAAGAGTGAAAGGGAACTGTCCTTGCCTGCAAGAGGAAAATGCTCTATGACACCAGGATAAGGCCTGTCAAACCTGGAGACTGCAGCTGCACTCATCCCCCTACCTCCAACAAATCATTTCACCCCCTGCTTTTCTAGCCATCATTTCTTCAGTCATTCGCACCATCAGCTTTGATGACAACAGTTTATTCAACAGATTTTCAACCTCAGGATTTATGTGCTTTCAGCAGATAAAGCAAGGAACATTAAAACCTGTGCATGTCCTGCCCAAGGACCTGGAGCATCAGGCTGCACTCACCTAAAGGCCTATTTCAAAAGAAGAAACCTTCTACATTTTTCTCTAGCATGCAGCCACCTCTAACTGGAGCAGGTTTGGGCTGAAACACAGACAAGTTTGATGCTTGCTTTGTTTTGGAAGGCATTCCCTTACGGTCCCAGCATATTTGTGTCCAGATAAACATCATAAAAATACAGGACAGTAAAAACAAAGAACATGCCACAGCTATTATTTATTTGGGATTTCTACTGTATAGCACTGGCAAGTCAAGGAATATTTGGACATGTGAAACACATACTGCTGTTTCAAGTTTATTCAAAGTTCTCCTGGCCTTTTTCCACACACCCACCCCAAAAATCTATAAAAAACCTTTAAAACTGACTAACACTGGTGGTGATAACTTGCTAGAAAAAGAACATAGGTATATTGCAACAATCCTCCTGCCTCAAAACAGTTCCGCTGCAAACTCCATGCCAGATTTCACTGCAAGCCCAGTAACGACGTGCTGGCTCTTTTTACATCTCTGCAGGTCTGAACCTGAAAGCACTGCATTTACCAGCAGCAATCATTTACACCATTCCCGATCACTTCAACTCCTACTACTGCATCTGATCTGCATCACTCATCTTCCAGCCCTGAGTATTTCAGATAAGAGACAGACTGCAAAATTAGCCACTCTCATGCCACAGGTTAAAGTTTCCTGTGCTAAAAATAGTACTGCACAGAAGGAACACTGTAATTTTAGAGGTCTTCTACTCTACTAAAACAGTCAAAGCAGGAGACTCAATAAATGAATGTGAAAATGCTTTCGTATTTATATTCAGCCTGTCACCCAGCTTACTTTACAAGCAAGGGCATCCTAAGGACATTTTTAAGACTGCAGCCCATTTAAGAGCTATGAGGCAATACATTGCTACACTGACTATTTGCACTAGTGTTTAAAGATTTCAGCTAGGTCAAGACACAGTGGAATCAGACCCATCCACAAAGATGCTGTGGTCATCTTTCAGGTCCTGCTTGACTATATTCAGCAAAGAAAAGAGCTGGAAGTAGCTGCTTTGTTGAGGAAAAGAGGCTAAAATTATTCTGACTGGCTTGCTGAGATTTCCATGCTTACATCAACAACAATAAAATCACAATTGCAGGGCTATTTAATATACTTTTTATTAGTTATTGTCCCTGTACTCTTGCATTTCTATCTTTCTGTTTGGTTTACATGGACTAAATGCTATCCCTTTGTGAATCATCCTTTTTAAAGGTATCCATAATTTCTTCTAAAGGAAGCCAGGATTTGCTGCCTCTCTCATATAGGCCCAGAGGAATGCTAGATACTCGGAATGACTTATTTCTTACTCACTGTTACAACTGCATGGAATAGGAAGAGATTGTTTAAAGCACAGGCTCAAATGCTGGAGATAGCCAAGTTTTCTAAGGGCATATTTAGAGTTTTGTAAGTGATTGCCTAAACTTTCAGCTGAAGTGAGCCCTTGTTGTTTGAATACATTATTCAGGGACCTCCATTGAAATGCACAGCAAGTCCCATGGGCTGTTTGTCCCAGAACCGAAGGACCATCCATGTGAGACAGGCAATTAAAAGCATTTGAGAAACAGGGATTTAAGGTTTGAAGCCTTGCTGGCAGGATCTCAGCACACTGACAGAAGGTGTGACTCACAGCACAGACCCCAGCTGGAACTTTCATGGACCCTCCTTTCCACTTGTGTGTAATCTGTTGCCATTTCATCTGAGGTTGTCCTTACTAAAGCCTCTGGTCCCTGCAGACTAAACCCCAATCTGGCCTCATTCTCCCCACACTGTGAGTAGTCAGCAGGCTTCTTCTGAAGAAAATCAATCAGGCTGCCTGAGCCACAGACTCACCATGAAGAAACCTGCTGTGAGGTACTAATTGCAGGGACAGCTATCCTTAATTACCAGCCCAATGTCAAGACAACCAACACCAACACCTCCATTGTTCATTACGGGTTAAGAAGTCTTGTGCACACACCACTCCACACCTGAGTGGAGTGCTGCACACAGCAGCACACAGAGGCTGCACACAGACTGGCAGGGAGAAACCCTGACCCTCCATGTCATCAAATAACTTACATAGACTGAGACCTCACCCTTCTTTCCCTTCTTTTTTTTTCTCTTTTTTTAATTTTTCCACTGTACTGTTACTCCTCTATGACTGACTTTATCAATACCTTACAATTTTTTTTTGTTATTTGACAATTTACTGGCAGGCTGAGCATATAAATACATTACTAAATGCTTAAAAGCAGTAAAACATTTTTTACCATGGTCCCTCTAACATGATTTCTTCAGATAATGGTGCTTGGTATCAAGGATTTATTTCCAAGAAATACAAAGCTTCATCAAGGAAAAGAAAACTAGGATGGAAATACTTGAGAGAACATGTTTAAGATTAATTTCCTCCTCACAGCCAAAGCCTGACATGGTTGTAAAACCTTGTAGCAATCTGTGTAAGAACTTAATCCTGTGTTTCTAGTACCTGGTGTACCGTTACTACAAGTAATCTCACCCTTGAAACCCTCCAAGAAGCCAGTTCTCACTGACATAGTAACACAGGATCCCTTCAGCAGTACATCCTTAAACAGTATGGCAGATAACTTTGATCCACATTATCACAATTTTCTTTGCTCTCAGTGGTGACACAAAACTGAGCAACCTCTTTTTAGACTACAGCTGCATGCAGGTGAAGAGAGGATATAGGGTTATTGCCTCCTTCACTGCAGGTTAAGTGAAAAGGAGGAGGTGGAACACCCCCACTTCCAGCTCATGGGTGGAGGGTGCTAACATTGCATTTCACAGAGGGACAAGGGTCATCAATTTGTAGAGCACATGAAAAGCACAAGAGGATTCTGAATTCAAATCTGGCTTTATTCCCAGCTTCAGTCTTGGGCATCCACCTGCTCCTTCTCTACATCTCATAACACATTATCTCTTTAGGATCCCATGCCCAAATGCCATTTACATCTTGATATTCTTCTATTTTGAGGCATAGCTTTAAAGAGAATACTTAAAATTCGCTGCTATTTCAGAAGTCAGTTCAGTGATTTGTTAGCAAACCTGCACTGCTCAGCTGTGTGACACAGCAATCATGAATAACACCTCTGCAAACTACAAGATTTAGAAAAATAAAAGTGTGAGTTGGCTTTAGTTGACTTAAATGTGGATTGTTCCTGCTTGTTGTAAAGTCGCAAGGGCCAGCAACGTCATAGCTAAAAAAATAAAATTTGAGAAATGCTAAAAAGCCAGCACTTGATCACACCCCCTTTGCAATACTGAGGCCACCAGCAGTTTCTCCAATGCATTTTGCCCCTGCCTGCAGTTCGTTCTCTCCATATAAGATGCCTACAAAGCACAAGGCTGACGTAATGCTCAGACTAGCTGTTCTGTGCTTTCTCAAGCAAGGAAATGTTTCAGAGCCATTCCACTGCTGAAAAAAAGTATGTGCTTTTATAAAATTTTCTCCTAAGTGGCCCTTTCTCCTCTCCCCTGCTCTCCTTCCTGTACCAAGCCCGTTGTTCGAAAGCCATAATGGGAAATCAGCCAGGCTTAAATCACAGCCAATATCTGATATGTGCAAATGAGGAACGCCATGAAATATTCAGCCGAGCAGCTTTGCGTTGCTAGGACACCGGAGGTCGGGCAGCTCTGAAAGGGCAGATTATTCCCAGCCCAGCACAGGGCTCCATTCACAGCTGCCTCTGGGCCCTGCTACCCAGCCCTTCTGGAGCATCCCTGCCTCCAAACTCCCTGCGCTGGCCCTTGCACAGTGCCCAGCACGCAAACCCCGCTTCACCAAAAATGCCCCAGTGGGCTGCACATGGCTCTGGCTGATTTGGATAATTTCCAAAGGCTCACTTCAACCTGAGGGAGCTCAGGGTACTGGGAGGGCTGCTCCAGAGCTGGGCTCCATCAGACCCAGGTCTGGAGATCTCCTTTAAGTATCAGGAACCCTGTAACACTGCATTTGAGTGTTTTTAAGTCAAGAGAGGGGAAATTCAAGTTTACAGAGGTGATGGAGATCCCTGTGACCAGCACAGATGTCAACCTAGGTGACAGCAAGAATTGTGTGATAGCCCACATGAACAGTCATGTAACTGGTGTGTTAATCACTACTACATCCTATATCTCAGTACATCTCAGAAAAAGTCAGGCTAATTTCAGCATTTTTTCTTATAATTTGGTCCTCTGAGCTGCTGTTCTTGTATTCCTATACATTTTTACATTATATACTCAGGACCTGCTTTGAAGATCTGCAGCTGATTAGACAAGAGACAAGACTAGAGAAAGGTGTGTATGTGTGTGTTTGCAGGGCAGGGGCAGAAAAAGAAGGCAGCTGTTTGTTCTTGCGTACATTAATTTCAGAGAAAAAGGCAATAAATATGTTCTCCTTAGACAGCTTTGTTATAACACCACAATCCTATACCATCCTCCCACTGAGAGTTGGAGAGTCTCCTCTTTCAGTTCTTTGATGTTTCTGAGAACTACATCAAAATCAAATTAGATATTTCTGGTAATTCTGAAATTTCCAGTGTAAGTCATACAAAGAGCCCCTTTACTGATTTCTTCATATTTTATATAAACATGAGGTGGAGAAGTTGAGTGGATCACAGCTTTCTGTGCTGCCACAGAGGCCACACACAGGTGAGTCACCATCACCTTGGGCCAGAACATCAGGAAGTTCCTGTGTCATCTGCATTGATACTAATTGCCTTCACTAGAGAAAAAACCAAATCCCACCACTGTCACCTCATTTCTACAGGTTATGCATTGACAAGCATTAATATGACTTTTTTGTTCTGATTCCTATACAACTGTGAAGTAAGAGTTAACTATAGAGTAAATTCACTTTGCTTTATTAGCATGGTGCAGGGTTATCCAAAATGAATGACAATAAACCTCCTTAACATCAATATGGTTATCAAAGTAACTAGTAACTAGTTATCTACACATACATTCCTCAAGAGCGAGAGAAAGAATTCTAATAAATGG
>VXBU01007727.1:414254-525176 GCA_013400315.1 Bombycilla garrulus | reverse complement strand
AAGATCTAACTAATTTAACATTCAACTGCTTTCTGAATGACTTAATTGTGATGCCACTGCTCATGTCCTCCAAGCCTGCAGAATTCACAGCCATGGATGCTGGTCAACAGCCTTTTGTTTCAGTAAGGTTTAGTTCCATCTTCACTCAGCTACATGAACCACACATGTGGTTGACTATCCATTTTTAAGATGATTTTGTGGAGAAAACTCCTGCCCTTACTTATGGCCTTACAATCTGTTGTTTCATAATCAGGTAAGAATATGCCTCTTCTTGTCCTAGAAGTGGATTTTTTGCTATCCCTCTTTCATATTTTCTGATCACGTGAAAATGATCAGACTGTTGAGACTCCATGACTCAACATCTCACAACTCAACGATAAGTGCATTTTCACTGCTGCCTTACCAGCACTCCTTCTCCAGGAAATGGCCAGCTGCAAGGAACACACACAACTGGAAGCAATGGATGTAACAAGTCTTGTCTTCTCTGCGCAGATGATTTGTGACTTTAGGCTGGGCATGCACAAATGTCTCTCCCCTTCACAGCTGTGTGACAAGAGATATTGTGGCTCCAGGTGCTCTGTTACATGCTGGCCAAAGCAGCATTAAGCCAGTAATAACTTAAGCAAAGCATTTACACGTATGCTTAGAGCTCATTGAGGCCAATGAGATGTACATGTCCTGTAAGAACCAGGCTGATTTGAGATGTGCTATGTTGTGCATGCCAGGGGTCAGAGGGAAATGCAATTTTAGATGGCTAAATAGCCATTTCTTCCCTGAGAAATTCCTAGGCTGGCTTAAGTATACAGCCCAACATATCCCTTAATGTGTGACTCAGAACACTTGTGATAAAATCAGCTTTCCTAAAAGCAATTTTGTTTGACATGTGAATTGTTTGCCTCCATTAAAAACTTCCTTGAAGCTAATTTAAGTGTTACACCACTTCTAATAAAAATCATCATTTCTCCCTTTGAAATACTACTTTTAATTGATGAGGCTTGTCACTGTTTCTTTTTGGCTAAGTATGAAGTATGCACAAATGGTGTGTTTGGCAAGCTGCAGATATACATACTCATCTTCGTGCTGAATCTGGGGGAGCTGTTCATTTGAGAAAGCCAGTATCACAGATGATTTGGCATTTATCTGGCTTTCTGAAAGTGGATGTCTTCTTTCAACCCATCTACATTCTCTCTGCTTCACTAATAAAGGTTTGGATACCCCTCCAAAGCACCTTGCCACATACTTAGATTTCTAGATCTATAGAGAGTGAGTTTCAAAAATCCCACAATTGATTACATCATGTAAACAGTGTAAATAGAACATAGTGCTATGAGTTTGGTGACAAATTTGCCTTCTCTACTGTAGATACTGTATAATCCTCATGGGTGTGCGCCAAAATCCAAGGTGGCTGCCAAAACAAAACACTTGCCAGTGTCCCAAATGATTTACATGGTGCAATGGGCTTCTTGGCAACCAGCAACTTCACAGACCTGAACTGTGCGCTCACCTGGTGCTTGGGACCAAGCAACAAACAAATACTGCCCACAAAGCCAGAGGAATCATGCTGCTACCATCTCCCCAGCAAAACTCCTGTAAGCAGCACCAGGTGCCCAGCTCCCTGTTGCCTGAACAGGGAATACGCATCAGGAATGTGGAGAGGAGACAAACCAACAAGAGCAACCTCAAACCTCATCATGTGTTAGCCAAAAACTTCCTGCAGGCTAGACTGACCACCCTTGCAGCTCTGATGATGTCCTCAAATACTGACTTTACAGCTACTACATTCTACTTCATACAACTGAAACCACAACCTGACTTCTAATGACAGTATTAGGAATGGACCTGCCTTGCTACTGAGGTTTATGAACTGCCTAAACTCACCACAAACTGTAAATTCTGAGTGTAAGACAACAAAGATAAAAGGCTCTGATATGCTTTCAGTAAGCATTTTGTGCTTAATGTTTCACCTCATGAGGTGGCACCAGATGGCAAATGCATCATTAGTGAGGTTTCCCCCTGAAGTCTTTGCTGCACCCTGTGACGAAATTAAGAAAACTCACATATATGTATGTATATAAACAGATAGATACAGTCAAAGAGAAAAAGGTTTAGTAACTGATCCAAGTTCTACTCTTAAACAACATGAACTGCTCTTCACACAGATTCTGTGTTCTGAGGGTAGCTTTGACAAAGATCTGTGAATAGCTGGGACAGTACTCTAACTTTTTTAATCTGTTTGTTATGTTATAACCATTGTTGTTGAGCTTTCATTTATGTTACGGGTTGTAAATATATTTTTAATAAGCCAACAAATGATAAACAAAATAAATCTTATCTTTTTTGAAATTAAGAAGATTTAGGAAAAGAAATACTGAATACATAACATCAATGTGCGTACAACAAAATTAGCTACATTTGGACCTACCACCACTGTACCCCTCAGGATTTAAAAGGACATATTTTAAAATCAGTGAGAGAACAACTACAAGTTATGGCAACACTGTTTCCTGGTCCCATAGGCACTTTATCAGATTATATAACCTCCATGTAGATTTGCAAGGCAAATCTAGGGCTGCACTTCTTGAGATCAGAATTAAACTCCCATAGACTTCAGTGATGCAGGATCAAACCCATTCCCTTCATAACAGGTTCTCTCAAGCAACTTTATCCTAATTTTCTACCCTGTGGCTGAATTCTAATGTTTGCAGAGACAAGCACTTTAAGTGGGAAAGCAAGGCACAAAGTGCAGATCCCAAAAGCAGCACTGTGGTGTACACCACTATTTTACCTGCTGTGTTAGAGGATTATTTCACTGGGGGAAAGAGGGAGAGCTGACAGCAAAGAAGGTAAAAATATACCAAATCCTATGCTGTCCTTTCCATTACTACTGTAATTTTTTTTTTCCCCAGACATAGCCTATTTCCTGTATTTCTATGACAAAAAATACCGTTTCAAGTGTGCCCCATCAAAGTTTCTCCAGGAAAACTACAAAATTAATTTAGACTTCTGGGTTCTGGAGACACCTTGCTGGACTCCCCCCACCCCGAATACACTTTTCTCCAGTATTACTTTCTTATCATGCAATCACTTCAAAAACACATGCCTTATGCCTTAATAAATGGCAGGAATACTATAGTCCTTAACTCTGCTTAGCTGTTTTTGCTGAAACTACACTATAAACTGATCAACAGAAAAGATCGTTCTCCAGAAAGCAGCCCATCACTACAACACAGGTCTTCCCCCCTCTCCACACACAGCTCTATTTCTGTCGACTTTTTCCCAGCTCTCCAAATAATCACCCCTTTAACTTTCAAACAAAGTGTGATTTATTAAAGCAGACTGCTTGGCAGCAAAGCTCTCCTGGTGTTTGAAAATACGATTAGACCAGTAAATTTAGTTCTTTTTTCAAAAACTTGATTCTGCATGTAAGCACAGAAACATTTCAAGTACAGCTTGCTCAGGCAAACTCCAAGAATTTTCTATTCTTTTTCTACAAGTCCACTGCAGCTTCAAGTATGCAAGATTAAAATAATTTAAAAACCTGCATGAATTAAACCCCTTACCTTTTAAGACGTTTTCCCCCTTCAGCGTTCATCCATTGTGAAAAACTGAATCTTTAGCAGTTGCAGCTATGCACACACACACACACACACAGACACACACAGAACAGAGCTTTCTTCAGCTCACTGGTATTTCAAGTCTTTCATGTGATATCTTTGGCTGTACTTGCTTAATTCATTCCTGCTGCTACTCAAAGGAAGTCAAGCCTAGCGAGGGCTGGCTCTACAGCAGTCACTGAAGATATTCCTGACAAACAGGACACAAGGGCTAATCTCACCTTATAGGCAGCAAGAGTGTAAATATATTTCACAGCCAACAAATTCCCAAACCTTAAGAGATAAAATGCACAGTATCCCTTAAGACACAGCTTAGCAAGGAAGAGACTTGAGAACTTTAAAGTTTTTGCTTAAGAACAATGCTCTGTACCCCAGCGATGCTTTTGGAGCTCTAGAGATGTCTATTTATCATTGACTGTGCATGTTCCCTTAGAGTAGTTACCATGAGAACACAGCAAACAGGATTTGAATGTAAATTGCCATTTAGAGATGGGGGGACTTTTTTTTTTTGTAGTAGTTAAAGAAGAAAAACTTCCAGAGCTTGATGAAGGACACAGTTTTTCAGCGCATACATTTGCATGACAATGTTTGCAATTCAAATGCTTGGTAGAGCGCACAAGAAGGAAGAAAAGCCAAGTTCTTTGCTGGTATTTATAAAAAGCAAATACTTCGAACTGGGGATCAGCAGTTGCAGTTCCACGATTGCCTATCCATGCCACATAGCCACATATAAAGGGATTCATAAGCCACAAAAAAATTCATCAGGTCACACAACAGGCAAGAATTATTGTACTGCCTGAAGTCAGCTGTAGGTGGTAAGATCCTCTGCTGCTGGCAGATCAATTTCTGAAGCAGTCAAAATCTTTCTCATTTCTGGATAATACACTGAACTACACAGCAAACATTACACATCAAAAATATCCCATCCCCGGGCATTTGATTTTTCCACAGAATTGTTCCAGTACTTTGCCATCTGGGCCACCCCCATCCAAGTCCCTCCCAAAGCAGCATTTTCTCCCTATGTGTCCCTCCATGCTGATTACATACTGCCACAGTTACTATCCAAGATCCAGAAATTGCTCCTACTGCTTGTGGACAGAGTCCTACCAAATGGTACGTGCTGCAAAACATGCAAAACTCTTGTTTGCCTGCTCTGCCTGGAGTTGGGTGCAACCTTTACAGCAGAGTGTCTGCTCCCTCGCCTGCAGCATCCCATCTCAGCTCTCTGTCCCTAGCCTTAAACAGCTCAATTTTAAACTCCTTAACCACAGTCACTGAAAGACAAACCCTAATACAGTTAGCAAAGGAATGCCTCATCAGCCCTGCTCAGCAAACAACAAACCTTGATGAAGAAGAACATGCCTTGTCTGGGTGACTGCCTGCAGAGTGAATGACCTACTTCAGCCCGGCAAGCAGGGACACTGAGATGGGGACAAAGGGACAATCCAGTGGCTCTCAGGCAGCATAACCAAGAGGCTGCACCACAGCAGCGATGGGAGTGATCTTTCAGAGAGGACACTGAAGAGAGGCATGGTTTACATGTAGCACAAAACACCTTGCTCTTTCAGACAGGGATTCAGATTCACACGTAACATTGCTGCCAGCACTCTGGGAGCAGGAGCGACTGCTTTCCTCACACCCACTCTCCTTATCACTTTTACCTAAGGAAAGAGTCTTCTAGTGCCTGACCTCATTACTCGAGTGATGTGTCAGAAAATGATGCAGCTGGGACATACTCCACAAGTCTTGATTTTAAGCTATGTAATTCTGCAAAACCCAAGGTGACATGATCCAGTAGCTGAATTAAGTAGCGTTGGCCAGGCATGACACCACCACGCTTCCAGCTGTGCCTTCCTGGTTATGAATAATAAAACCTTATGAACCAGTTAAAGGGTAAGGAGGATAAATAGTTTGCAATTGGCCCCATGCACTTGTTTACCTGTGAGATCGGGCCAACACACTGTGTTTTTGAGAAATGCTCTCCTCCCAAATGGTAAGCCTGAACAGCAGCTCCCCCAGTCTGACCCAAGCTGCCCGAGCAAGAGCAATCTGTGCTCAGTGCCTGTGGCTCTGCTGCCTACAGAAGCAATCACACCAGTAATTGGCAGCCAGAAAGCCTCTTAAACCAAGTATTTATTGAGAACAACTGAGATTAAAGAGAGATTTTTTAAAAAGGCAGTAAGGATCTCTAATATATGAGCTGTTTATACAGCTGTAAATGAATACTGCTAGACCTTAACTTTCTATAGATAGCCCCACACACACCCAGCAGTTCCACCAGGCTTTATTATCTATTTCCTCTACTTTCAGACTATGACAGAGTAACTATTAATGTGATCAGGCTGTCTATTACCTCTTTTTCTTATGGACAGCAAGTCAAATTTACCCTGTGAACTGCTAGCTCCCAGTACCAGACACCACTGCACCTTTGCTGCAGAAGAGCTACCCCAGGGCTTGGCAACTGACTAAACCATAGAGACACCTCTATTTCGGGCCTAACACTTTTTAGCTTTTAACTGCTGGGCTCAGCATCTTTAAAAACCTACAAAAGCATCTGGTCCCCTGTAAGGAGACTAGAGTCTGCTGAATGTTACTGTATAAAGCAAATATTTGGTATACAACTCTAGTAGGATGGGCATAGAAGTTTAAAACTGGACCACCTTACTAAGGATAATTTTTTTAAAATAAAGACTTCTGAAAGTAAAGTTATCCAGGTGCTTAGCAATCCTGTGCTTCAGGTACAGTAGAATACCCTTGAAGTTCAGAGTTTCTCTCCCTGAATCTTTCAAGGTTATGTGTCAGTGCTCTTCCCAATGCAGTATCATTAGACTTGCACTCTTCTTATCCACATTTCTGGGGGAAAAAAAAAATCTCCCTAGAAGGCTAACTCAGTAATTCATACCGTAAGTCTCAATATGACAACACTGCTATTCCAGCTTGACGACCAGCTCACCTACTGCTCCCTGCACTTGTACCTGCTCCACACCCTGCACACAATCACCCTTGCAGATGGGGTCAAGCTCTGCTATCACTGTTCCTTTGCACTGCATTCCTGAGCTGTACTTCTACCTGGTGTTTAGGCTGGTATCACGCTATACTTACATTTGTAATGATTCAGAGCTATTTTAAGAACACAACTTTAATTCAGGCGCCAAGCAAAATAGGTTTGTATCTTATTTCATATTAGACAACAAACTGCTTGCTATTCCAGGGCGTCTCATGGTCATTAATGACCTATGCCTCAAAGTACACTGCAGGTGCCAATAGCCATACCTTGATCCCTTCAAATGCCTCTGTCCCCAGAAGCAATGTTAACAATCTTATTGCCTGATGCCAATTTTCCCAGAATGAATATGGAGCACGATAGGACTCTAAGCAGCAGTAGATCTCACAGAATTTATTACAGACATTTTTTTACCAGTCTTCCTTTGAACTGCTAAGGTATTACCAGTTTCATTTTTCCTGTTGCTCCCTGTAGCCCCTACCCTGCAGTAGGTTTGCAACACAGGTTTAATTTTGTCTCACTTATTTACCTGACCTAATTAAATTTTAAGATTAAAAAAAATGGTTAATTTAAAAACCTGAAGAGAAACAGAATTTTCTCTTTAGAGATCACAAGGTCTGAGAGAAGGTGGCTTTTATCTTGACAGTGACAAGACCATCACCACAACAGAGGAACGAGACAGACAGTAAATGAACAGACAGGGACATGAGTGGAGACCTTGCAATCCTGTTGCCTGGTGGCACACACCAACACAAGTTTCCTATAAAAAACAATTTAAAAACTGAAAATTTGTCTGCATCAAATAGTTAATGTGATCTACAGTTAAGCCAGGATTTTGTCTATCAGGACCAAAATGGCCTTAGATCTGTAACCTATTTATGTGCAGGAGAGAACAGCCACATTTGAACCTACTGAAGTCTCAGGAACAGGGGATTATAAAACAAGCTGTAGTAACTGAGCTTTTGAGAGACCAGCACAGCTGAGGCCCTGCAGATGCTGGGGGTGGGGGCACCTGCTATGATTATACCAGTATCGTGCCACTGGAGATTATGCCAATATATTTTCAAGAAATAGCCTAAATGGAAAAGGGAACCTGAGAAAGCACTTGAGCCAAGCTGCCCAAGGCTGGCTGCTTCTGGGCAGCAAGAAAACTTCTGCATCTGAAACAGCTTGAAGTTCGGATCTTAAATTTACTCTGATCTGTCTCCTGAATAGCACCAAGGCTTAGCAACTTTATTAATAGCAGCAAGCCGGAAGAAATATTCAGCTGATGATTGTAGCAGTGGCTGCATCTCATTTTAAAAAGACAGTCTTTTTGTTGTTGTTGTTGGTCTGGTTTTGCTGTTGGGGTTTTTTGTGGTGGTGTTTGTTTTTTAATTTAAGGTACATGAAGAAAAGGAGACAGATATCAGAAAAGGCAAGGTTGCAGGGAGGAATCATCAAATCGAACAGGAGACAGAAAAAGAAACGTGAAACCAAGAAACAGAGAAAGATGTGCTAAAGTTCAAAGGGATGAAATGATACATAGTTCTGCCAGCTGCAGGGAAGATAAGGGGAGCTGAGGAGACAGACACTTCATTAGCAGAAAACACTCATTAAGCATACCAAGTAGAAAAGTTTCCATGTTATGGATAGTTCAGAACAGATTGGAAATTGTGAAAACAGATACCCTGATTGTTCTGGGGTCTCCCAAAGATTAATGGGTCCTCTGTCCTTCTGTCTGAGGCCTGCCTGCCGAAATGTCTTGTGACAAAAGGTCACATACTCCATGCACTCCCTTTAGGAAATTGCACTAATGAGTGTAGAACCGGCTTTCATATGTAAATGTTCAGTGGTTTACTGCTTATGCTGAATTGTTTTTGCTTGCCACTGCAACATATTTAATAATTGAACTTTTGAAAAATTAAAACAATTAAATAATTACTGTAAATTATCACATCTGCTACCAACATGAATATGCTTCAATATCTAGAACAGCAGAGAAAGTAGTTTGCTATACATTCTGCTATTCAAAGGCTTAAATTTGACTTCTATTTGCTTAACTTCATTCACCTACAGAATTCAAACACACTTCTTGAGCTCACCCAGCTCCTCCCCTCCAGGTACAAAGGATGTTCACCAATAGGTGTGTCCCCTATTTGTACCCAATCCAGAGAGGAACAAGTAGATGGAGAGGCTTTGCTCCCAGTAACAACTTCAGCTCTCTCCTTGACAAATCTCTCTGGTCCAGCTCTCCTCCAATGCTGTGTATTTCAAAAAGGCAGTAAAACACCCCTTTCTTCCACATACTTAGGTATTTGGCAAGCACTGTTTAAGCACCTTCCAAGTGACATTTATCACTCCATATCACCATGACTGCAGATTGAAAACACAGAGAAAAATGCTCAGTGAAGACCTCTAGTTTGTTTTGACTCAAGTTTACTCCACTTCAGTAGCTCATCTGAATATTTCAAACAGTTTTTTTTTCTAACCAGCCCTGCACAGTGAGTCATGCATGTGGTGATCCCTGGTAGTCCATGCACAGCTCCTGTGTCTCTGAGCCATGCTGGCTCACAGCTGGGCAAACTGAGTCACCTTATTTTCCTTTGTCTAACTGAAAAGAAGCAACATGTTGTACGAGAGGGTAAACTACAATCTGCTCAATGAGATATGTATCTACAGAATCCAGCAAAGGTATACAGCAGCCAAATGCTGTTTTAGTGCCTGCTCCAGTACCTGCACTGCTGCAGAAGGAGAGACACCAACAATGTCACAAGGTCAGCACTAAAAATCACTGTGTCTGTCCAACATTGAGCGGGGGACAGAGAGCAGCATACAGCAGGCAAAACTTCCGACAGTGAATTCCAAAGGTGCATTTTGGCAACACTTCCCTGAATTAAGAACACCATCGACAAGCATTATATATGGCTTTCCTTCTCATTTTCAGTCAAGTCTTCTACTGAGTCAGCTACAACAGAGAAGCTCTATGACACTTGACTTTTTCTCTTCAAACAGTATTTCTTACTTAGTAAAGCCATTGATTCAAGTTAAATTTGCAATCAAGTAAAGGCAAACAGAAAACAAGTACAACCATTTTTGCATAAGATTTCAGTGAAATTTTACATGTACATTGGAATGGATTGTCTAAAGAAATTTCCCAATCTGTTCCTGCATGTGCTTCTGCAGTGAGATGAGGTCCCCAGAGACTGTCTCAAGCTTCTTCTCCTTGCACAACTGCTAATCCTGTGAGAACTGTGGTTAAGTGGTAGCAAAACATATGCGTAGATACAGTAACACACACCAAATTTGTCAGGGATGAAGCATTTTAATAGGAAAAGACTGGAAGAACAAAGAACATAGGAGTAGGAACTTGGTGTTTTCCTTGCTATGGAAATGCAACAAGTGCCTGGTTCTTGCAGCAATCACAGCAAATCCTTGTAACTTTGCTGCTGTGGAGATGAGCCTTATTAGTCAGGTATGAAAGGATAGATAAGGAAAAACCCGTGAGTTTGTTACTGAAATCCTTCTAGATAAGGGTCATGGGGCTTCCAGACAGAAACAGGAGCAGGAAAGCAAACAAGCTTTTCAAAACTGCTTTCCTTCTGTGATCAGGGACTTTCCCTAAACACACAAGCTGACAAATCCCAGCTACTCGCCAGGGCTCTGTCATCCACGTGGGTTGAGCTGTCTGCTGGCTTCACACCTCAGAACACTAAAAACCTCAAGACATAGAAAGTTGTTTTTATTTGCTTCGAGGCTGCTCCCTCTTGCTAAGGTGCCCAACATGTTATTTGGCACATCACAAACAGCAGCACAAAAGCAGAGTTAACAGTCAGCACCTGAAACATGTCAATGATGTACTGTCCAGGTAGCACTAAAACCTACAACGAAATCAACACATTTGTTTTGTTAGTATCCTGATTAACTAGACAGTCCAGAATAATGGAACACGTAAATATGGATTTTTAGTAAAATCACCCATCTCTGAGTTGCCATGTGAAAAGCATAAATCAGATTCACTAGCACCTCTGCCTGTTGTATTTTTGAAAAAAAGCAGACTATGCCTCAATACCAGTCTATTATGCCCAAAGCAGACGTGGAAAACCCCAGGATATTAGAACCAGGCTAACAATATTAATTTCAATGACTACTGTACCATTACCACTTCATTTCTAGAGAGCCCTCCAACATATTTAGGCAAATCTTGACACTGCCTTTTATTATCTGTTTTAAGAACAAAATTCTGAAACAGAACAAAACATCCAGCATGTACAATTCTAGGTAACTTCATAAATTGAAAGACTAGGAGTCCGACAACATTCACACCAGTTTTTCTACACACATCTGAATCACTGCCTCGAGTGACTTAAAACAAACTTTGGGATTCTGATATTTTCTCCCTATAAAGGCTTTCACAGGATTGTCACACAAGAAATGCATCCTTCTACCTTCTGTTTAGAACCTTCTTTATCAGAAGATAGTCAATAGTTATTCATCATATCAATAGTCATTTATCAGAGCAATGAATATTAAAGAGGTGCACAGGCCATGTGCAAAAAAAAAAAATCAAAAGCCCTTCCCAGTGCCTTCTCCTTGCAGAGCCGTCTACAAAATCAGTGAAGAATGCTACCTTCTGCTTCACACAGTGGTAAATAACCAAACAGGCAGCAAAAGATTAGGCCTGAGATGCACAGAAAAGATGGACACCATTTAAAATCTTACCTTCTGCACATTGGGTTTGATGCACCGAACAAAGAAAGGGTTTGAAGAACTCAGGGTCGCCATTAAAGAATGGAGTGATTCCTGAAACACAGGTAGAGAGAAGACAGTACTTCACAAACTGAATTTTTGTACAAGCAACACAACCCCAGACCAGAGCTCCTGCAGCTCAGCACTGCAGACAGCATCTAACTGCAACACCTAGTGGTGTAACCAGAAGTTACTGCACCGTGGAAGCTCTTGTTTCCAAACAGATGAGGTCAATACAAGTGTGTTCACTTCTGCCACTGGCTCTTCTGATCAAAACTGGCAGCACCAGTTTTACAGTCTTACAATGAACAACATTCACAGATTGGTATGAAGAAAACTGTTCATAAGGAAACACCAAATTGTTTTTCCTGGGATCTTTCAAATGACCGCTTAAGACTTAGGATCCACATTCCCAAACAGCTAAGCTTGAGCAAGTCAAAAGGAAGGATAAGGGGGTCTATGGCAAAATCCACCAACTCAGATTTCTTCTTTTCATTTCAACCACCCCAAACCCACTAATTTTCCATCTTCCCTGAAGAACGTAGGTTTTTTCCTAGCTTTAGAACTCTGAATGATCCAATGCACATTAGACTATCAGTTCTCTGAACCTCAGCCTGGAGATAAAAATCACAAAATCCCTCAGTCCTTTTATGATTATTACTTTAATTACACATCCACCCCTTTCCCGCCTGAGCCATCATTCTGTATCTTATTCCAACTTGCCTCATTCTGTATCATTAAGTATGATGAACCTTTTTAAACTGAAGTCTTGTATTTACTTTGCAGAGATACAAATGATTGTGCAGGAGAGGAGCTCAGGCTCTGAAGAGCCCACAAAGTTAGCAGTGGTAAAGTTACACCCCTCAAACGTGGAACTTTGTGCCAGGCAGCAGAGAGAATACAGAGCAGGCTGCCAAGGAGGCAGAAAGTGCACATTTTAAAGGAGCAACACTATGTGTCCTGCCATATGTCTTGGAGCAAAACTGTCAATGTCAGTCTGTTATAACAAATTCTTGTTTTAATCTGCAGACCAAGCATTTACTTGGTGATTGAACATGCAGTGATAAAGGCAGCAGGCAGAGTTATGGCTGTGCACAGGACCTGGCGCAGGGCAAAGGGAGCAAACAGCGAAAAAACTGGGAATATAAATTATAGTTCTTGGTTTGCTTGTCTTTGCCAGGCTATGAACCAGGGAGTTGGGCAGCAAACATCAATCAGAACATACAAAGACAAAAAAATCTTTGTGTAAAGACAAATATTTACAGCTTTGAAAAGTAAAGGCTTCATCCATATTAAACCTGTGTGAACATTACATCTATGGACAATTCTCTCATCCCAGGCTCCTACTTACAGAGATTGGAAAAGTTGGTCAGTCTAAACAAAAATGATTTTAAACTATTTTCACTTTTACCTGTGGCACAGCCAGCCAGATTCTGCACAGTGCTGTAAGCCTCTAAGTCACTGTCAGGTGATGAGCTAATCTGGAGCTTGCCCTGCTGTAATCAACAGGCTGAAACAGATGGTATCTAAACTCTGCTATTCTGCGTGCACCCCCAGGCCTGCATTAGGCAGGTCATCAAATGAAAAGAAGAGTCAACCAATTTATCATGAGAATAAAACTGTGAAGGCAAAGTTCTTATCTTCAGTTGAAATAAGATGGACTAATCCGTTTAAGGCATTAAAACATGTAAAAACCAACCAATCTAATTTTCTGGGGAAGGCATGATGTGAAGGTCAACCTCCTTGTAAAGCAGCCCAGCTGGTTAATGGTCAGTTACTGCAGCATTAGATAAGAGGCAATAATGTTTTGATTTCATGTTTTATCACCCTTATGTTTTCCAGGGCCCCTGACACAGAACAGAAGGACTACTATACTTTGTTCTAACTTGCCAAATGAGTAAAAAAATATGGCGTATTTTTGTAAGGTTAACATCTTAAAGGTCCACTTTGCACATATACAAATTACTAAATGGAAACAGAACCTTCTGCTACCCCAGAGAACCAGCAAATAACATCATGACGAGAAATGGATACTTCTGAGATGTATTATGGTAGCACAAAGCAAGCTGTCCCAAAAATACACCACCAATGTTTTTCAATAAAAGATGTTGTGTGTGCCCCAGCATACACTCCTTGCTGTTCTGTCCAACACTTAGCAATAGTCTATTTGGATAAAATCTACCCTTAAGGGGTTTGAGTCTGCTCTTTTTTTTTTAAAAAAGTGAATGAACTCTGCAAATGTATATTAATTCAAACGAAATGAAAGGCAACTAATCCAGACTTGTACTCAGGCAATTTAGGAGATGTTTCATGCCAATCTTTCCCTTTTAAATTTGCAGATAGACTTTATGCTAGATTCCAATTTGGTGCCATTTTTGATGAGAGGTTATAAAGCCTCATAAAAAGGTGTTTAACAAAAATGCCTTCCAAACTAAGTTAAAGCAAGGCAACACCTTAATGAGGTATTTATTCAGCACTTATTTTTCTTAGCATACAGGCACTGCTGTAAGGCTTTGTGGGATTTTGTAGCTGGATTTAGATTATGAAGACAAACCAGGACAAGAGAGACCAGCTTCAAAGATGAGCTTTAAGAACAAATAGGCAAGTGGGGAATGCAACAGGAGTTTTGTGGGGATGGTGTGATGGAAAGGTTACTGTCTACTAGAAGCTAGCCAGGACAGTCCATCAGTTAATCAGCAAGGGCAGTGTCATAGAAGAGACAGCAAAGTTTTCATGCTCAAGTTTTGCCTTTTTCAATCTGCACCTGTTCTTTACTGACCTGGGTCTGTCTATCACTGATTAGCTACAGAGCAGAGATGACACATTAACTAACCTTGAACTGGAGACTGACAGTGGGTTTTCGGTGCTTGCTTCCACATTTAAGAGTGTCCTGATTGTTGCGACTTGAAACGTGTTCAAATAGATCATAGATGAAATCAAGACTGAAATGGAAAAGGAAAATAGTCTTTCCAAAGTGTATCTTAACAGACTATGAGGTTCACCACTGTAGAATGTAAAGAAAGCACTGTCTCTTAGCAAGAAGCTCCTCCATCGAAAACATACTTATTGATTTTCTCCACATTCTTTAATAAACAATAGATTTTGCCTTTGCAGAATTTATCCAGGGGAGAAAAACAAAACAAAAAGCAAAACAATGGGGTTCTTTCTTCTCCACTCCAAACACATCATTAGGGAAATTAAGTGTGAAGTCCTAAAGGCTTTACTGCATTTTACTCCACTCACTCAACCAAAACTCCAGCTGACTGTAACCGGAATTGTACCTGAACAAAGACTAAACAACAAGACTTCCAGCTTGGTTAGGGACATAACACAAAACAGCCACCCATGCAAGCCTCACTTTCAGATAACAACTGTGCATGCTGTTTTCTACCCTAACTGTGCATGCTGTTTTCTACCCTATCATTTGGGTACTCTCCTCTTAGCATTTCTACAGAAACACAGACATTTTAATTCAAGCTCCACACAGATGTTGGTGCAAAAGCAAAACCAGGCCCAGCCAAGTTTAACTCATTTATTCTTTTTACCTAGATACTTCAATTAACAGATGCTATATCAGAAATGTCATTAATCCAGAACAAATAACACAGAGAGGGAATTGCTTATTAACCGTTTCCCCTGCACAGAAGGGCTTAAGGGATTTGCAAACAAGCAACTCGCACAGCAAGGCAGGATGACTGGATGGGATAGGGGAGGGCAGCAGATGAGACAGAAACATCCAGGTTCAGCTCCCTCTTCTGCCATTCCTCTGCGTGTCCTGGAGTCTCAAGCAAACACCTACAAAAAGGGATGTGGTACCACCACAGCTTACAGGGTACCACTATAAGGACCCTAAGACCTTATGGAGCAGAATGACATGAGACATGCAAATACCAAAGGCATCCAAGCTCAGACTTTCAGTCAGATAAATCTTAAGAGAAGTTCTCCCCTTGAAGCATGGCAGTTTGCACTGTGGTAGTCTCCAGCACCAAGTGTTCAACCAGTCAGGGAATGCCAGAATTAAAATAATGAAGTAAAACACCACATATGCATGCTGCCTATGAGGCACTCTGAAACAGTTAAAAATCATGACCACCTTCCAGCATCCTTTCTCATTACAGAGCAGCCAGTTAGTTATCTAGGAAACCCCTGGACTGAACAGCAACAACAGTACAGTGTAGGTAAACCCAACTTCGTGAGAACCGATTACAGTCAGACCTGCTTACAGCAACTCTGATATGCTCATTTCTGTCATATGATATGCTCATCTCTATTTCATTCTATGCTCATTTCAGGTCTGTCAAGGTCTGCTGCTATGCAACATCTAAAGTACTCAAACCTCAGTAGAATTAGGTGTTCAGTCCTGGCAGAATTAGTTGATACAACACCCCTTAGTATCATGTCCTTAACAAAAATCACAGAAACTTACCTGCTTTCACGTAACAAGTTCAGAAGATCATCTCTGAAAGTATCTCTGTTCTTCTCCAAGATCCCCCTGACATCATACTGGACCTAGAAGGAAGCAGAGCTGGTTCAAACAACAAGCCAAACAGTCAGGCACCTCTCACAGGAGCGGTGCTGTAAAAACTGCTGAGGGAATAGAGTGCTTTAGTTAATTTTGAGCAGCCTTGGGGGAAAATTAGGCTAATGAAAGTTCTGCTTGGAATAATTTCAGCAAATAAAGAAATTACCTCCCCAGCATAGTGCTTCACTCCAAAGTTGTGAACGGCAACTCTTGGTTTTACATAAAAAGGATTGTTCTAATTGGAGGGAAAAGAAAAAAGAGAAATATTTAGAGGGGGTTGTCACATTAGCCACTCAACCCATACCTAAACAGACCATTGTCTTCCAGTAAACCCCCTGGAAGATCAGTGCTCCAAAAGCAAACAAGCAACACAAGATAATAGAATTTGTTAGTCTGGGCTGCTTCAAATGCAGTAAATACCAGACTTATAGCACATAAAAAGGCATTATGCTAAACTTGAACCCCATCTGGCAGAACCATCTATAAAAGGCACTTTGAAAGAGAAGGCTCTGTCTTAAACTGGCAGTCATGAAGATTGACAGATATGCTTGCATCCCAGAAATGCAAAACTAATTCCAGTATCACAGATAAAGGTAATACTAGTCTGGACAGAGGAAACAGCAAACTTTCAGTAAATGACATCAAGGTGAGTGCTTTATTACATCAGGGGAAATTGAAGATCTAAATAATCTGAGCTACTGCAGATTGACAGAGCTCTCATTAAGAGCAGAATTTGACTTATTCATCACAATAGAAACCTATGCACCCATAGGTTTGAACTATGAATTTCTACCAAAGCAAAGAGATCCAACATAATTTGCACAGCAAAAGATCACATACAGCATGCTGGGCATTCAACTTCTCCAGTAATGTGGCGTCAGTAGCTTGAGGAAAATGGCTCTCCTCATTGATGAGTGCCAGTAGTCCCAGTTTCTAGAATAGCAAGAGGAGGCAGAAGATGAATTAGTGCATGGATGGACACAGCTGTTGTCCCCAGTTTTGAAAAATCACAAAGTCCTTGAAGTTGCTGCGTGTAGAGAGGCACAAACCCACTCATATACAACTAAAACCCTCCTTTTGAAGGTGACTGTAATCCCGTTTTTCTGGCAACTAATTTTTCTGAAACATAGAACATATGATCTGTGGGCAAAATAAAGAAAAACAAGCTACCAGAAGAATCAGTTCTCCTGATATAGGCAGTTTTTAAATGCATACAACGACATTGCCCCAGAATACATCCCCAGCCACCAAGATCTCCAGTGATCAGGAGTGTGAGGAGTTTGTGTAAAACAGCCTTTCAGAAAAAGCTTCTTCTATATAATTATCCACCCAGTTGTTGAACTAATGCAAACTTTTAGCACCCACCGTGCCCAGGGGCAGAGCAAAAGATATGCAGTTGAACTTCACCCTGCATGAAGCACAACCTCCCTTTGCTTTACATATGCCTCGGTGTAATTTCCTTTGATGTTCCCTACTTCTCATGCTAGAAGAGGTGGTAAACAAAGCAAGCTACCCCACAGCTAATTAATGTGTCCAGCAAGCTCCAGGTTGATACAGCTTCTCAGAAAAACATGGTTCTCCAGGTGCACACTTTAATAAGCCACTTCCCAAGGGCTCAGAGCAGCTCCTGAAAAGCTGACTGCCCTGACTGCAGTCATGTCCTGCCAGCTGGATCCCCTGCCCACTGCCAATCACTTCTGGGCTCGTCTGAACTCCTGCAATCACATACCCTGCCAGGGAGATAAACTCACACAGCTCGCCTGTACTGATGGCAAGAGTGAGCATGGATCAAATGATCCTTTTTAATCATCTCCAAATACTGCTTTTGTATATAATCGCACATGGAGAGAAGTTGCTGCAAGGAAAAGAACTCACAATATAATCCTTAACATAGCCATACATGAAATAATTGAAAATTTGCTATTTAAGCATGCAAGATCCACCATTCTCTTCACTTGCTCTTTGTGTTGACAAATGTTTAAAAGACATATTGCCTCAGAAGAAAAAACTAAAAATAGGTAATAGCATCAAATTCTTTCTTACCTTTTCAATAAGATCCAAGCATTCTCCATTGTCTGTCCAGTCAATATCCTCCCAAATTAGTCCTTCCCTAAGGAAAATAAAGCGGGCCTTTTTATTGAAATTATTCTATTTGTAGAAATAGCAGAGACTGATGTATTTATCTTGCAAAATCAGCTTGCTTTTGCAAAACACACAGCTTCAGTCAGAGACTTTCAAAGGAAGCTAAGGTAGCTGCAAACTAAGACTTCCAGTCTTCAACGTGATATTGACAAAATTCTTTCAAATTTCTCCTCTTTCTCTTACCTGCTGTATTCCAGTTGCTCCAAGGAGAAGATGTGCTTGTTGAAATATTCCTGAAGCTTCTCATTTGCATAGTTAATATTGAACTGCTCAAAACGGTTTACCTAAAATATAAGAAATTTTGAAAAATGCATGTACTTCAAATATTTTACTTTGCAAACAAGGGAATGGGTTAGGTAGTAACATGTTTAAAAATCAAGATCCAGAGAAGATGACAAAAATATGTAAAGCAATAAAGCATAAATATCAGACAATCCATTTGAATGAGCTTTTGAAACCTACCTCAAAGTTTTCAAATCCAAATATGTCCAAAATTCCAATAGTCTTGAAGTCTTCCTTGCTCCTGATTCTGCTATTGATTTTCTTAATGACCCATGCAAAACACTGAGAATAAAGTGCCATAGCCATAGAATCTCTGCTGTCTATTGCCTGCATTAAAGAGGGAATATACAACACATCAACCACCCTGTGACTGAAAACTGACCAGAGTCTGCTGGTCAGTGTCCTTAGACCAGCACAAAACTAGGTATAGCGCAAGCAGCTTCCTATTCCTATGTAGCTTGGCAGCAACTGTATTAACAGTTATAAAGCATCATGATTTGAGCTTTAAGAGTTTAACTTAAAACAGCTGTACACCTATGTGGCTTTAAAATTCTGTTTCAGGGCTAAAGCATTCAAAAAACTTGGAAATTATAAACTTCAGGTGTGGAGGAAGGAAAGAGAAGTGTAGGAAACCATACCTTAATTCACCCTTTTCCAGTGGGAAGCATAATGTTACACATATCTATTTCTAATTCTCTTCTTGTAAATTATAAAAATATTTCTCCTGAAAATTTTGAAATAACCTCCCCCTGACAGAAGTGTCCATAGCGGAAAAAAAAAAAATCAGCCTACATGGTTAGAATTTGAAAAAAATTGGAAGTAATCAGAATTGGAAGTAATTATTCATAAGAATAATAAGAAACAAGCTATAAGCCCTGGCCAGAATAATAGGATGGGATCTAAAGAGATTATACCCTTTCCAAAAAAACGATATAGTACTTCTAATTACTACTCTGATGCATGAGCTAAGCTTCTGTTCTTGAGTGATCAGTGATTTCTCTGGACTTGAAGATTAAGATATGTTTCAAAGACTCTAAAAGCATGACAAAACTGAGATGCTTTTACCTGTTGTATACTAAGAGGTGTTAGGATTTCTTCTCCCCTGAGAATCATCGACCTCTGAGTCAATGCTTCTGTTAGCTGTGTGGAGTCCAACCCCAGTAACTCAGCAGATCTACCCAGGGCTGGCAAAAGAGAAAGACAAATTCAAATACGTCCTTAAAAGTATAAAGCTACAAAATCAATTTGTTTTTTTACTATTATTATTACTACTACAACCACCACCACCATTTAAGATGCTCTTAAAATGACAGGGATTAGAGATGAAAACACAATGAGAAATTCTAGGATACTGTTTTGCTGCTCATGAAAAAGCATAAATATGTGCAACTGAATGAAATTAACAGCAGAAGTACATCACAAGTAAGTCACAAATATTTATTTTCCTCTTAATGCTACACATTAAGAATTCAAGTAATCTACTAACACATTTTTCCAGATACAAACAGTAATTGACTCTTTGTCCACATGAATGTGCTTCTGTTTTGCTTGGGATGATGAGGATAAAACAATGAAATTTTTCTTCCACGCATATATTAATTTTCAGTTTTGCTATGATGTGGTATATAAAGCTGTACATAATGCTATTCTCTAATGCCATCTTTAAACAGATATTTTAAATTCCCAACAGCTCAATCTTTAGGCGTATCAACACACTCTTTCAGATACGTAACTGAAATATTGAAAGCTCTAAATAAAGACACTTTCAGTGAAAATCTTGATTAGGGAATGTATTTGAGCATTTATGTTTTATCAGTTCGAGAATATTTCAAAGAAAGAATTAGATTCAGATAGAACTTTATTACTGTTAATGGAATAAATATGTGCCCAAGGTCTTCCCAAATTAAGACCTAGCATCCAGCAGCAAACTACTTTGCCTTATCTGTCAAACCCCATTCTCCCAAATTAAGATTTTAATCAACATTTACAGATGTTAAAAAGCAGTAAAACCCTTTCACTCCTTGTCTTTGTTATGTTCAGACATACTAACAACAAAAAAGACTTTCAGAACCCCAAGAAACATTCAGATTTGGTGCACAGCCTTCTCACCTGTTTTAAAGGACACTTGTGCCCCACCAGCAGTGATAAACTCAATGTTTCCCAGATGCAAAATTCCAGCCAACAGCCTCAGAACGTCTCGTACTTCCTCCCTGCTGAACTCCATCACTTCCATTGCAGTCTGGAATGACATGTGAGCTTCTTCAAATAACATGCACAGACTCAAAAATGGGAGGCCTTAGGAAAGCATGTCAGGACTAAAAGAGAGCTGGCTCAAGTCCATTCCTTTGGTTTCATCCCAAACTGAATACACTCTAAGGCATCACTGGGACATCCTGGAACATGTAGCATCACTCTGCTTTTAAGAAATTTCATTTTGATGCTGTAATGATGTTGTAATTTGCTTTCAAATTCATCATTAAAATCGTATAAATATTGGAACGAACCACTGAGCTGTGCATCAGATGCAATTACTATAATTTGAATTATTAATTGATCACCTCCTGCATGTTTTTACCAAAATTTGCCTATCGGCCTTGTAGATAACAAGGCATGGGGGAGAAAACATGGCAGCAAGTAAGATTTGATCATTTTTGTGCCCAAACATGCACATTACCATGTCTGACGTGGTCTGACAACTTCCAGTCAAACTGAGGAAGAAAGGTATCTATATAAAAAGTGTTGAATTTATGAATAAACAATATGGCAACAATCAAGGCTCAACTACATAAATGAGGAGAAGAGCAAAGAATAGAATAGAATAGAATAGAATAGAATAGAATAGAATAGAATAGAATAGAATAGAATAGAATAGAATAGCAAAAAATATTAAAAGAAGCACTAAAACAAGAGGAAGACATGCTTTCCTTCAACACAAAAGCGGTAATTGTATGCCTCTTGAAATGACCAAACTTTCCAAACTTGGGTGTAATATGACACCAGACCACAGTTTTGTACCCTTACAGTCAGACTCATCATGTTATAGTCACTGCAGGTGTTTGACAGATGACACATTTCATCTTTCATAAATCATCCTTTACAAATGGAAAAGCCTCAGACTTATCCCACAATTCAAAGCAGGGTAGAGATAATAGCTGAAGGTTTATTTTATAAATCAGACCTCTCACAAGATAAGGGCAGAAGCACTACAAGTTCATCCCCCTGCTCACTATGCTCTTCCTTCCTGTCTCCTATAAAGAAAGTTTCCCTTAAGTAACATTTCCAAGACTTGTGCTGCAACAAAAACAGGCAAAGGAGGTGTCTGTAACAGGAAAAGTCAGGTGAGAGTGAGCTTCTGTCCCCCTTCTCTGGGAGTGCAGCCTGGCAGCCCCATTGCCAGTCTGACCACGCTGCAGGCAGCAGGCAAACATCACCTGCCCAACTGATTTCATGGTCTGCCTAGCCTGGGATGATTAGCACAAATGAAATGTCATGATAATCAACTTCAGCATGTGAATCCAACATAGGTAAGTTACCAACATTTCCAGCACTTCCCTCTGCCAGACAAGATGAGGGATTTTTACACTGAAAAAATTTGCTGCATCAACTACATTAGTTCATCAGTTTGGCAAAAAGATTAACACAGCCAACCAAGAACAGTTTGGTGAAGTGCATAAAACCAAATGTTTCATCTGGTTTTTAAAATCTAAAACACATCACCTCAGTGCTACAATACCCAATTAGCATGGTCAGTATGGTCTAATTGCTGTGGAGGTGAGACATAAAGCCATTCAAAGAGATTCCATCAGGACCTGGGTTTTTAATCTGTGCTTATGTTTTCATAACTCTATTGTGTAAGCTACTTCATACAACTGGATTTCCCAGCTGCAACTTCAAGAGTCACAGGTGCTTTACTCCCTCTGTGCTGCACTGTAGACTCCACCCAGAAGATGCCACGTGATTTGGGCAAAGCATTCAGATGGAAAACCAGTGATATATCTATATCTATATCTATATCTATATCTATATCTATATCTATATCTATATCTATATCTATATCTATATCTATATCTATATCTATATCTATATCTATGTCTATATCTATGTCTATATCTATATCTATATCTATAGCTATATCTATAGCTATATCTATAGCTATATCTATAGCTATATCTATATCTATAAAAATGTATATGTGTGTGTATATGTATATGTATAAATATCTGTAATTTAAAACAATGCAAAGAAAGGCAAAGGCATGTAAAAGTCTCACTGACTTGCCAACAGATATTGTTTCCATTTCAAAACATAAGCATTTTGCTAAATTACAGCACACTTTGAAACAACAGAGTAAAAATGAAATACTGGAGGAAAGATAAAGGCATGCTCAAAATGATAGTGAAACATTTTGAGAAAATATAAATCCCTGTAAGATTAATGCCTCAAGGAGAGAGCTGCACATGGAGGAAAGTATAGGAAGGCTTTTTACCCTACTCTGTCAGTGAGCTCCACACACGTGAATTTCCAGCACTTTTAAAGCAAAAGAACTAGGGAAGCAACTCACAATGACTTCCTTGAAAGAATCTTTGTCATTGATTGTCTTATCCGCTATACATCCAGACTGGTTCAGGTAGTGGTAGTTCTCAGGTACAGTTAAGTAAAAAGCATCTAATGAGAGAAAACAGAGTGAGTGAAAAGAAATACCAAACCAGAAGTACTCCACAAGTTCCTATGTCAGAATTAAGCAGTTCACAATTCATTTGCTCAGAAATTATGACAATGCACAAGACAAGGTTTTATCTTAAAATCAGATTGGGGGTTATTTTGCTGGCTTTTGTTTTATTTAGCTGCATAATAGAGTTAACTCTACTTTTTAGCATGCAAAGACAGCAGGCCCATAGGGAGATGCTGAGACAGCTTTAGGCAATTTTGCACATATACAAATGTCGTGTCTTTTGTTCAGTGGATTTATTCTTTATGAGAAAGGATTAGAGCAACCAGAATTATTTATCTTTGTTGCTGTGGAGTTATTTAGTACCAGCAAAAATATTCAGTTTGAACACAATGAGGCATATTTGTCCCCAAGTAATTTTCCCAAGGCTACAGCAGAAGTTGGGAGGAAAACTAGCATCAGCTCAGTGACATTCTTCAGCTAAGTGGGTTCCTTTATCAAGTTGAGCTCAAATTCACACTCACTGAATCCCATCTGAATAAATAACCTATTTCTCAGCTTGGGTTAGTGGGTTTCTGCAGTTAAATTCTCCACTGCTGTCACCACTGCTGACTGCTAGCAGACTACAGTTGTGTGACTTGTGCTTTGCCACTCACCTTTCTCTCTCTCTTCTATCCCTGCCAGCAGAGCATAGAATATATGATAATTTCTTTCCCCAGGGTTTTGTCTTACTACACGATTCTGTCAAAGTAAAAAACAGTTTTCACTTAAGTGATCATTCTTAAAGACAGTTTTTTTTATCTACAGTTTCAGACAAAGATTAAATCAAACACAATTAAATAACCAAAAGCAAATATAAACTTACTTTTTCCAATAAATCTGGAGCCAGCAAGAAAAGCTTCAGTCAAGGAATAAAACAAAAATCAATTAACGCAGAAGCTTTTTATAATCATCCTTCTTTCTTTGAGACAATAGAAAGACTATCACGGTCTTTTCTTATAACATGCTACGCCTGTTTCATACAATACACCTACAGCAAGATAAATAAAGTAGCAACAATAATATTGTAGCAGTTCTAACATCAGTGTATCAACACCTTCTCTTCCATCTCATCATAACTGGATTTGGCAGATTCTGAATTTTAAATGACATCTATTTTCCTTTGCCTTTTATTTTTTTTTTCCCCCACTGAAAAAGCAGTTCATATTTAAAACAGCAGGTAACATTCCCTTGGAATATTCCTCATCCCCACACCTCTGGTGTTCTGGTGGAGCTGGCTCATAGTCTGAATTTGCCAAATGCAGGACAAATCTGAGGATTTAACCCACCCAGACTCACATCGCAGAAACTGAGCAGCTCTGCTCTTTCAAGTACTTTTCCAGAGAAGTAAGCAGCTTATCTTTGGATACAGTAATGAGGGAAATGGCTGACAATGCAAGTTACTCCCAAGGACTCAGGCTGTTTTAGCTCATTACATGGGAAATGCACACGAGCCATGTCACACTAGCAATACAAAATGCTGCTCCTCCGAGTGTACATACACCCCATGCAACCACAAAAGCCTGTGTGAATTTGGTGTTGCTGCTTCCCCTTCCCACGTACATCAGCTCAATTTAACTGCTGGCGTATATTTCAGGATGGGGTGAAAGGACAGACAGAGGCAAGCCAGTTCTCCCTCAACCCTCCACCAAGGAGGTACATGGCTACATGGGCACTTCCCACAAACAGAGGGCAAATCACCAAACGAGGATACAATCCATAATTCTTCCTCCCTGAATATTTCCTTTCTGACAGATGTTCAGCTGAATAAACTTCCCAAAGCGACTTGAGTTGTTGTTGTAAACAGTCTTCGCATTGCCAAAAGCTTCCATAATTGGACTGTGAAGACAGAGAACGACAGAAGTGTTAACATGTGACCAGCATGCCAACAACTTCACATAGGCCTGGTGAAAGGAGCAGCGCTCTGACAAGCTCCCCTCTGACACTCAGCAGCAGCCTACACACCAGCATTACCCTCCATTTAGCAACGGGCATCTCAGTTTCCTAGCAGAAGATGCAAACATTCATGCAACAGGAACATAAATGATACTGAACTACTCTGCAGCTGCAGAGTAGTAACTGTTACTTGCTGCTTCTTTTGTAATCGCACAAAAGATGCACACAAAGTACTCATGGCAGTACTGAAATCATAGAAATAAGAAATCTCAGCGCATGCGAATTGCTAGACAGATGTAAGGAGTCCTTGTCCTAGGGCAATTAAAGAGAAAAACAAACTACATCAAGATACAGCACGAACAGCAAAGATGAAGCAAGATAAACAAAAGTAATAGCATCTCAAATTGCCTTTGTTTTTAAATAGTTTAGAACTGTGTCATTTCACGTGAACACCAAGATTTCTTTTTTATTTGTGTAGATTGTGTCCAATTTATCTGCTGCATTTACTCATGTCTTATCAGTTCTTATCTTCCCTTTCCTTAGCAAGCTTTTATCACTTGAGCACTTTATCCTCACCATGCTGTATCTTGTTTTACCATATCCTCAGGCTACACAAACTGAAGGAAAGTTTTCTCCCTCCCATTACCCATTTCTCTCATTCTGATTATCTGAATTCAGCCCCATACAAAAATGAAAGTCATTATTAAAGCTTCCTCCATTTCAAAACTCTGCATATTTTTCCAGAGATAGAGATACCACCATGCTCACAACTCTCTAGAGCAGACAGGTGATTTTGTTTAATGGAGTATTTCCCTTTCTCCAGTATACATTTTACTATTCAGTAAACACACACACACATTTGATTACATTGCAAACTCTTATTTCAATGTCAAGGCTTATGTCTTCTGAAAAAATAGCTGTGTATTGAAAGATCCAATACCTGCTCTCAAGAATAGCTTGCTCCACACAGGAGGTCTTCTCTCTGGAGGTCAGCTCCAGTGAATGTTGGCTCATTGCAGACAAGAACTTAAGAATCAGCTTAGTGCTCTCCGTCTTACCAGCACCACTTTCACCACTGAAAGAAGAGAAGGAAATGGTTTGCACATTCCCAGTGGCCAGTGAGGAAGCCCTGAGTTTGGCTGGCCACCCAAATTCTGCATTACTGGGGGTCAGGAACACTGGGGTAATTGGAAGTGACAGTCAAATGGAGCCAGAACATGCCATTAAACTTCCTGAATATGACATCCAGGGGAAAACAAGCTGTCCTTAAGCTTCATACCACTGCTCAGACAGCATTTCAAGGCACAGACTGCATATGCACACACACCTAGGAGGCAACAAAGAGCTCTCTGAATGCAAACAATTATCCAACACTTCCCACCATCATGTTAAAACAAAGTCACAACAAAGGCATGGCAATGGGCAGGGATAAAGACCAAACAAAGAATTAAGATGGGAAAGTTTGGGATACATTGCAGCAATCTAGCTAATGAAGGAGCCCTGCTGAGAGGAGGAAGAAGTTAAAGACACCAATTCTAACACGTAAAGGTTACTCGTATCATTAATACTGACATTCTTAGCAAGCTACATAGTCTTTAAACAAACTTTTTACATATTTATTGAAACAAACCAGATCCATGTGAGTCCAAAATATACAATTTCCACCTCTCATCACCATCATAGATACAAATGCTCTCATCACCACCCACAGGAGAAAGCTATTTGATAATGCTAAACTGACATTTTCAAAATAAACTGTTAATAAGCAACCCTGCTAATACAAAGAGGATGCAATATACTCAGTTTCTCTTCAAAACCAACACTCTGTAAAGGGGAAGTTTAGATTTGGCTCATTTCCCCAATACCCTTTCCCTTCAATTATGTAGTCTAAACACACACTGTGGACCATTAAGAAATACAACTTCGGGTAAAGTTTGTCTAGTTTACTCACACTTCCTCTACAGTCATAGCATGGTATCTTAAGCTGTGGCCTAGCTCCTAATTAAGCTGTACCTAATTTCAGTTTACTCCCAAAGAAAGAGGGTACATTTTCATCTTACTTCACCTTTTCCATTGTAGCAAGTGGGAATTTTGTCATTGACTTTGATGGAGCACAACTGGGCATGTGAAGCAAGCTTAGATAATTTGACAGTCTTTTGTTGTGCCATTGCTGAGCAATGAGCCCATTGATTTTAGCTTATAACAAAGTATAACGATGCTTTCTAGAAAAAAGCAAGAAGAAAGGTACCACCCAAAAAAACAGCATGACATCCTTCTGCAAATGAATGTCAACAATAAAATTAGGGAAGAGACGTTCAGGAAACATAATGAGACATCTTCATAACTGCCAATATGTTCCAGCAGGTGTGATTCACCCATTATATTTATACCACATCAAACAAATTCTGTACTGTTTTCAATGTAATTTTACCCTTGACGTCTGGCCTTTTCAGTATTCCTTCCCTTTTTCTTTGCAGGCCCTCATTCACTCATCTCTTCTGCCCAAGAAGCAAATACCTAATATTCCTGCATTTAATACTCACCATAAAAAAACCACTTCTACTAGTAGTTTTGAGAGAGCTTCACAAACCCTTGCATTATTCTTGTCTAGTGCAATAAACCATGAAGTGATATACACCTCTTCCTGCCTAATTCTCTCCTTCTGAGCCACGCATACAGCTCAACAGCAGGCACAGGGTGACACTGAGGACATCACCTCTTTCATGGATATCATCCTTCCTCTGCCCCCACCCACTGTCCCTTGATCTGGAGAATCTGTAGAGTTCTATGGAAGCTGAAAGTTACCCCACTGTAACTGAGAGCCATACTACAAGTGAGATATTCAAAGCTGATGGAAAAATATCTCCTGCACCTCTCTGGTACAGCTGGCACTATGCGCAATTACATGCTCTTTTTTTTTTTCTTAGAACAGGAGAGACTCAGAACTGGTTCGGCTTTGAACCTGCCTAGTGACTATTCTGACAGTTGCCAATTGGAGATGCCCATGGAAGACATATGATTATTTCCCTTCTGTGTTCTTCCAGCTTCCAGTTATTTGCTGTTCAGAGGCTTCCTGATCTAAACCAGATTTTTACATGTCTTGTAACCCTCAATATATTTCTCTTCTATAAGTTTCTAGCCATACTGCCTTAAAAAGCAAATGGTCTTGTTTTTTACAGATTGACATCCTATTAGCTTCATTTGATACCTCTCAGTTCTCATGGTGGAAGGAGAAACCAACAATTCATTCTGGTACTTTCTGCTGTGCATGACTTGATGGTTAGTGCCCCAAATTCAAGGTGCCTGTCTCCATTCAGCATTTCCCATGTTATGCTTCTTATTACTTTTTAAAATTTTCCACTGAACCATCTTCAGTTCCGCAAAGTCCAAAGGATAGATTTACACAATGTTCTCTAGTCATTTAGTAGCAACCACTATTCACTTTTATAGTTATACAGGATCAACCTTTCAGAGTCCTATACAAATGTCCACCTACAAGGGTGAAAGCTTTCACCTACAGTAAAAGGGTGAATTTTTTAGTGCAACCTTTCCAGCAACCTTTCCAGCCCAGGAGTTTAAGTGCGCAGCTTGTTCCACATCACTACGTTCAGGACTGTGAACATATTAAGTCTGACAGCAGGCCAGAAGGCCCCCACTTAGAAGATGTTTAGACTTTCTCCATGACTTGTTCTGTGCAGGGCTAAGGGCACAGCAGCCTGGACTAACGACTGCCACAGCATAAAAAGGGGTCACTGAGAGAGACTCCTCATTCTGAAGGACGTAACACTAAACCATTTCCCTGTTCTGTCTGGGTAAGAGACAGAACAGTCTGAGTGACTGCTAATCGATGGCACACCAAAGGCACGGCTCCATGAGCACCTGTGGAACTCCTAACCCAGTCATTTAGCCCTCAGAAGCTAAATGACCAGAAGCCCTGCATGGGGGAATGGCCCAGGAAGGCCAAAGGATGCTTGAACTGAGACAGGAGGCCAGCACATGTCTTGACCCTACCTCCTCTTGGAATTTCTATCAGCTGAATACCACAGAAACCAGGAATGGTAGCTATACTTTTTCTTTTCTGTATCTTTTCTGACCTCCTCTTTCTTTCTTCCTCTGATTCCCTCTTCTTGAAGTTTTGTATAACTTAAAATTGGATGAGCTTAGAGTCGGCTAAGTTAAAGGGCTAAGTTAACGCTTTGAGAAGTGTTTTATGTTGACAGAATGCTGCTTTAAACTTTTGGAAAATTTCTCTGCTTTTCTAAAGTTACCAGTAAAGTTTTTTGTTGTTTTGACCCCTGGTCAGTATTTTTCCTGTGCATCTGAGTACATGAAAAAGTCCTTTTAAAAGTCTCATCAAGTGAGGTTTCTGGGGCCTTACAGTCTGCTGCCTTTAAAATCCCAAGACAGATACACACAGACAAAACAGGCCCCTTCAGCAAATATAATAAATCAAATGCACATCTGAACTTGGTGCGTCAGTTTCACAAGGTCATCACAACCGTCACAGGTCTGGGTCTCAAAAAAAGGGTTTGGTTCATAGTGACTTTCAAGCTGAAAAACAACATTGAAAAGTTTCAGGCCATCAGATAGCACCGGAGAGTTCTCACTCACAGCACTGACTTGAATATCATACAGAGCAATGGCTGTGGCTCACTTTTACTCCTTGGGAGCACTCTGATGTGGATCAATTACAATTTTACCTGAGAGAAGGGCATGTATTTCCTTCTGCACTTTAAACGGAGCAGTAAAAAAAAAAACCCAAAGCAAACCAAACCTAAAGATATTTTCCTATTCTTGTAATAAAGGTGTGGAGGCTTGAACTTGGTCTCGACTTGTGAACTTTAGCTAACCATGGGGGAGCTCAGCCCCTTTCCTACATCAGGACAAGCTGTTTGGCTACTGCTCACATTAGATGGACTTCTTCATATTCCTAAGGAACCCATCTGAAAAATCAGAAGATTTTTTTAACATGGTGAGCTTTATTCTCCCACCCTGTTTTAAATTAAACTGGACTCTGCAGTAATGGTTCAGACCAATATGAAACTGAGAGTTCATTGATGCCGATGTTTTTGTCTACAGAAAACCTCTAGCTATTTTAGCCTGGGAGACTTAAAACACCATTTCACAACTATATATATGTCCTAATACACCAGTTGTGTAGAGCTTCTTCAGTGTGCTGTTTTGTTGACATTTTAGGCTGCTAAGTCCTTTTTATGCAGCATTATCATGAATTAATGCCTGTTACACACACCAATAAATAAGCATCTTTGGGTGATTCAATTTATCATCTCTTCTCTATTTCTTTCCTTTTCACCTCTGACCTGGAAGGTTATACTCTAGAAAAATATAGTCTCACATTTAAATTATATTCTGATTTTTTTCTAATTTGTATTCTGCAATTTACACTTTCACCCTACCCCAGCCAGAAAGATATCCCAATATTGATATTTCAAAACACTAGAAGCATTTTCACAGGTTTTCGAACCCAAACACTGAAGGAAGAAGCTCTAAACCAAAGCTGAGCTAATTCTGGGGGCCAGCAGGGGGCACTTCAAGTCCAGAGGATCATCAGAAACCGTTACATGCGCCTTCCTTTGTGGGGCTGTTACAATTTGCCACCGAGTGCTGAAATCCCAAGGTCAGGAGCAGCTCAAACTGCCGATCAGAACGTTAGACCAACCCGAATAATTTCCTTATTTTAACTACTGTGTTTTCGAGATGCAACAGAATTCTCCTCTTTATCATTTCTTAATGCAAGACCAGAATATTTGTCTGAATTCAAACACTGAAGAGCTCCACATGGCTACTTTCTTTTCCAAACGCCAGTAGTAACCAAGAAAGTTACAGCGACAGTACAGTGACTTGTTGCAACATCTAATTCTAAGCCAGTAAAAGATGCAGGAATCACCAGGATGCTGAATTTTTCAACCGCACTGTTATATCTCCACTTCTTATGCCCTAAATTAGGTATGTGACCAACAGGGACTTCGCTAAGCTGTAGGAGGGCCATGAAAACCTTCAGTAATTAAAAAAAAATCCTATTCTGAGTCCTTCACAGATAGAGCAGATAATGCTCTTTTAGGAAAGCAGATTTGGCATTCAATTTTTTTTCATTTGAATTGCACGTTACCTCAATTGCTGCAGTTACAAGATATCCTTATATGGCTGTATTGTGCCATTTATCTGAAACACAGAACTTACACAAGTCACTGTTTCAATCCATGATCACAGTAAATAATTTTAAAAGGGATTCCTAATACAAAACTTCTCCATATAGTAATGGCTTATCTGTACCAAAGCACATGGTTTACAGAGCAGAGAGCGCTGAAGACTCCCCTGGAACATCACAGACTTCTGCTTATGTCCATTTTAGGATATAACCTGCTTTCCTCTTGGCAGCTTGTGAGGAACTGGAAGGGAAGGTAAAATACTGAGGCTAGTGCAGAATGGCAAAAATACCAATGGCCATCAGAAATTGTTTCGGTCCCTGAATTTGTGTACACAGGCTATTCACAAGTAATTGCATGGCAATAAAACACAAAATCATTAATCCAGGCTAACTATTGTCACATGACAAAGATCTCTGTGAATTTCATTTTTGTTTGGACTATTATCCGAACTCATCTTTATATACATAGAACTACATATTAAATAATAAGGAGAAATACAGCTAAAGAAAGTTGAAGAAACACACTCTTCAGCTTTGTGTCACTGCAAAGCAGAACCTGCCTAGAGGCATGTGCAGGTGGGCACTGTGACCTGTGAGCCTGCAGAAAGTTGCAAGCAGGTCTGGCTGTGTTGCAGCTAATCCATTTTTCTAACAACAGCTTGGGTGCTGAACTGCATACACTAAATCCCCCTCTTATCCATGAAGCCTTGCAACCTGGTCCATAATCTGAAATGTCAGTAGAAACTGCCTATTGCAAAAAGTGCTGCTCTCGCTCTGCCTCATCCCCTCTATCCCACCATCTGCCTCATGCTCCAGTCAGTCCTACAGCCACCACAAGGACTCCTGGGGAGGTCGGGAGACAGCCAAAATCATGTCAACTTGTGCTTGAAGAACTCTACACGTGTAACCTCATGGTGCAGGAAGGTGACAGCAAGTAGGCCTAATTACAAGAGCGTTGAGCAGGCAAGAGAGGAGAGGAAGGGGAAACAGAAGGTCTCTGACCGGCTTGAGCATCACCCCCTGCCGGTCTGGTGCCATGCTGCAGTGACCTGCTCCTCCCTATCTGGCAGGCCAGACTTTGGTCTCACTGCCTGTGTGTGAGCCAACACAGCTGAGCTGGCAGGCTAGGGAATGGGAAAAGAGCTGGCTGCATTTTCAGCTCTTCTGGAGCCAGAAGGAAGGAGGAGCTGAAAGCAGTGAAAAGCTATTGAATTGCCAACTGCTCCCTAACGCACACTCGGCCACAGCCAGATCCTGAATACCAGAGACACAGTGGTTCAAACGGGAAGCTATTAAATCACCATTAAATTAAAGCACAACAAGATTAAGCAAAGAAGATTAATCAGGCAGAATTAAGTGGGTGAAATGTGGAGGGGTTTCTCTTTTGCTATTCTTATTTACTGCATCTCTCAAGAACTGGTAGGTTAATTTTTTCTTTTCCGTCCATACAGGAATCAGGGTCTAGTGATGACAAACTACTGAGCTACACAGGGATGTTTAAACTGGTGGGAAAACACTTAGGGTAACATTTGATGTGTGAAGACCAAAAAATGCACAAAAATACAATAGATGTTTTTCACTAAATATAATTGTGAAATGCGTAAAAGAAAATTAAATTGTGTTAAAAGTGCACAGAATGACACAAAGCAAGTTCAGAACTCTCTTGAAACTGTGGTGTTTTAAAAGCCTGCTTTCTTTCTGAGTTCTCCCCATGTGGCCTACAGCCACGTTCCCAAATCCCCTTGGAAGGCTCTCTCCATCAGGGATGCCCAAGGCAGCAGCAGGCAGCACTCACCTGATGAGGATGCACTGGTTGTCGTGGCGCTTCCAGAGGCATCGGTAGCACTCGTTGGCCACGGCGAAGATGTGCGGCGCAATCTCACCCATGTGGTGCTTGCTGTAGCGCTCCATGGCGGCGCAGTCGTACAGCCCCGGGATGCTCTTGTAGGGGTTCACGGAGGCAACTATTGAGCCAATGTACGTCTGCAAGCACATAGAACCCCCCAGGGCTGTTATCACATGTGGGTTGGAACAGACAAACACTCTTCTCAAGTGACAGACAGAAAACACACATTTGCAAAACCATAACAATCCTTTGGGTAAAGGCGGCCAGCAATTTTCCCTGATTTCTCCCTTTCAATACAAGCAACAAAAGGGCAAAAGTTATTCCCACCTCTGTCATGTTCTCAAGCTTACTCCACCTATAACACTGAGCTTATTGACTGTACAAATCCCTGCCTTAATGCTGCTTACAGCTGCATGGTCATGCCTAACAGCGCTGGCCTACAGCTGCTTCTCATGTGTCCTTCGGGACTTGCTGAACTTACTGAAAGTCTGACTGAGCCCAAAGTAATGGTGGAAAAGTCTGTATTTCCATGTAGAGTATCTAAGTCCTTCTCTGCTACTCACTTTTAAAACAGAAGTATCAGGCATTATGGTAGACACCAGGACCATTATATTTAGAATAGCAGACTCTAAGAAAAGCGTGTGAAGCAGCAGATGCTCCAAAAACACTGGGTTTCCTCAACATTTTTAATATTAGTTGAATGCAGAACAGCAGCTGGCAAGTCATTAATTTCTATCCCACTGCAATTAGAGAGCACATCAGTCAAAACCACCCAGGTAGCAGCTTATGCCCATTCCCATTGCCTTAACTCATGAGGCTGTGGTAACTTGATCATTTGCAACAGTCTGTTCACAATGCTGTTCAATTTCTCCCTCACCCTCTATCCACTTCAATATATTTTTCTAATAAAATCACATTAAGTGAGGTAGGAGATAACACTAAGCATGCTATCTCCAGAGTTTCTGGGGCATGTGAAATTATTGATATACTGCATTGCATGTGCAGTGTTACTGCTGCAATACCAATTTCATTTTGCTAAACATCCTTTCTGCGGCTACAGGCAGGAGGCTGACACCTGGCTTCAACAGCCCTGCTCTGGACTGGTGGAGAGCCAGCCTGGGCAGCCTCCAGCCCTGTAGCACAGCCCCCATGTACAGACAGATGCCTCACCAGCAGCCAACCCTCTCGTCGCCGACAGAAACCAGCTGTGAAGCTGACAGCAGCACTGGGGCTCTCTTCATCTCCACAGCACCCTAACCGGAGATGGATGGACAAGGGGAGCAGCATCTTGCAAACCACGGACAGGCAGCCCCATGTCCTCCTCCTGCAGCCTCCTTCTCTAAGCCACCCCAGGGCATTCGCTAAGACAAAGGAACCATTGGTTTCCCCATACTTTCCTTTCCCCTCTGTCCATCTCTTTTGCAGCATTTTACAGCATCTACCTGCCTCCCTCTTTTTCTCCTTAATTAACATGCAGTTATTGTTGTGTATCAGCTCTCCTTTCTCACTGTTACCCTGCTGTTACAGCCCCCATTATCCACCTGTTCCCCCTCCATCAGGCCTGACACAAATTGCAGCTTTGAGCTTTTGCTAAGGGAACTGCAGCGGTGTCCTTGAAATCGTGACAATTTCATTAGCAGTAAGGGGAATATCCCTCCTCACTGTAACTCTAGTATCTTTTACAGAGTAGTGAATTTTCAATCTGTGTGTTTTGTAACACCACCCCCCACCACCACCCTCCCAGGCTGTGCAACAGCTCAGAAGATTTCATCTAGTGGAGAGATACCATTTCAACATGAGATCGTATCACAGGGCAATTACAGCCCTGAGACAACAGCTTAATTTCCTGGGATCATCCCCTCTTGGATTCTTAAATAAGTAATAAGTAACAAGGATGGCTCTGAAAACAGACTTCCTCTGTTTGATACATATTTCAGCACAGATTGTACAGGGAAAAATTTTAAGAGGCTTCTTTTTTAATTACATGACTGCAGTGCAAGAATGACCAACAAAAGAGACTGCTACAGATCTTCCTCTTTCCCTTATTAAAGTCTGGCTGAAGTCTTTGGAAAAGAGTAACTTGAGGCACGCCATCACAACAGATGCCAAGGCAAAGATGTAAATTAAAAAATCCCCATGAAACATGATATCATCTAGCTTTATAAGTAAATAATCACTCTATAGCTTCTGCAAGATTAAGTACCTGACAGAACAGTATCTCCACTATAAAGAACTGGCAAAACTGCATCACCATGGGCTACACATTGTGACTTTTCTGCTTTTCTCATAAACAGTAAATATCAGAAGAGGTGACAGCAGTCCACTTGTGCATACACTTATTTAAAATGGGGCAATCTTTCACATGACTTAAGCACAATTTTTTTTAAGTGACAGAAAGACTTCAGAATATTAGTCATTACTGTGAATTATAAAAGTTTATTAAAGAAAGTGAGCTGGCTTCATTGCCTTGTAATTCAATAAGAAATAATAGAGAAATGGGCGGTGTATCATGGCAATGAAAGAAACCTGGAGAACAGCAGAAATCATACTCATGAAAACAATTTCTAAATCACCTCATGGAGTAATACTTAGGACATGTCACTATTTAAAAAAAATAATTTTCTCTATCTTTTTCTTTCAGCAAAAACATGAAGAACCACAACCTCTACTGACAAAGGTGCAGCTTTGTGGTTCCAGTCTTCTGGTGCTTTAAGTATGTACTAGCCTCTTTGCAGGACAAGTTAAATGCATGCACAAACTGCCACCAAATTATAATGGCACATGACAGGACAAACTCAGGACCTCAAAAAACAACTTCCTCATTCCAAGGCAAAATCAGGAAAAAAGTGTGTTCTTCACAGACACAGTGTATCACATAAATCACTTCCCAGGTGTCACAGTCCAACTCAGGGGTAGCCACCACCAGCTCAGTCTGCATGGACTATTGAGTTCACTGGCCCAAGCAAAAGTTCTGCCTTTACCCAAGGCAGTTCAGCAAAGCATCAATGGGCTGAAGCAGCACTGTTATCACAAACTATTCCAATTATTTTAGAAGTTCACGTTAAGAGACAAATCTTCAGAAGTCTTTGTAAATTGCCTCTGGGATACTCAACTGCAGCAAGATCTACTGCTGCAAGAATAATTTCCTACATCACTTCCAGGCTTACCACTTATCCCATCCAGTACCTATCTCAAGATCTTACTAGTAGCAATATTTTATAAGCAGTACATCTAGTCTCCACCCTGGCAGCTCTAAGAGCCCCTAAGTTTGGGACTTGGGGGAGGGGAGAAGGATGTAGGTACTCCCATGAAGAATGCTACCACCTTCCAACTTCACAGAATCACAGAATGGCCTGGGTTGGAAGGAGAGCAAAAATCATGCAGTTCCAACACCCCTGTCGTGGGCAGGGACAGCTTCCACTGGAACAGATTGCTCAATGCCCCATCCAATGTGGCCTTTAACACTTCCCAGAGATGGGACATCCACAACTTCTCTAGGCAAACAGTTCCAGTGTCCCCACCCTCACAGTGAAGAATTTCTTATTCATATCTAACCAAAACCTATTGTCTTTCAGTTTGAAGCCCTTTCCCCCTGTCCTGTCAGTACACGCCTCTGTAGAAAGTCCCTCTCACTCTTTCTTGTAAGTTCTTCCACTCACCCTCCTTTGGAGAACCTGAGCAGCCACAAAACACAACCCCTTTCCTCAAGGCAGACCTTCTGGTTTGGCAAATGCAAGCACCTTAGCAGCAGGTTAAACTACTGTAAAAATAGAGAAAAAATGGAGGACTGCTCAGTGGACGTGTTCTGTCTCCTGAACACTATTTTGCACCAGACATCAAATATATCATCAAATTAAATGGGTTAGCAATCAGAAGCAGGATATCCAAATTACTATATTATGCCAACATCGCAAAGCAGGTGAAATTTCAGAAAAGGTATTTACACATAAGAATGACACCTCCACTTTGCTTGTAAGACAGTAATCTAAATTTTCTTTTTGTTCTTCGCAGTTTCTAATCTGATTCTGGAAGTCAATAATTACTTATTTTATGAAAGCATTCCAAAGCAATTATGAATAGAAGAAATGCTGCCAGAGCACTAGCAAGCAGACAGGGGAGTTCTGAAGATTTCCAGTTGAAATAGCTGGAAAGTTTTTCAGTGCCAAACTGTGAGAACTCCTGTTAGAAGCCTTACCCCTTAAACCCATGGCAATGATCAGGGTAGTTTACTATTCCCTGTTATATTATTGACTCAACACTTCAGACAGAGCCACACACAAACTCTTGAACTACTTTGGTACAGACTAAACCAGCAACAACTTGTTATCAGATCATGGCTGATATATTTATTTAAACCATAGTATAAATGAAAGTTCAGTTACTCAGCCTGAATCCCAATGCAGCACTTTGATTACTGTATAAAAGGTTGGGTTCCTTTTGCACTTTCAAACTTTTACTGGAATTTTACATTGTTAACTCATCTCCTGAAACACTTTCCCTCACAAGCCACAGACACTCCTGCTCCTCCTTTCAGCAAAAAGGAAAAACAAGATTGTTTGCTGATCATTAAAGGACTTTCAAAATTAGAAGTTCCAGACCTATCTTCTCAGCTAGACATTGAGTAAGGCAAGACAAAATGAAAGATGTACTTTAGAAAGGAAGAGATTTTTCATCAGTTCTTTGAAGGCTTTTTTGTTTGTTGCCTTCTGATAGCAATTAGCTTTGAGCCTCTGCCTTGAAATCATCCCACAGTTCTTCAAACCCTGAAAAACAATTTGTTCTTTAAGAAGACTTCACAAAGACTGCTGATACTCACAGAAATACTCTAGCAAAACTTAACATAGTCACAGTAGTCCTGTCTAACATGAGAGGTTTTTGTTTTTTTTAATAAAGACACAACCAGTGTATTTTACTTTGATGCCAAACAAATATAAATGACATACAAGGTTTTATTGATCCAAATAGGCTTTAGTGTATTTTACACTTAGAGTTAGAAGAAAAGAATTTGTAATATATGAACAAAATACAGTTTTAAGTGTCTTACCTTCCCATACAGAAAAGGCTTTCAGACTAAAAGAGAAAAAAGAAGAGTGAGAAATTTCCCCCTCAATTTCTTTCTCAGATTCTCTATAATGAAAAAGCAATGAAAAAGGAAACTGCCCTAATGGAACACCACTTCATTAGTCCTATAAACCAAACATACTGACTATACCAGAGCCCCTTTGCTTTTCATCTTTTCCCTTTCACAGATGCTTTTTAAAATTTTGGAGTATATCCTTTCAGGTTTGTTCCACATCCAGCAACCATACACCTTCTACTTCTTCCCCTTCGTGTCAAAACTTCTCCACAATAACTTTTCTGTTTCTGAAGATCCTTTATGATATCTGTGTTCTACCCAAGTTCGCTTTTCCCATGTATGGTCATCAAATTTATTCTGCACTGCTTTTCTCATGGTCTTTCACCCTGTACATCAAGGTGTCCCTCTGTACTTCACAGACTTCTAGTATCTGAAACATCCCAGTCTTCCTGCTGCAGGGAAGGACACACACTTCTTTTAGGCTTTCCATATCTCATGCTACAGGGAGAGTGGGAGAGAGAGAGGCAGAAGCAGACTGGAGGACTCTGTTGAAGCACATTAAGTGCTGCTCCTGAACTAAATCTTCGATCAACAATCTCAACAGAAACCAAAACTGCTTGCTTTACTAAAACATAAGAAGACTACATTACTCTATTTCTTTCCATCATTGTGTTTCTTTACTGCCACCAAAAATCAAAACAGTCTTCACAGCTTGGAACTAGAGATGCTGGAATAGATCAAATACAGAAACTAATACATTTTGTTACAGATATATAAGTCAACATCAAGAAACAAGACTTTGTCCAGCTGTCTAAAAAGCACTTTCAAGCCTTTCTGCTTTAGAACATGAAAAATCTATGTTATTATAGAAAGAATAGCATATTTACTGATGCCTCAAAAAATATATTTCTGGATCATTTTTGAACAACTCCTGACTTTCTTGGAGTCTCTTAAGAAACTGATTCTGTTTCTGAAAAAAAAAAGGTGGGGTTTTTTTTTTTTGTTTTTGTTTTTTTTTTTAATGGGGTATTGGTATTAACTTGCCAATTTATTCCACAAATATTTTTTTCTGGGCTTACCTTTAATATATGGGAAACTTCAAATTAAACTGCAGTGCAACTGGCTCACCTCAAAGCTGCTTCTACGTTACTTTTACAAAAGGCATGGGAAAAGATTTTTATCACCACTCCACACAACCTCTGCATCTCACTTACCTTTAAATCATCACAGCTACAGGATCATTACCAAATAACAAAACCAGTGTTTTCACAGAACATGCAGCGGCAGGTAACTTTTAAAAGACCACAAAATAGCCATCAAACTTAGTTATGTTTCCAACACCAAATTTTAAGGTGTCAGAATGAAAAAGCTGGGAACAGAAGAGTTAGGTCCACACTGCAGATATGGCCTGCATGGTTCAGAGCTTACTCAGGTGAAAGGATTGATGGTAATCAGGGCTGAGTTTATTCTGTGTTAAAGACAACCGTCTGCCACATACACATCAGCAGAAAAGGAGAAAGATGGCTGGGCCACATTTTGGTGTGTTTTTTAGGGGTGGCAGAGGAAGGGGTGACGGTATGCCATAAAGAGGATGATAATTAATGCCCTCATTCATGGTAGGACCTCGATTTATCCTCACTGTGGTAAGTATGCCCTGTCTTTCAGCTAGTCCCATGCTAATTTCAGTGGGACAGAATCCAGCTGTCTCATGTCTGAAGCAAAGCCTCTTTCTTAAAAACCATAATCAAAAAGAAGTACTACACTACAATTTTAAATGCTTTTTAAAACTACATGTTTTAAATGCTTTTTGACCAGTCAAGCCATTTCTAAGATGGAAATGCCATACTCTATAATCACCTTTCCATGCTTGGGCTCCTGAAGTCCTCACCATGTCTGATGACTCATGGTGAACTTCCCAACTGCCCAAATTTACATCAGTTTTGCTTTTCTCTGTATCCTTGTGCACTCAACATTATGACCCCCTAAACCATCCTATTTTCTTCTTAAGGTCAGCTGTAGGACTGATTGCAAAATGAGCTGTTTGTAAATACACAGGCCACACTACAAACACAAGAGTTAGCACCCATAGGAGAGGACCTTTAGAAGGGAACCAGAACATGACACAGAATGTCGCTAGAAAGATCAGCTACCTACAGCCAAAACCCACCTTCTACATGTTCTCCTTGTTACTGTTTTTGCTAAGTGTCTTCTCACACTGCTCAGCTGTACTTTCAAACCATGTCCTTCAGTCCACGATGGAAACTGCAGCAGCCTCTCCCAGCAAGCACTTCCCTGCTGGCCTTTTCTCCTCCTGTGCTGAGCACAGATCAGAGCCAAGGCATAACAGACCAAAGCCTTTTCAAAGCCAGGCTTTATGCTTGATTCCACCAGCACAGTTCACAAGAAGATTTTGGAACCATTTTGGATTATTTCAAAACATGATTTCAGATGATCACAGGCAACTCTTGGGCAACAGGACACTCTCTTAGATGCAGCCTTGTATGTTATGTTGACCCTTCAATCCAGCTAATGTGACCTTAAGCTTCCTTTTGTGCAACAGCATTAAGCAACACCGTCTTGTTCCCAAGCCCCTCCAAGGGCAAAAACTGTGCTATCTCTTCACAAAAGAAGTTGTACTCTGTAACCCAGCTACCTTAACTTCTACACTGAGAGAATCCTTCGGCTCATTACAGCTTCAGTCTTGCACATTCATTGAGTCCTTGCCCTAGGAAGCTAAATGAAACTGTCTAGGTGTGTTTCTTAAGGGTTAAAACCTGGGTTTTGGTCACCTTAGCTGCCAATGTAAATACCCAAAACTGCATGAACTGCATGGAGGCGGACACCATTCTGCTTCCACAGAAGGCTCAGAGATGGTGAAGACCTCTCCACCTGATTAAGAGATAAAATCACAACTTAATCTCATCTTTTTTTCCTCTTAATTTTCTCCTCCTGGACTTGTTCCATGTGGATGGGGATTACTCAAGGAAACACTACAAGTGTTATCCTGAAGCCACACAAAGAACAGTCCAGTTAGGCAGTTGAAACCAATATAAAGAAAGGTTGATAAGAGAGCACTGTTACAGCCAAAGGTAAAAACCAAACCAGCAGATAATAACACAGGCACCACACATTTTTCCTTCTTTAAGATATTCACATGTTTCTGGCAGTTTTTCTCCGGCATAAAAAGCACTGAGTTTCCTTGTTTTTACTGTACTTTTCTGCTGACTAATACAATGCAATCTCTACCATGCAGTAGTCCTATCTACTGGGTCAGAATAATGATCTTTTGTACAGTTTTCATATAAACAATTACTGAAAAATTTCTCTCTTCACCCTCGCCAAGCTGATAGAGGCAATGAGCTCCTGAACACAAACACAATTGATCAAAACAAGACATTGATTTTTGTTATTTTCATGGGCTGCAATACAGCATGTGAAAATAAGTTTGCACATGAGACTGCAGCAATCTGTGTGCACAATTTTAACCAGGCAAGCTCTAGCTCAAATCAAAAAAGGCCTCACAAAAAGCAGAGACCCCATGGCTTATCATTTCATTTCAAATGGCCTGTGGCCACGCACTAGTTCTTTCTCCTGCTTTGTTATTGCACAATGCTCAAATGAGTCTTTCAAAACTGTCTGAAGGTCTAATTTACCCTCCAGCAAGGAAAAGAAAAAATGGTCTTCTTCCTTCCTATACATTCATACTGGAGATGAAGGGGCTTTTCAGAGAAAATACACACAAAGGAAAACCAAAATACTGGTAAAATTATGAACTAAAGAGCAGTGTCTCAAGAACACTGGCAAAATATTTTATATAAAGCTTCACAGATCTGTTTAATTCTGCCTGCAAGTTTTTTTTTTAACATACTGATATCCAGATTTCCATAATTTCTGTGGCTCTTGAATATTTGAAGATCTCTTCTATAGAAAGGGCTTTTTTAGGAGGAAAGCAGGAAGAGCAGGAATTACTCTTTAAGAGAGCATGAAAAGAGAAATCAAAAGCCAGCATAACTGAAATCTAACTCTATGCCAGGTAGTCAGCTGGATGGCACTGAACTGCTGCCAAACAGCTGCCAGTCGAGAAATCAAGACTGAGATGGCAAATGGAATTAACTGTCAGAAATCTGCTAAATGGAACTTTTACATTCCATTTGATTTTTAAAAGGAAAGACTAACAAACATCAAAGGGAAAAAGCTGAAACTGCTTGTGAGAAAGGGACCACCTCTTTTCAAATAAAAATAACAGCCTGGCTATGAATCAATAATCCATTTACAGAGATAAACAGTAGCTATAAAAGTTAATTCACTCCCAACTTAAACAGATTGTTTGCAGCCTTTCTAAGTATTAAGCTGCTGAAATATGTGTGTAAGACAGTTGGACTGTGCAGCACAAGCAGTAAATTTGGCACAGCTCGCTTTACAGCTCGCTTTACAGTAAAAGCCTAACTCACGTAGAGAAAACATGCTGGTGTCAGGTAAGCACCCTAAGTTTTGGAGCTCAAATTCCTGCCCTCCTTCCAATGACTTTGCTGGACTGGGAATAACAGACCTTACAGAAAGGAGCCAAAGCTTACCTCCAAGTGAGGCAACAGTGCATGCAGAAGCATTCATCACCGTTTGCAAAAGCTCTGACTGAACTAAGCTGCTGTTAGCATTTGTGCAAATGACTGATAATTTTTCTTTTGATTCTGCATATTGGTCTGCTTTCTGTTCTTGGCTCATAGAGTTCTCAGTGACACATAATAAAGGTATGGAGAAAACAGCATGAATACTAGCCTTCAAATCTGGGAAGATATTAGCAATATATACCATCACCAATGACAAAATCTGCACATGATGACAGATTTCTACTTTGCAATTTTCTATATGAAGTTGCCATCAAATACAACTTAGAGATTTTGTATTATAAACAGAAAACTCATGGAAGTCACATGAAATTGACAACAGAAATTGACCCTGTTGCCAGTTCATCTATTTATTTATTCCCCAACCAACCAACTAACCAACTGAGAAAAAAACATACTGGTACAGAGCAGAATAGAAAGAGCAAGCTTTCACGTTTTAATGAAACACTGACCTATTTGCCCTCTCCATCTCACTAAAACAGCCCACTGATGCTAGCAGGTAAGATCCTTACTGCAGTATGCACACCCAGCAGGTTACCAATAACACGTAATGTATTGCAAACCCTAATAGAAATTTATGTGTTGGTGTAGGTGTTGTGCACATGTAGCCACTGTACACTCTGCAAAGTGTTTGTGTAGCTGTGGCACACATGGCAGTGTACTCAGCGACACACACCTTTAATTTTCTTTAATGGTATCACATTGATCACAACACTTCAGGCTGAAATACTTCCTGATCTGAAAATATGCACCTTAAAAATCTCCAGTATTTTCAGTTGAGGACTTTGTGAGCACAAAGTTCAGACAAACGTTCTTTATTGCTGTTGTTATTATAGCTACTAGCAGTTATACAAGTCATACAGAATAGACGAAGTCAGAAAGAAGGTTGGTTAACCAACTGATGGCATTTGTTTACTTATATCATTACAGCTGTGCTTCTCCATTAATGCATATTTAAAAAAAAAAATATATAATTTGCCTGTGGTCGACAATTGTTGATCTATATAACTGACCAGCCTTTAGAAATAACAATCACCAGTAATAAATTTCACTAGATTTCCAATTAAAAGCCTGCTGTGTTTTTATAGATCTTTGTCTGCTGCTCTCTAGTAACAGATGTGAAATGGAAGCTGTAATTAATGCTTGGAGACAGGAACTCGCTTTGAACTGCATTTTGAAAACATTATCTGATGTGTGCAAGCATAACGTTCTAATTATGGAGGTAAGCACCTATGTATAGGCATTTGTCATGCATTCTTAGCAACAGCATTCTCTGCTCTCCACACTTCCATGGAAAGAGCTGGTGGCAAAAATTTTCCCCATCTTCTCAGCAGCACAGGAAGGCGTGAAAAACACTGTGATTCATCAGCACACATTTAAGATTTCTTAACTGTAAAAGCAGAGCAATTAAATAAACAGCAGTTGTCTCAGTGACCACAGAACAGATCCTGCAAACCGGTTACCTGGGGCAAGGAAAAGGCACTGGATGCCTCTGGAGAGGAACCATGCAACCAAGCTGGATTGCAAACAAGACCAGGATAAATGTAGTTCCAGGGGGTAGCGTTATAGTTCTGGGGATATTTACTATATTTATATACATGTTTTATGCTACTAAGGTTTTTTAAGTCCATGGCCCACAATTATTTGTAATGAGGCATGTGACAGGCCAAAGAGCAAGGCTGTTGAGTTGTCCATGATGTTGCAGGGGTCCATGATAGACATTCTTTTTAGATTCAGTTTCCACATGGAGTGTGTCCAACTTTTTCCATTTAAGAAACCAATCATGAGGTTTTATCTTTATTAGTAAACACTTTATGGTTTAGTGGTATTTATGGTGGCATTCAGTCAAAGGTTGGCCTTGAAGACACTGGAGGTCCTTTCCAACCTCAGTGATTGTATGATTCTATTAGCTTCTACTGATCTTCCTTTGTTTCTCTGCCTTCACCTACACCTTGTGTCCATGTTAGAGGACATCTGAGCAGGAGTGCTGTCGAAGTGTATGAATTATGTTTGTCTGCATTACATCAACCGCGACTTTAGTGGGCCCCGCTATTTTCTCACTGTAACATGCAGCAATATCCACTTTCTGCTGACCATCAGAGCACGGTATGAAGCAACTGCACTGGATCCAAAAGGAGTCTTACTGTACTCAGAAAAAAAAAGAAAAAAAAAAAAAAAAAATAAAAAGCCTAGAAAAACAAGTCACAGAGAGCAACTGACCTAGATGCTAAAATGCTAAAGTGTCTGTGTCTGCAAACAGAATTTGAAAAAAACCCTGTGGTGATTATTGATTAATACTGCACAAACATCAGCTAGTTGCCTCTGGGAGCCCTCATGACTTCGAGGGAGATAAATTATCTAATTACTGCAAGCTTAACAAACTACAACTGAACATGCTGCTTAAGTAAATAAACACTAATAGATTTAAAAATCAATGCACAAATAACTGAAAATACCTTCTAAGAACAGATAGAACTGAGCATTCTGTACAATGAAGTGGCTAGAAGCTCTGCAACAACCTTGTCAGGGAAGAGCCAACCTTTCCAGTTTAACACCTTTTTGAAAAATCAGATAAATCTTGCTTTTTCATCCAAGTTATTCAATGTTTGTTGCTTCAGCTGAAAAAAGAAGAGAAGCTAGCCATGAAAACCGAGTTCCTAATTACCATCATCCTCCCTCTGATGTGGATGTGGCTGGTACAGCACTACATGTCGACGTGGCTGGTACAGAACTTTTCATACATATGCACGCAAACATAACAGATGGTTATAATTATGAGCAGACAAGCTGCAGTCCTAATTTGAGAGTGAGCAAAAATAGGTTGTGTTGTCCCTCACCCTTCCTGGATGCCACGCCCAACTGTTGGACAACCTGGAGGTCACTCTGCCTCCATCATGGGGGACTGCCACACTGCAGCCCAAGCAGAATGCCACTCTGGGAAGCGTGCACATCCTCCACCTAAACAAGACAGGCAGGTGTCAAATCATCATCACCACTTCAAAGGAGAATGTGCCTACATTCTTAACTTGATTCAAAAGGAAACAGATAATCAAAAGTGTTTTGGAACTTGTTTGTTGCTTGAATTCATGCAAATGAGGGTGGTTACGATGCTGAAGGCCTCTGTACTGACCTGTACAATATATCTACTGCAGTTATTTCCAACCTGCCTCTCACCTCGGCAAAAGTTGCTCTCTCATCCTCCACTATCCTCTTCTAAAATTTGCTCACCAGCATCAATACCCAGCCACTGGCAGAGACAAGACAACTGCAACTCATCCCAGAGCCAGCCCAAACACCATAATTTGTGCAATTCACTGCACAATCCACGCTGTGTGGTTTATGGCGTTCTCTCCAAGGCTGAGCCAGTCTGCTCCACAGTGTGTACTTAACTGAAAGTAAACCACAATCAACAGCTTGGGAACAATTTGCCTTTGAACGTCAACAAGAGTGGCTGCCACAGCACTTGCTCTCTCCACACCATGTGCCCTGTGATGGCCTCGCTTCAGAGGTGACCAAATCCCCCGAGCACCTTCACAAAAGGCTCTGTTTTCAAATGTGGGCACCTTCCATTTTTAGCATTAGTGTTTATCTTTTCATATTTTGCCACATACCAGTCTAGCATGCAAGCTAATCTGAGCATTCAAATATGAGCATTAAACCTTGTATGCTGATGTCCACAACTGGATCACCAACTGTTGTGGGAAAAATGGGAGAAAAAAATTGGAAAAGAAGTAGCAATAAAAAGCCTGTGCACCGTATGATCATAGTCATCCTAAATTTTGTCCTTTCCTGGATAACAAACATGGTGATAGCACAGAACCAAGCTTTCAGATAAATGCAATATTAATCACAAAGCCTGAAAAAAATACCAGACAGCAACAGCCTGCCTGGAAGAATCAAGAAAGGACTTGTATATCCTATGCTTCTCACAGGCCAGAAAGGGAAAGCACACACTCTTTTATGGAAATTCACAGAAAATGTTTCACAAGATGTTAACAGACACTGATACAAAAAGATGCTTGCACATAGACAAGAACAACATTTTGTCCTTCACCTTGCAAACAGCATAGATTCAGCTGAAGGCCTCAACTCATTATGTTCCAAGCCAGGCATCATTCACACTATGAACATAATCTGTAATCTAAGTCAATATTCTTCCCTCCCCGTGAGATATCAGGAAATACAGAAAATCATCTGCTGACCCTTTATATATGCAACTGTTAGCAGCAGCAAATAAAGTCACTGACATGTTTGACAAAACTTGGCATCCACAGCAAATAACTTTGTAATATGAATTAGGAAGTAGTGAAAAGTTTAGGAACACGAGTATGAGTATGTGAGACAAAAAATTTTAATAAGTAACGGAAGATTAAACTAAGCTCCAACATCTGAAGATATTTATTTAAATGCTCATTGCTGCAGAAACAGCTCACAGAAAAATACTCAACAGTGGAAGATCTGCATAAATAATTTCTTTCTGAGAAAGTAACCATTTAAATTTCCCTTTAATTGTTTCTTCTGTACTTTTGAAATTATATACACTTTACACTACAATTAAGTATACTGCACTTGATATAATTTTTATGTGTGTGTTAACAAGCAAGCCCCAAAACTTAAATCCAGCAAAATGTATTCTTTGTTAAGGTAAAAAGGTGCTTCCTGGTCTCAATGCCACTTAGGAAACTAACAAAAAGCTGCCATGCTCAAGAACCACACTAATATATTTGTAATACTACAAGCACAGAACTCAAAAAATGACAGCATACACCTTTGCATATCTCTTCCTCCTGTTCAGGATGTGGACAAGGAGGTGCACAGAACTGAGGTAAAATGGGATCTGTCACCTAAAAGCCAGAACATGGCAATTATATGGTTTGTATCCAGGGATGGCAAGAAGTCTTTCAATTGGATGATCAGCCCCTATGCCCACAGTGGAGAGGGGTACATGCCTTTTCAATTTATCCCTAATGCACCAGGGGCAGATACAGGCAAAGTGATGAGGCAGATACAGGAGACAATGTGTGAACTACAATGATGAAGCAATTCCTGGTCAAGGAAGAAGGCAAATGTATAATCTGGAAAGTTTTGATTGCTCCTGGCATAAACTCCAATGGCTTTTACAATCCTCTGCTAGAGCTAGTTTGGTCCCAAAGCAGAATGATTGCCTAAATTTCAATGATCAGCTGCAAAGTAACATTCAACAAAGGTAAGCTTAATGCATCTTCAGTTTTTTTTTTAATTATTTTTAACATTTAACATTAAACATTAAAATATAATTGAATTGCTCAATATAGTGAACAAATTTTGGCTTAAAATGACAGACCTCCTTTTGCAATGACAACACCCCCTTCTAAAATACATGTGCTCCTATATTTATGAACTTTCATGAAATTACTCAACACATTGAACCAGCTTTTTGGGATATTTTTGCTCCTGAAACCCTTTCCTGCTAAAACACTAATATTGCTGCAGTAGGAGTGCGGTACTAATGAGGTAGGAAAAAAGAAGATGCTTCTATAGTTGGGCCCTGGTTACACATACAGGGCAATAGAGAGGCCTTCATTTGCATTTCAAAACACAAGGTTTTTTTCTAACCACCTTTCCAATAATTTTTTAGGTGGATTCAAAAGAGTAAGCAGTTAAATTAGGAAACCTGAAGGGACAATGCATGGCATAGCAACTGCAGATCTGCGATCATTAACAGCACACAAACCTGTTTGTCTAGAAACATACACCGCACTAAGCACCAAGGATCAAAACACCCTAAACTTGCCTTGACAAGCTAAGAAAGAAGCTAGGACATGTCTCTTCAGAATAGGCTGTTCTATGCCTCATCAAAAAAATCACACTCATACCCTCATGGCTTTTTAAAAGGGGGCATGTCCTCTATGTGAGTGCACATCACAAAACAATTTTTTTAAATTGTGACTTGCACTGAGTACCACATGCTAATCTAACAACACTGATTGAAAACTAAACTTTTATTAAGTACATTTTTTTGCTCACACATGCAGGACTGTTTATTTATGCTATTCATTTTTTGTTCGCTGATTTTTCTGAAAGATAAAATGGTTCATTTCTTTGGAGAAAAAATATACATAAAGACTTATGTAAAGAGAACTGCCTCAGTATTGAGGACTTCCCATGCTAGCCATTTTTAGGGTAATGTGCAAAGGAATATTATTTCATTGTGCCCTTTTTTGCTTTTTAACAAATCTTAAATACAGGAGAAAGTTTATTTTTTCACTTAGATATGTTAATATTTAAAAAAAGAACACAAACTCAGCAGATGAAGTTGAAATAAAGCATGATTATGGTCAATTCAAGGGCCCAGACATGTGATGAAACAAAAATTGTGTTCTGCAATTATTAGTTTAAAAAACCAAACCAAAATGGCCAACCACTGAAAAGAGCACTTTTACAACCTGTAGCAGCTGCTAATGTTCTTTGTATCTTTCTCATGTTTAGTGCAGTTTCAGACTCAGGAAAAATTTATATCTAGCTAGATCAAGATTAATGAAAATATTGAAGGAGCAGGTAAATCTAATCATAAAAATCTTCAGAGTTAAGATGAAATTTAAATTACAAATAAAGTTGAGATAAAAATATACAGAATTAAGAAAAGGAATTCTGTGTGGAATAATTCCTGGTTTTGGAAACTGATAAGCAGCTGTCTGTTCCCATAGACCCCAAACTCCAACTATCTTTATTTAACAACACAAATGCTCAGTTTGACAATTGTATGCTTCTTTCCTAATAACATTTCTACTACAGTACAAGAGGAGAAGCTGATCAGAATTGGATCTTGGCCTAACAGGATCTCAAATGGCAGTGACAGAATAAGTTATACCACATCCTCTCTGGTGACATACACAGCACATGTTGCTCAGAGTCTACAGGAGAAGAGGAAAACGAGAGTCCTTTCCACAACCCTGTCATAAAGTGTGAAGCGCAAGTAGCATGACAGTTTTTCAAGATTTCCAAGGGATTGCGTGACCAGCCTGAGCTACCTTCTCCTTCCATCACTGCAGGTGAGAAGTCATTGTATGAGGCACACTTTAGTTCAATGTGGATACATAAGGAACCAGAAAGCATTAGGAGAGGAAATAGCACAGAACAGCAAAACACACAGAGCGCTTATACAGTCAAAAACATTCCCTCTGGATATTTTTCTTAATTTTTTAGAAAAGACTTACATAGATTTTATCTTGCTGATATCGTTGGAATAAGTTGTGCATAATGGAGCCTTCATGGAGATCTACAAGTGCTGCCATGTCTTCCACGCTCTCTGTGCTTGTTTGATGCATAGGCGTTACTTTTTGGTGTGTGATCGTGCTCTGTTTATAAGTGAATACCTGAAAGAGGGGAAACAAAACCAATATTAATTCAAGAGCACGCATTCAAAAACTCCTGTCTGAGAGTGGAGCTTTCATACCCATTCATATCCCCTATCTAGCTTATCAGTGTGCAGATTTGCAAAATATAATAGCCTGGCAGGGATACCTTCCTTAAAGCTTTTCTGACACTGACTGAAGCCCCAAATACCTACACAGGTCATAAGAAACTAGAATATACTGACAGTACACTGAGGACTGTAAGGGCTTTTCCTGATTAAGGACAAATGCAATCTTGTTTCACACTGGATTACTGCTAGACTTTATCAAGGGAAAAAGAAACCAAGCAATAACCATTCCCCAAATTATGAAACCAACCAACCAATAAACCACCTCTTACAGTAAAACCCTCTTACACTCAAATTGCTCTGGGAGGAAACGTTTGACTGTGCAAAACAGCAAATTAAAATTAATGCTCTAATAGGCTGCAAGTGTTCATATGTTTGATCTGAAATCCACTTAAATGTTTCCATTTATCTCTCCAGTCAGGAAACAGTCATTATTCCTAATGCAAGTAGCATTCTCAGTTCTGTGTGCAGCAGATATTTAGAAATTAATAAGCCAACAGATTTCTTAATTGACTTTTGGGACTAGTTTCTGAAGCCAGTTCTTAACAAACAGTAAAAGCTCTAAAAAAGAATTAAAATGTTTGGTTGGAAAACACTTATATATATCTTCTGTAAAACTATCACAAATATGCAAGAAGATGCACACATCCTCAATACAGTTAAATTTTAATGGGTATTAATAACATTAATAAAGACTACAAAGCAATTGATTTTGGATTCAGCATCCCATTTCCTGCAAATTTACATCTTGGCACTTCATCCTTATAGACATATGCCCACATTCGCAAAGCCAACGCTCCTCAGGCAGTACTTGTCCCTGCTAATGGCGTCACTTCAGTGTTAAAAAGTCAAAGCATGGAATTAATGCAAATACTTTGTGGAAATACCAATGTGGAACATCAGAAAAAAAAACAAGCTCTTCCAAAACCCTTTAAAATAATATTTATGAAGCCAACAGAAGCAGAGCCATAACTGTCAACCAAGCACCAGCAAGCGCTGTGGGAATGCTGCTGTGAGCTGTGGGTCATGCTGTGCCTGAGGGGCCACCTCTGTGCAGAAGGAGGAAACCCCTCAGAGGTTTTTCACCATAAAACCTCATGTATGCTCCTGGCAACGAAAGACTGAACAAGTGACATTGTAGAAGGCCATCCAGACGAACAGGGATGTTGTCTGTCCTGCTGAGACAAGTGAGAGAGGCTGAAGAAGCAATAGTCTGAAGACAGATCAGACTAAACACTGAAGCTCTGTATTTGGATATTGTAACAGCTGACAGAGGAGTACGGCCTGAAGACATTTTTTTTCATTAAAAGAGTATCCTAAACATAACAAATGCTGGTAGGTACAGGCCATCACACCATTACAGATGTCACTTGCACCAGCACAAGGCACACTGAAGGAAGGCTGTGGAAGAAAGGAGATCTGGGAAAGAAATTTCTGACAGGAGCTGGGAGGCATCACAGACATCGACAGGGTAGGTGAGCCAACCATCAGAAAGTTCCAATAGGCTCAGAGCATCCTAGGTATAATCCCTGGCTGAAGGAAAAAGACAGACATGGAGAGATCAGGGCCTTATTTTGTGGTGAAGAACCATAAAGATGACAGGACAATGATTTGTACAGGGACCCTGCAAAGATGGAGAAAGCAGTCACTTCTAGGAGCATTTGGCCCAGACAGAACATCTAACTGACAGAACAAGTGTGAAGAGCATCAACTGATAGCAAAACTTTTGGGGCTGAAAACTGTGTTCGCAGTCCCAAGACTAACCACACAAACTGTAAGTGGAATTAAGAGATAATTACATCTCAAAAATTATAAACTGCAGTTCCTAGTCAGAAGAACCATAAAGGAAAACTCAAAGGTCATACTGTAGAACAAAAATACCACAAGCTGAAGGATTTGGAAATAAAAAGTGATATAAGGAGAGCAAATCCCAGAAAAGTAAGCAACTTAACAGAGGCTATATATCATCCTGAATACAGTAAAACAGACTCAGAGTGCATCTCATGTGAACATGGAAGGAAGCAAAATATTACTTCTAGGAGGATAATCTCCATATTTGGGATGTCTATCCTTTGATGAATGATGCACAGGTTAGTAGGGTAGGCAGAGCACCCCGCACATCACTCAGCATGTTTATTAATGTACAGAATTCACAGACAAACACTAAAAAGAGCAATATGACAAATGAGTTGCATGTGGCAGCACTACAGAAGATGTAGTGCTGCATATTTTGCAGATTCATCCTTCCCACTCAAACCCACTATTTTCTCTTCTTCAGTCTAGTTGTTCTAATACTTCCACCTCTGCCACACACCGCCTTTTTGTTTGGGTGAGGAAATTGTTCTGTGAGATGATTCAAAGATAGGATTATGCATCACTTAGCTAGAAAACACACCAATTTCTAATAACGGCTGCCACCCAAATAAGAAAGGAGGAGGAGCTCTTCTTGAAAACTGGGTAGCTACTTTTCCTTTAATTTTAATTTTTGCCAGAACCATGCATCCCTCAGATTTCTTAAACCCACTGTAACACTTGATCAAAGTCATCTAACAAGACTGAAGTCATGAGAGAGGGCTGCAGGATCACATGTACAGACCTCATCTCCTTAAAACGGACATTTTGCAGTCCTGTTGCTCAAGCTCTGAAAGACCTGCTTTGTTTTATTTCATCTTGAATCATGCCTTTATTAGGATAAGGACGTGGAAAAAATACCTTGAACTTTATCATTACTAACTAGAAGACCATGTTATGAAATATTACAGCACTTGAAATCCTCAGGAAATAGGAACCCAAAGCCACTCTGCAGGGTCAGCACAAAGAACAGGAAGATGACCAAGTTGGCTCCCGAACTTCAAGAGGACCCTGCTGACAGAGTGCAGGAACATCCATCCTCAAGGACCCTCCCAGCATTTCTGGAAGGTCAAGTGAAATATACAGGAAACTAGAATAAGATTTAAGACAAGCCTAAATGAGAATTCAGCAAAAACTTCTTTCCTTTCTAAATATAAATGGTTAAAGATAATAAACATGCTGAACACATAGAAAACTCTAAATTAAACCTTAAAGAGACAGCATGCAAAATAAGAACTCTCAATGTTATTCTGGAAATGAAAATTAGAGGTTGAGATAGGATGGACCAATGCAAAGAGTAACAAAAAGAACAAGCTTACGAAATACAAAACAAAACAGCAAACTCAGCCAAACAACAGTCAAGTACATTTCACTGAGAAAGGAGAACCCTTAAAAACTGCCCTGCTGTTCCTATCACAGCTTACTAGTGCTGTGATGAACATGCCAAAAAGGGACTCCAATGAAGAAGTGGCCTAAAAAGCCAGAGGACCAACGCTATCCTGCACAATTAATCTGGCATGTGGGGTAAAAAAAAACCAAACTTGTCTTTCAAGCCTTCCATTTAAGGGAAATACCACAAAACAATGTAAAATAAATTTTCTGCACTGAAAAAAAATACCCCTAAGCTCAAGATCTAATGGAAATTATGTTTTAACAAAAGATTAAATTTGTAATACAATTTATTAACACAAGCAAAGTACATCAAAGTGGCTCTCAATGACAGGAGTGCACATGCTTTCTTATTGTACCATTTTGTGGCATGATGCAAAATTTTAAAAATCCCTGCTTGAATCAGATCATTAAATGGCATCAAGAGATTTTACAACAGCTGAGTCAAGTGAGTTTAAGAGAATGCTGAATTAAGTGCTTGTGTACATCAAAAAACCCCCACGATCCCCACTTCTTGCAAAAGCTACAGGTCACACACGGGATTTCCAGCCCGTATGGAGCCCATACACAACTGAATCTCTCAGTGTTTTTCACAAGGAGGCCAGCTTTTTGTCCGGTGCTGATAACCCACACTGGATGGGAGGAAGGCAGAAGGTACTTCAAAACTTTCCTGATCAACAGGTTGGTATTTGTTGATCCTTCATTGTTTTAGTGAGATTTCTGTGAGATTTTTATTTAAAGACTGAAGTAGGCTCATATGTACCTTGGAAGCCTTGACACGAGCTAAATCATTACTGAAACTGCTCTCTGAAAACTTGCAAGGTCACCTACTGAAGAGTTTGCATACTGCAATCATTTTAAAACAACCCCTTCTTCACAGTGACCCATTACCCACGACGTGGGCAGCGACTGCATCACCTGCCACAGCCTCGCCATGAACATGGTACTGCCTGACTGCCAAGTACTGCCTGCTTGGGCATGGTCATGCAGCTTAACATGTCCCTGTTGTCAGTCTTGTTCCAATAATTGGGAGGGTTTATTGGTAGGGGTAATAGACATGGAGCAACCAACCCCCCTTGGCTTCTCTTTCCTGCACAGGATTTTTTTTTTTAATCAACCCTAGGTGTACTCTATAAACTGCAGGGCCTTACAGAAGATAATTCTGATATCCAAACACATAAACCAGAAATATTAAAGTTTTGTCACACACTCAATTTAAATTAAGTTGCTCAAATCCATATAAGCAGAAGGATAATGTAGAATATAGTAAACATAAAATTCAGTAAGACAGGTAAAGTGAAAACAAAGAGCTACTGTACAGAAGTCATCTGAGAGACAGGTTTACAAAGTAAAAATACACAAGCAAACAACCACAGTTTTTCAGTAATTCCTGTGATACTAGAAAATCAGCTGCTACAGCATCTGGACAGTCCACAAGCACCAGAAAGCAAAACTAATTGACCCAAAAAGTAAAGCCCACAGCCTTCCTGTTGCTGTCCCATGGACTCCCTTATGTGAACTCTTCACAGGGTTAATCCCAAAGGCTACTGTGATGTCCATGAAAATCCATGACCCAAGAGGAGCTCCAGAGGACTTGGCTCATACATTCAAAGCATTAGTGCCCTCTGTTTTCTGAGGCATCTTTTTGCTTATTGTCACTGACCCCACAGTAGAGATGAGCATAGCCCAGCAAAACACATAGGACTGTACAGAGAAACATCCACTTAAAAATATTAATTCTTTTTTCATTCTCTGCTGTTGGTCTGAACTGAGGATCATCATTTGTATTTCCCTTGTGTTTAGAAGTCAAAAAAATGTAATAAATCTTACAAAATGTCTTTATAGATGAGTACAAGCAGAAAAAGGAGGCCATTACACGCTGCGGAATGCAATGTTCCAGGGAGAAAAATAAATCATGGCAAGCCCAAGGACCCAGAGATTGAAAAAAAAAAAAGTAGTATTTCACCCTTTTTTCCTGGAGAGATCTGCTGTCTAATTAGATACTTAAAATACAAGACAAGGATGCTCTCTTATAAATCTAAAGTAATTTAAGATCAAAGGTAAAGCAGAAGAACTACTGACGTTGTAAAATTCTACAGTTAATCATGAAAAGAATGCAACCCAAGTAATGTTTATGTCCAGTAATTTACTATTTTTCTGTAACAGTTGACCTTAGACACCCACTACGTTGTTTCAAAATAATCTTTCAGACAACAACATGTACCAGGGCCCAAGGTTTCCTTTGATGTAATGTAACTCAATCTCTATCAAAGTAACCAGAAAACTCCTCAATGAAGATTCTTACCTATGAAACTGCGGAGGAAAATGAAATAATTTTATGTAAAACTTTTAGTGATGTCAGGAAAAAATTATAACCAATCTGCTATCTGTGACCTTCCAGCCTTTTCTTCAAGCAGCTATACAACTATACCATACACACACCAACTGAGAACCAGCCTATTTCCCACCTGTATTGTAAAATTCTCCCCTTTTTGTGCTGGGAGCCATTGCACTCCCTGGCCTCCCTTACGCATTAGATGTTAATCTTGATCTCTAATGGAAAATGTCTAAATGACCTCTTTGCACATCTCTGTACCCACCCAATCAGTTGAGTAACACACAGTCTGTAAACTGTGGTAATCCTACATTTTATCCTTACCCTCTGCTCACTTTGGTTCCGGCCATTTTCAGTCTTTGTCCTATCAATCAACCTTCTTCCAAACCCTTCCCCTCAGTGTCCATTTCATATCACTTCTCAGACTCGCTGGGACCTGGGACACCTGCACCAGTAGCTGCTCCCTGGTTCAAGTGCCAGAGCCTGCCCTGAAGCCCTCCTCACCCTCTCCCCAGCCTCCAGCAGCGACAGCACTAGCAGTGACTTGCAGCAACTCCCCAAATGGCTTTCCTACTACCACTTTCAGGTTCTCACACCCACACAGAATATCCCTTTCTGCTCCCAAACTCCACAATGAGGGGAAGCATGCTGCCAGGATGACAGCCCAGGTCAGTGCCACAGCAGAGCTCAGCAACCCACTAAATTGTGCTTCTTTGTTGTTCCTCTACATGCTGACCATGGTCAACAATCTTGTCTGATCAACACTTCCCACCTAATGCCCATTCCACAAGAGGTATTTCAAGTTTACTTCACTCTCTGAACCATTTCCATTCTTAGACAAGCTCTGCCATCAAGTATGAACAAGCTTGTAACTACAGGTTCAGCACTTATGACCCTTCAATTGGCCTTCCCTACACAGACAATTGAGAAATTTAATTTGAACTGAACACATCCATGTTACCTAGATGACTTAGCTTACTACTGTAATCTAAGCCTCTAGGCAGTCCATATAATTCTTACAAGGAAGAAACAAAAAGGTGCATCTTTAAATTTCTTTCCAAGTGACCTTGTATAACTTATAGCACCTGCAGACACCACAAAGCTCAAAGTTTAAGAAGCCCACCTATAAATACCGCGACTGCAGTACTACAAAAAATGTGCAACATCCCTCATGTCAACAGCACCTTCTTCACCACGCAAAAGTGTTCCTTTCTGTTTGTGAACAAAGAGGTGAGAGAACTGCAGCTGCCCAAGCTTTCCCACAATGCTGGACCAAGTGAAGCAGTCCAAGGGCAGGACATAGGAGTTGTACCCCAGCACCTGTCTCCAGCTCCCTGGAAGCAGCCAGTCAGCAGCAAGGTCTGAGCAGCTGTGGCCACACAGAAACCCAGGGAGGAGGCTCTGACCCGCATGTCACTGTGAGATGAGACGAAGAGCAGACCCCATCTTCTAGCAGAGAAAAAGAAGGTCTGGGCCCATGTTCCCCATGGGTTCAATCTCCATCTGTCTTGGGACACCCCACCAAAGGCACTACCAGTTACTGTAAGGAGCAACCAGATGTAATGGTAATCACTCCTTTTGCTTTCAGTGCACATCACCTTAACTAGCTCAAAGAACAAGGAGGTGAAAACTGATGGTCTCCACAGGAAAAAGACCAGAACACTAAAACCTCTCACCCTTTATCCATCCTTTTCCACGTAACAGAAAAGCATGGCTATGGACAATGCCAGGCACTGAAAGCATTAGATTTCCTCTCAACGTTACTTACTGCTGAAGTGAAACTTTCAGTTTCAAATTTGTATTTATTCTGTGATTCACAGAAATAAACAATGACTATTTGCAATTGAATGAACAAAGCCAAATTTGAATAATATGCCCCACTATCAAGAAATGGAACAACTATGGTCAATAAGCAGCCTACAAATTATACCAGCTTTTTTGAGATGCAAAGCAATTTATCTCAATAGGCCTTTTTTCTAAGAACAAAATAAAAAAGGAAAAAGCCCTGCAGATAGCTGACTGGACTGTCTCCAAGACTAGAATAGGAGCAGCCTGTGTGCAACTCCACAGCAGTAGAATCGGAGGCAATGTTTCTATGGGAGCTGGAGCACTAAAGGAACATCCTTGTAGAGCAAGCCTTGTCCCAAATGAAGGCTTGCCAGAGAAGGTGATACTCCAGTGATGCTCTCCGAGATTCCAAACAAAACCTGAGCAACGCCATTGTGAGCTGTTTGGCCTCATCGCTCTACATTCTTCTCAACCCAACACTTACCATGAACTGACCCTGCCTGGACTGCTGGTGTAGCCCACACAGCCTGTGGGTGCAAATGCTGCCCAAAACCTGTAGAAATTGTCCTACCTGCATGAAGTCATGCACAGGGGGAGCAGGAGCTACCTGGGGAGGTACTGCCAGGCACAGTTGCCAGGCAGGAATTTGCCATCAAGAAAGTTTATGGCACCGGTTATCACCACTGTTTTATTGCCAAAAGCAAAGAGGCTCTGCACAACACCAGATGTAATGGATGAAAGGTCCTTGCACCAACCCAGTGCAAGCTGGTGCCCCCGCACAGGGGGACCACAGCCACCGGGCTGTGGTGCTCCTCTCCCTGCAAGGTTGCTGCTGCAGAGGGCTGGGAGGGAATAAAAAGAAAACAGACATAGAAGAAAGGTTTTTGCATGGAAATAGATGGTCTTCATGGCAAATTTCCATGAGCTGGGACAATTTAGGGCTTAGGTTTCCTTCACCCCTCCTACCAGGCAGCAACCAACCCCTCAGCTCTGGTCAGATGCAGCCACTGAAGGTTTTGCTCCAGCTCATGGCTCGCTCACCTGGTACTGGCTGGGTATCAGGAGCTGGCAGACCTGCAGGAGCACCCCAGCAGGCTCCAGTGCTGGGGCCACCTTCATGCCAGTTGTGAGACAACCAACATGACCAGGAGCCAGGTTGGAGAAGAGCCAGCACAGACTGCACTTGGCTGCTGGCTGCATAAGCCAGTACACTCCCACAGCAAAGCACCAGTCAGGGAGGACTGCAAGGTCTTACAACCCTCAACTACCTCCATCCTGAAAGACACTACCCACAGAGGCTCAAGCAGTAACTTCCCAGACCCAATTTGCTCACACCTTCTTCTCCTGCAGGTTTTACACCACTGGCAACAGAGCAAAGCATGCTTCTCCTCCAGGGTTTTCCACCACCAACTCCACCTCCGTGTTCCTCTTGAAAAACCTCCCCTGTTTCCAGTCATTACTCCTCCCTCTCCCACACCTCTGCCCCTTACCATTATGGTCCCAGTTTCCCTCCTGGTGTCCTCTCCTGCCCATCACCTCCCCACAGGGAGATCTGTCCCTTTGGAATCACCCTGCCCCAGCTGTCAAGGCAAGAGCTTGCTTTCCAACCTACACAGGCATTTCATTTTAAATTCAAAGTGTCCAGTCCCTGAAACACTTGCAGAGGTGCACCTCAGTCCAGCTGTCAGTCCACTGGTTCCCTGTCTGTTCTGCCCACACCCAAGGGAGGACCTAAATGCCACAGGAAACACAAAAGGGTTGTCAGACAACAAATTAAGGCTCTGCTTGAAACAGGAGTGTAGATGTTAAGTGAGACGCCCTAAACACATTGGGGCAATAAAATAATATAGAGCAAGAATAGGATACTGGCAGGCATTATTCATGAATCCTACGCTGAGGGCAAAAACACCCTCTGCACTGACTGTTTTTAAAGCTGTTAGTGAATTAAAGACATGACAACTTGCATACATATAGAAGAAGTCCATAAACATTCAATCTCAGCTTTCAGATCTGTTGACAACTTTTAAATATAAAACTCTCAATTCATGTTTCCCTCAGTTTTTGGTTTATTTTTTAATTTCTCCAAATCTTGGCTTGATTTTTGCTAGTAAACAAACTAAGTACTTAATGCCTCACAGCAACAATATTTGATTGTACTCAGCTTTTTAATCAAACAACGTTTTGTTTACAACAGCAATATGCCTGCTCCTGTAGCACCTTCCTGCCTTAATTTTTAGAAACACCTTTTAGATCTTTACATATTAATATGTTTCCAGAGAAGCAGAATAGGCAAGGGATTGACATGAGAGTAAACTGATGTAGCTAGAAGTTATCTTTGAGAGATTAATTTTCAAGTTATTTTGAACCCACTCTAGCAAAATTTAGATAAGAGTCCACTCTCATATTTACTTAAAAAAAAAAAAGTTTTAGGGCTTTTTTGCCTTTATGTTACAAGTATAAAAAATCTACATGAGAGATGGTAAAAAGCTCTGTATGAGTTTGCAGAGATCACAGATCACAGACTATTTCAAGTTGAGAGGGACCCTTAAGGATTATGGAGTTCAGCTCCTTGTTCCTTGAAGACCTACCTAAAACTAAATCATGTGACTAACAGCATTGTCCAGGTGCTCCTTGAACTGTGTCAGGCTTGATGCCATGACCATTTCCCTGGGAAGCCTGTTCAAGTGCCAAGTGACCCTCTGGGTGCAGATTCTACCCCTATATCTAACCTAACCCCTCACACACAGACTTAATGTAATTTCCACTTGTGAAAGCCTAAGTCCAAATTGAAGCATGAATTATTTGTTTTAGAAGACAGCAAAAGCCCTTTTATATTTCTTTTAAAAGTTAACTTTTAATCTTTTTTTTCTACAACATTATAAAATGGCATTTCTACAGCATCCCTAAATGCCTCGTAAAGACAAATCAACCTCTCCCCTTTACCAGCATGCCACACTCCCACCCACACCCCTGGCACTACTTACTGTTGCTCAAGTCCAGAGAATAGGAACTGGGTACAACCCTGGCATGAACATCAGCCCCTCACTCATGCTTTTCCCATCTTTAAAGGATCAGAGGGGCTTTTCATTAGGCCAGCGTTTACTACCTGCTGTTCCTGCAGGTTGCCTGCGGTGAGAGGTTTTGACACAGCTATACTGCTAGGAATACAGCCAAGGGCATATTTTATCTACAGCTCAAAGCGGTCCTTTAAACAAGGTAACCTCTGCTCAGCTTCCCTTCCCCCAAAACTTGCAGGTGTACAACGGTAACTTACACTGCAGGGAGGAGAGAGAGGCCAAGAGGTGGAAAAGGGAGGAATTGAAGCCCTGAACACACTAAGCTCCTAAGAATGTCTATCCATGAAAACAAATATGGACATGATGAGCCATAACACACAGCGGAAAATGCTCGAAGTGGAATTATGGGCAGGTGAACATGAAACACTAGGCATTTTCCCCAAACCTAAGCACACAGTGCAGTTTCTGTAGCAGCCTAGTCAACAAGGCTGTGCCATTTCAAAGTTGACTTTTACCAGGCGTGCTGATCTGAAAACAATTCATCAGGCTTTCAGGAAAATGCTCTCTGAGGAGAAACAGCAAGGCCACTCCCTCTGTCACTACAGCCATTAATTCAGCTGAACAGCAGCTGGGATTTTTTCCAGTTCTGACCTAAGGTAATGGAAGGTGCCCTTAAACAACTGCAGGAGGAGGTGACCTCTTTGTACTTATGTGCCTGGTTCTGACATGCAGAGGTAATTGTATTTATACTATAGGCAGCGACAGACCAGCTCTCAGCAGGTGTCCAAAGCTGCCTTTTAACCTACCCAAGTGAGCATTGGGTCCCACAACAACATAGTTTCCCTGCCTGAGAAGGCACCCTAAATATCAACAATTTATTTTTTGCTAGCATGGAAGTACTGTCAAATAAAAAAAAATAAGTGCAGCTGGTTTATTCACACTCAGAATTGGCCAGTGCCATTCATAACCATTGCCAAGGCAGCACCATCTTGGGACAGAAGAGGTTTTAGTCCTATCTCATAGTCTAGGCTGGAACTGAGTCTCAGCTCCTTCACACAGCACAAGTACAGCTTCCTCCTACCCATGTGTGTTAACCAGGATCCCAGCACATGTGGTTCAGAGGCACATGACAGTCCATGTATAGAACTAGCCTAGGTCTAGGAAGGGATTGATCATCCACTCAGCTTTCCGGCTGATCGCCCTGGGCCCCATGGTGAAGCTCACCACAGCCCGTGGCAAAAGTGCCAAAAGGGGTAAGAGGCCACTGCAGAAAGTTTCATGCAGCAGACGTGGATTTACTGGCTTTGCCAGAGATAAAGAAAATACCAGCTTCATCTCTGCAACCCAGTGAACCCCGCTTCTCACAGGCTCAGACACTGAACCTCAACAGCGCGGCTCACAGTGCTGTTTCTGTGGCTAGCAACCTGCCAGTGTCTGATTACTGCAGGGTTGGCTGCCCAAGTCTGCAATAATAATATGCAATAATCCCTCCTGAGAGGCACTGCTCTCACATGCCCTGCAACCAGGACCGTGACAAAAGACTTTGTGTCTGCAGAGGGAAGGAGCAAGGGACCTTGCCTCCCTACCAGCAGACAACCATGGGTCACTGCAGAGGGCAGGGGGTCCCCCTCTGCTCCTACGACTGCTCAAGTGACTTGGCGAAAATAGTAACTGACAGGTGAAAGGTGGGAGAATGGAGGAAGAAGCTGGAATAATTCTGAATTTCTATACAGTAAGCAAAAACTTGGGTTTTTCTTAATAATATATTCTGACAGGTTAACTAATCAAGGACATTTCAGCATCAAGATAATCATAAACATTATTTTCAAAAAAGCACAAAGCCATCTTACTTTACAGTTCTATGGAGTATATTCTTCCTTTGGAATCTTACTTTTCTACAGGACCAGCGTGTTTAGACAACAGCAGCAGTCTCCAGCAGATGATCACCGATAGCTCCTGGAGAAGCACCGTGGGACGGTGAGCACTGCAATTGGTCAGCCAGCATGTTGCAGCAGGGCTTTGTTTCACTCTCCTCAGCCAGGAATTCCTCCTAAAAAGTTAGCCAGGCCTTTTGCTAGCTGTGCCACACAGCAAAGCTTAAAACTTCAAGACTCTCAGGGCTCTCATGTTTGCATGTTATCCTCACAACAAGGAGCCCACCAACATGTTAGGCTGAACTGTCCTAGACACCAACGGTGCACAGCAAGGAAATCTGAAACTTTCCAAACCCGCATAATAGGGACTGGCTCTCCATCCCCGCCAGCCTTCCCAGCACTGTTAGCTGTGCAATAGGAGAGTCTGCTGCCAGGAAGAACAAAACAGGTTTGGACAAGCATGAAACCAAGCTGCACGTATCTTAAGATAGCAGCCAAGGCGGTTAAGCCTTTTTCATTACAAACCTGAAACCCAGATCCACACCCCGAGAGCCCGACTGGCCCCTGTCAGCCAAGATCCCTCAAACCCACGTGCAGCAGGGGTTGGAGGTTCCTGCAGCCACCTGCCAGCCTTCACTGAGTCAGAGGGGTCAGAATGCCCCTGACAGGTCATTTATGATATTTTCATTTACATTTAGGGGGGAACACTGCCCGACTGAAGTTTTCCAGGCATCCCCTGCCCAACAACTGCTCTGATTTAAGATCAACAAAACTAGCTGAATATTGCACAATGGTTCAGTTATGAAATCACAGTGAAGAGAGGTGGAAGCAGTGGAGTGAAAAAAAGGAGAAAAAAAATGACACATTAATGAAAAATATAAATAAAGCCTACTGTATAATATTTTGAAAAGGTGCAGAAATAACAGAAAGGGCATAAATGCATATCTATCCTCTAGTTCAAAATCTTAAAAGAAAAAAAAAAGACGTGACAAAGAGAAATTGTCGCTTTAGAAACAGCAGAATCACCTTATAACTTGCACTGAAGTTGCACACTGCACTCCTGGGCTGTTGCAGGAACATTACTCAGACTGATTACACAGTCAGGTACCAATTACTTAGTCTCTCTCAAATGCATACTAGTAAATTTGATTATTACTCAAAGCATACATTGTTAGGAATGCCAGAGTGGGCTCTTTCCTTGACTGAAACCTTTTTTAGGAAAAAAACCCTACCTCTTGGCTGTAAAGTTTTACAGTGTCTAGTACAAAGACCTCTTGGAGATTTTTTAAAGTGCAAATATGAAAACACCTCTAAATTTTAATATGTCTAGTTTGGGGAAAAACAATATTACATTCTTTTGCTTGGTAATATTACAAGGAGCATGAACAAATATACCAGGCCCAGGAGCCCAAGAATTCACAGAACAGCTTAAAAGACCTTTTCTTCTTTCTGTCTTAGGAGTCTCTACAAGTTCCCCTTTCTTACATCGTTAGAGATAATATTGCATATAATACTGTTCATTTTCTGTTATTGTGCAGGTAGGAATCTCCTTTCATTGCACTTGGGAAAAGCTTGTGGATGTTAAATACAAAATCTTAATTTTTTTTTTAAAAAAAGGAATGATAGAAGGTTTGAATATAGGTTGTCTTGGTCATATTCCTGTGGTGGGCTTCCTTGAAGTAAAGGACAAGTGGCACTGCTAGAACTTGGTGAGGAGACAGGAGCACCAATTGCTCATTGCAGGGTATGAACTCACAGATATGGGCAGATGTAGTAGTTGAGAGATGCAATACTTTTCAAAGCCATGTCCTAAGTCTTATTGCAAGGCACAGATATTGCTTTATATATGAGAACGTGCACTATATACAGATAAGGGAAAGAAGTTGCTCTTGGCTGTAAAAGTTCGAGACTGTTCCATATGTTATTCCCATAAAATCTGCATATAAAATGGCTGGTTTGCATTTGAACTATAAAACTCCTGCCCTGCAAGAAGCAAACGGGCAAACTGAACACACCAATAAGGTGGCTCTCCTTATTAAAAGGTGTGTGCAATTTTATTTTCCACAGCTTGCCTGTGCTTACATTTGAAAATCACAGTTGAATCATATACCAGATAGCATGTATCTGTATGCTGGAGAAGCCCAATTACAACTGGCTCCCATGATACCAGCAAAGAGTAATTCACAGCACTGTTTTTTCCACCCCAAATAAGGACAGTACTATTTCAGTAGTTGTGTCATAATTATGGAGACAGACAACAAAGATGTCTTCTATTCAGAGAATTACTTAGTAGCTCTACACATAACCATAATGTTTATAGTTCTGGAAAGAAAAACCCAAACTGCTGCTGCAAAGAAAAATACACTAGTACTTTTCTGTCTTTGTAAGGATACTGTTGTTTGTTTTTGAATTTACTTTGACAAACCTCAAGCACATGAAGCTGTAAAAGCTCCGGTTATACTCTTCAAAATGAGGGTTAGCCAGAAGTCCAATATGAAATACTGTGAGATTACCTTAACATGTCACTAAAAACTGATTAGAACAGACAGATTAAAATTGGACCACCTTTTGATTGCTTGCATTGGAGGAAAGGTTGTGAGAGATACACAGACATGGCAATCTCATACACTGAATAATGTTGCCCTCTACTTACCCTCCCAAGCTACTCTCAGTACCCATTTTGCTGCGGTTTCTGATAAATATACATCTTAGAATTCAGCTTTAGAGATCCCTGCTAGTGACATACAACTACCTTTGCAATGTTCTCTTCCTCTAAAGAGAACATCTTTAAAAAGTGACTCCTCTCACCTCCCAAGACAGGTTCAGCTTATAGATACACAGTCTTGTTGAGGGTGCAATCTCCTTGTTAGGACACCAACCAGTTGTTCTTTTTCTAACAGACACTTTCAGTGCATGCACTGAAAGTGGAACAGGCTTGGAGAACAGGGAATGAAGCTGTCTGTCCACTCAGGACAGAGCTGACCTGATGGCAGACAAGCCCAGGCAGGTGTGAGTCCTACTGCCCTGCTCTGACAGACACTGGGGACTGTATGGGTTGTCTGGCTTTTTACATCCCAGTCCCTATCCCTCTAAATGCTAGAATTATTCACCACAAATTTCCAATAGTCTGCAAAACTCCTTATGTTGTTCATTATGAATTCTGGTGGAATGCAAGATGAGCAAGGACTTTAATTTTTCTAATTTTCTCAGTTTTTCTCTCCTTCTCATTAGAAAGAAGGCAAGTTCTGCTGCAAGGGATGTAGAAGAAAAAAATGCAGAGTTGGTCTTAGTGTTTTTTTTCCATGTAACTTACAGGCTGATGAGTATACTTGCCTGAACCTACTGCAGTACAGTATACAAGCTATAACACTGAAAAATCCTCCTACAGAACAAACAGCATTAGATTAGAAGACAAAGGATGCATTAAAGAACCATTTAATTGAGCTACCTGGAGCCTGAGCTAATGCCACTTCTCCCTGAGAGTACTGACCTAACACGATTCAAGCAATGGCAGTGCTGGGTTAACAGGTGCACTCAGTGACCTTTGTGGTCTTTTCTAACCAAAATGATTCTATTATTTCATTTTTTTTCTCACTTGTTCCATCTTACCTGTGTATGCTTCAGAACTGAGTCCTAGGCTTATGCTCTCTGGTTAAATCCAGTGACTTAGTTCCACACATAAGCTCTCTCTCGCTCTGATAATGCCGTGATTTTTCTGCAAATGGTTTCAGCCTGGCAGAATAAGTCAAAAGTTTCTAGAAACAATAGTATGTTTCAATCCTACAGCCAAAGATTATGAAGCTAAATAGACCATTATCTTTTGGTTTGAGCAGCTGTGTAATACAGGAAAACCTACAAATACCTAAATTCAGTTTCTATTTAGCAAAGTCTGAGCCCTGAAATACTGCAAATCTCTTTCCTTCCCCTTATAGTATTTTGCATTCACCACCATCCTTTTAGATATTGATTTTTGCTATTCACAATATTAACTTAAACTAGTAGAAGAAACTTCTATAAAAACACTTCTTGTTTGAGATTAATGGCTCCCAACTCTTGCCCATCTGATTTTTAAAGCCTGAATTTAGTGACGTGCTGTGTGATACCCAACTTCAATCGTCCTCATCCAAGAGCCATGAAGCCCATGGTTCCAATCATATACCATCACATTTTACATCATTCAGGCAAATCCACTCTCAGTGGTGTGAAAAGTAAAGACCATAGGAAGGACACATCTGGGTAGTTGCATAAAGGTGGGACAGAGGTACTATCTAATACCCAAGTTCAAGTGTGGTTGTAGTTCTGCTTAATATCAAGGCAATCATGGAAACACAGCCTCAGCAATAAAGAAAGATGTTTCATGAAGCAACAAATGAGCAAAGTGAATCTGTGGACAAAGCAGGGTAAGACTGGTTCCCACCTCATCACCATGTGCACCACAGCTGGACTCTAAAAAAGACAATGTCTTGTCCAAAGCCAAGTGCTCTGGATTGAAGGCCAGACTTAGGCCTTTGAGTAACTGTTTATTCTTGCCACAGTTAGAACACAGAGGTGAGGACAGGAAAAAAAGTGCATTCCATCAGTATAACTTCAAGTGGAAATCTTTATGCCAGTATCTTCATACACTTTCTTGTTAGCATACATTCTGACAAACAAGACAAGCTAAGAAGGCAAAGCCTGCAAAGACCTACGACATGAAGTTACATCCATCCACAGAGGCACCAGTGAGGACTCACCCAACACTTCATTTAATTTGAGACAGGTAGGTAAAAGAAATTATTTTTTTCTGGTTTGGTTTAAAAATTAAATTAAAATATTAAAATTAACTTATTCTTATGAGATCCCTGTATTGTAAAGAATATAAAACTACTGCTATATTGGAAGTTCTCTATTCTGAAAAAGTAAGAAAAAGTTCAGTCATCTGAACAAGTTCAGTCAAACCAACAAATTTGCTGATACTACCTTTACAAGCCCTTGCATGCTTTGCAGATTCAACAGAAAATAGAGAATCTTGCACTCCTCTGCAAAAATACTACTATGCTGTGGGAAGAAAAAACACCCCACAGGAGCATACCTAGAGAATGACCACTTGCAAAAACTGCATAGGCATAAATGGGAGTTTTCAAAGCACCAAATTAAGTTTCTTTATAGCTGAAATTTTCAGAGAAGAAAAAGGCTTGAAAAGGCTCCAACTCAGATGCTGGAAGTTGAGCACAAAATCTTAATATCAAATATTCAACAGCTGCTGAGAATAAATTTAGCATCCCTAAAAGCAAGCTATACAGGTTTCTACCACTATCTAAATTAGAGCACCTGATTTCAATTATAATTTTTTATGGAGTTTGATTTAACTGCTCTGACCAAGACCAAAATAGGTCCCCTTATCAGATGTTGCATACAAAGACAGAACCACCACCCTACCATGGGACTGTCCATAAAAACGGCTTCATGTTCTCAGGCAGGGAGGCAGTACTTGCAGCCCAGGTACTGGCAGAGGAAGCCTGTTGGTGAGGCGAAGGTTTAACCTGGACTGTCAGGATGCACTTCTGGCAAGGACAAGCCAAAGAGAGCCCATGCCAGCTACACAACTCATCAAAGGGATTAAGTCAATAACCAAGTTAAAGCAGCACTCATTTTGAACCCCTCTGCTCCCACTCCTGCAAGGTAACTCAAGCACCCCTATACACAGAGCTGCCGACAGAGAGCAAGCAACTGCTGGTCTCCACACAAACTCACTTCTCATCACCAGAGGCTTCTCCTGTTAAAATAGGTCTACACCAGATCCTGCTGATGCATCCTGTGAATCACAGATATGAAGTTTTTCCAGCAAAGGCCCTTGACCTCACCATGATTGTGAGCACCACTGATGGTGCTTTTTCAGTGAATTTTCTTGTGCTCGTGGGGCTACTGGGGTTATTGTTCCAGGGTTAGCAGGCTGTCCACACAGTCGGGGAAGTGCTAGCACATCTGCCAAAATGTTTTTTCCAGGCCCCTTGGGGCACAGCTCAATCCAATTAAAACACGCACAAAAGCAATAAAACTCAAAAATTATTCCCTTGATGCTGTGGGCTCCAGCAGTCCAAAGGTTCTTCCCTCTACTATAGCGCCAGCAACTTCAAGTCAAACCCTTTCCAACAGAGCTGTATCAGCTATTTCTGAAATCACTTGACCCTTTTCCATATACTTTTGAGACAAACCATGCTGACTGGCCTGGGGTCCTTAGACATAAAGAAAGTTTTTCTGCCCAGTTGTGAAGAAGCTGAGAACAGCTTTGCCCCCAGAAAATCAGCACTTAATTGCAAGCATTTCCTTCCTCTCATACAACTCCACCACTATAGTGAAACCACTCTGCTACATCAGCTGAAGTTATAGTGGTAGCAGCGCCCACACAGAGATTTTTATTTTAACTTTGCACAACTCAGTTCCTAGAAAGAAAAAGTGCTGGGAAGAAAAGGAGAGGTGAAAGACAACCTCATTTCCAAACAGAGGTGCAAAATGTGAGTTAGAATGCAAATTCTTGTCAACTCAGTGATCTCTGCAAGCTGCTTTGAACCAGTGGAGAGACATCCCCTTGGAGCACAAGACTACAGACAATTGCTTTGAATGGGATACTGACCACAGGAAACAGATTCCACAATTCAAGCTATCGAGGCACAAAACACGCCACGCAGGAAGGGCACAGGACAGGCTCCCAAAACACAAAGAGAGTTTTAGATGTTAGTAAGACACTACCATCTTGTCTAAAGATCTCAGAAGATAACACTGCTGAGACAAGTTCAGGCAAGCACTCCTGCTAGATCACTGGGCAAAGAAGTGCATTCAGATCAGCAACCAGTAAATGTTTCCTTCCAGTGGGAAGAGGCTGCCACCAGTGCAGATTCTGGTTACTCCATTGACCACACACTGTGCTCACATCAGATAGACAGCTTTTACCCCACTGGATGCTCACCTTGGCAACCTTAGCCTACATCCACCCTGCAGGGATGGCAACAGCATCTCTGGCTAAACCCAAGGCACACATGTGAAAATCAGTGCAGGTACTGCCAGAGAACTGCTGCACGTATGGCTGCCACTGGGAGCTGAAAAGTTTAATAGGGTGTATTTGTTAGCATTTTCTATTAAGAAAAATGCTTATGTTCCCATGGTTACAGACCTGTTTCATACTATTTACAATAAAAAAGTTGCAATTCTTCTCAAACAAAATAGAAAAATGAAGAGTGCCATTTGAGGGTGGTTTGGATTTGTTTTTCTTTTTGACCCTATTTTCAAACACAAACCAAGAAGTGAACAACAGGCCTTTTAATACTAAATTTATACAACCAGAATTTAAGTTTTCCATGAGCTCAGAGACCAAAACTCAGACACTTACCACTACCATGTGGTTCAATACACTTGTAACAGATTCAAGACCTTTTGAAAGAAAGTTCAAACTCCATTTGTACTCCAACAGCAAGAGCTGGCTTTTCTTCCAAGCCTCTTCACAAACCTCTTGTTCAATAATGAGCTTTCAAAACTATAGTAAAATTCATTGCTCCCTTTATACTCACCTCATTATCCTGGCCTCTTGCTGTGCTTGCTCCTTTTAATGGATGGAGCAAGTATTAGCTTGATTTCCTACCACACATCAAGTTTTCAGCTGAGGTTAGTAATATACATCTCTAACAAATGATAAGATCTCTACTAATTTACTATTAAATGCATAAAGGTGGAGATTTTGGTTTTGCCTTGCACCTGACAGATAGTGAGAGCACACCTTATTTTTCTGACATGCTCTAACTTTTGCATGCAGGCACAAATAATTAGAGGAATTAAAATCAAGGCCAAAAGTCAGCTATCATAAAATAACTGAATTGAATATATCCATTTGCATCCATATGTAGAAGAGAAAAAAAATTAAAGCACAAAAAAGTGCCTCAGGAATACTGCAGTCAATAAGTCAATACATAACAAAAGAAAGTTTTAAGACCTGAAGTTGGCAACAGCATATTTTGATGAGAAAATTAAATTAAACCACATGCCTGTTCAAAATACAGCTTACTGAGAAAGTAAAGAAAATAATCTAAACCAAAAAAGTTTAAAAAATAATTTCATTGCTACATTTTCCAGAGTTTATTCACGAGGCCTTGCATATTCAGACACGGATAGCCAAGCATGAATACAGATGAAGCAGCATAAAGGAAGGGAAGTAGGAATTAATGCTGACAAATCATGGAAGTCCCACTACTCTGGGTGACTCCAAACTCTGCAGACATGTCAGGACAATGTAGCAAGATTCTCTGCTGTTGGCAAACCTGTGCTGACACAGATACTAATTGTTTTCTCAGTGGTAGGCTCATAATTTTTTTGTCTAACAGAAATGCAGATCACTTCTTAAGTTTCATAACTGGAAATTAGCAAATAGCATTCACAAACTCACCTCATCCTGTGGTGTCCTTGGCTGAAGGCAACAGCAGAAACTTGCCATCTATATAAATGCTGGAAAAAGTTAAAATCACAAGCACAAAAACCTGGAGTGAGCTCTATACCTAAGGAATCTCTCTCTTGCAAGTCCAGGGCAGCCAAAGCTGGTCCCTCTAATGACAGGTATGGACATACAGCTTGTTCCTCTAAAGGAAATTGCCAGGGAGGCACTTGCTCCTTACAAGTACAGCTGCTGCCAGGGCTGGCTGCAGGAGCCCCAGCCATCCTCACTGCTGCAGCTCACCCTACCTGCCCACAACACAGTGAGATGCCAACCTAAACCTTCCACAAGTTTTCCTGTGGTTTTAGCACTTCAAGTTTGTGACTTTTATGAAGCTTTTATGAAGCTTTTACGCCCTACTTGGTACAGTGGAGTAACAAATGGATGAGGATCACGTATTACTGCTCTGCAACTAAGATAAAACAGCAGTAGGAGATGCACATGTCTACTTGTATTAAACTTGTGGGTTTAAGCACTCCAGCTTTTTCAAAGAGTGAAAAAGAATCACTACAATAATTTCCAGAATTCCCCGCTACTGCAAGGACAGGTCTGAGCCTACCAGAACCAATCAAGCTCATTTTAAATAAGCATAATAGACTCCACAAAATTTGTTTATTGAAATTTACTGTGGGGCTAAGGATAAATTTTGGTTTATTTTCTGCATTAATTTGCAAAGCCAGAGCTGTGTGACAGAACTTTTAAACAAAGTGCTGGAGTCATCAGGACCCCAGGTTCTACCCAACCACAAATTCACTGTCTGACCTTGAAGAAGTCCCTCACCTCGTCATAAATCTGCCAGCCCAGCTGTGAAACTGGATGAAAGCAGGACTATCCCACAAAATGCATGCTGCAACTCGTTTGGCCTTTTGTTAAATAAACATAACGCCCCCTCAAAACAAACCCGACCAACTAAACAGTGTGTTTTCTTCTGTATACAAAGCACTTTGTACTGTACAAAAATGAAGTGCTTTACCAAGTGGGAGGGAAATGGATGTAAATATTTACACACGTACTGCAAAGAGCTGTTACTCACTCTAGAGATGTGCATGCTGGTAGCTATATAATTCAAGAACTACAGCAGCATAGTGGGGGTGCCTTCACTAGACAGAAATAACATGCTGATTTCTGGAAAGCATGCATTGTGCCAAGGAGGGTAAGGAAAAAACTGACATTAAGGGGACAGTTCCTGCCAGATTGGAAACCAAATTAGCTTCAAATAAAACAGAGATTCAACAAAGCTACAAGTGCTCAGAGCTTAATTACAGGAGTAAATGAAACTGCTAGCATAGCATCCAGATTTTTGTTCCACTTGTCCATCATCTCACAAACTCATCCAAAAGGCAAGAAGACCAGTAAGTCTGGAAATACAGTGGACAGATATTTCACCTTATGCAACTTATGCTCGGTTGCCCCTTATGCCTGCCAAGAAAAGCTAATGCTAAGATTGTGAGGAGAAGGGTCAACTCGGACAGTAACTCACCTGCTTCTGTTGTGTCCTGCTGCAAATGCAGGACCTGCTACTTTACATCGCTCCATACTTGAGCAGCTATGGAGGTGACAGGACACTGTCTTCAGAGTAACACTTCTACCAGTATATTTCAATCAGTGACACATAATCCCAAATGCAAATTAAAAACAGAGGTAAAACGTGCTGTGTAAGGGAAAGAGGCTGACTGTCACATGGCAAAATCTGGCACCATTAACTCACAGGTCCTAACAGCTCAAGATACCAGTGTTGAAAAAACCTGGAACCAAGTTCCAACAGCTTCCTTCTAAGTTAATTTCATCTTTCATTATAAAAATAAGTCTGTCCCTTTAGAAATTTCTTGACAAAAGAGAATTGGCTACTCTTTCCCATTGCTATCACTTCAAAGGTGAGTTTGCTTTACAAGCATCAGTGTGGTAATGCTTGTCTGTAGTTTGCTATTCAATCACACACTTCTAATAAGACATTTCTTTCCATTTTCATACATAAACAGAGGAAGCACTGCTTGTAACTGCAACCTTGAACCATATGTGATAAGGTGCTTAGTATTTACATAGCGTCCACACTAAAACTGATAAGTGCATCATGTTGTACACAAGTTAGAAGTTATGCAAAAAATGCATGAGTAGAGAGCAGCTTCCGCAGCTCTGAATCTTTGTGGTGTCTGAATTTTTGTCAACTTCAGGCTACCTAATCTGCTCTAAGGACATAATGTACAGAATGCTGTTTGTTCACCTTGTGGAGAGTCAGATTTAAGGATTTCACATTCAAACAGCACTGGCTGAAGTAGCAATGTTCAAGGACTTTTCAAAGTGCATCTTGGAGCTTATCAATACCACAAGTTGAATACTGCTCTACCTGATTGTTTTTCCTTTAGCAAAGACACTGGGTTTTGCTTTAATCTAGCATCAGCATGACCCTATAACTGAAAAATCAGGCCTTCACTTAGAAAACTTCTTTAGGCTACTTTTGTCCACCATTTTTTCTACAGATATGGACCTACATGTGTTCAGAGTAAATACATTCTAACTCCATTGATTTTAAGAAACAGAACACATATATACATCTGTGTGAGCACCTACACCCATTTCCCCATTTCACCATCTATATAACATATCTATACATGACAATACTTTCCAGAAAAGCTGTATCAGCCTATTAGGGGCATTAAGACACTATACTGCAATGCAATAGCTCTGCTCATTTCTGAAATGTGAACAAACGCATTTGATACATACACTGTCAGCACGCTTGGGATTAACAGAGATCAACAACCAATTTGGAGTAATTGAATATTCACAGTAGAGTCTGGTCTGATCAGTTAACACAGTCACACACAGGGAATGTAGGGCAAGCATTTTTAAAAATGCTCACAAAAACAACCCAGAAGAAAACCAAGGGTCCTGCTTAAGAAGAAATGGACCCCCAGCAGCCTTATGCTTCTTGGCCTCCTGTTCACCTTCTGCACAGTCTTTGCTGGCTGCAGTCCATACCCACATCAAGAGTTTTGTTCATGTACGAACTCAGTGCAGTGATCACATTCTTCCTAGAAAGACATGTTCATGTGCTGGACTTACCAAGCCTTTGTCACGCTCCCTTTGCTTTCCTGATCACGCAGTAATACTGCCCTCTCTTCCCCCCCACTGAGAACATGTGAAAAACATTAACGTATCTCAAGTGCCTAGCAGACCTTGAAGTATCCCTGTCAGAACTTTACATTTCCTGGGCACATCTTGTGGTGACAGAAGCTCTCTATAATTGCATTTAAGCCAGTAATGATGCACTGATAACGTCAATGAAGTCTGTCAATCATATTTCAATGTATATTAAGCGCCTGCCTGAAAGCAGCATTAGTAATGGAACAGATTTATTATTTACTCCTAATTAGAACTCCTTGCTGATACTAGTGAAACAACACACTTTCAAGAGAGAAATAATGTAGTAAAACAATGTAGTAAAATACATGTAATTATTTCCATCATAGGCTTGTGCCACTTCTACCTATTAAGATTGCTCCCTTCCCAAATCTGTTTCCCCAATTCTGCTACATATGGAAAGCATTAAGTGACAGGTACACATCTTATTAGCAATGCACGCTCTTTCAAAGTATTTTATCATCTTAGGCAAAACAGAACTTTTGTGTCATTCAGGCCTACAATAACTCTGCTGATTTGATACATCCCGTTCTTTGGAGAGGCGAGTTCAATTTAAAAATGGAACAATTGTTTCCAAGAGGTAAGATTTTATCTTTCCTGTTAGAGCCATCAGCTCTACAAAGTCACAAATCACTGGAGGAAAATCCTGTGGCAAGCTTTCAGTAGAGCCGCAGACATTTAGCAGCCAAACAACCTTGGGAAAGGCCTCCTGCCCTTGGCACACTCTAAGATGCTGCTGAACAAGACCTCCTGGAGCTTCCCTTGGCAGTTCCAATGTGCTCCTATCCATGCTGTCCCTGACCAAAGCCTGCAAAGGGAGGATGAGAAGGTCATCTGACCCCCACGCTCCTCACGAGTCAAAGGAGGCTACAAAGGAGGCTGGGGGAGGCTTGGTGGTTTCTGAGTTTGCTGGGCTCACAGTGAGGCGTCCCTGCTGCCCTGCTCCTGGCTGGGCATCATCCATCCAGACAGACCCCACGCTCCCAGCCCCAGGAGCTGCCAGCACGGCCCGTGCCCTGAGCGCCAGTGCGTGCGCACAGGTGCTCGTGTGTCAGAGAGAAAGGGAACAGGGAGCAACCTGCAGGGATGAATGAGCAGGATGAATGATGAATGGGAACTGAATCTGAAGCAGAAGCTTGGAGAGACCAAACAAGTTAAAGCACAGGAGCCCATACATGGTAGACAGAACAAAGGGAAGGTAGGAGGCACAAAAAAAAAACCCCTCAAACAAACAAACAAAAAAAAAAAAAGAAAAAGGAAGACAACTAGGGCGCTTTGAAGAAGCACCCTTTACTTGTAACCTCATACGTACACATCCTTGTAACTCCAAAACACCCAAAGCTGCTTAGAGATGACTGATACTGTTCCCCCTGCAACACGTCCCTCTCCTCTCCAGCGTGTGCCACAATCCCCCTAACCGCAAAGGGGAAGCACATTGCTTTTTGTACAGTGCAAAAAGAGGCCCTGCAGCATTTCTGAACTCTCCAGGGTATGACTTTGCAACACAGAGAGGTTTTCTGCATGTACATTTTGTGACTGTCCTTGGTTAAGTCAGCTTGGGTAGATAAATCTCCTTAAATCATCTCTCAGCTCCACCATGTGTATGCTAAACAGGACCTGGCTTGTTTTACAAAATAAAGAGTGCTGGATGAGGAGGAGGCACATGACCTACACTAACATTTTCTTCCCCTGGTTTAGCAGAAATAAAAGCACCACTATGAAAGAGTGCTTAAAGTTCCTTTTGCAGCTAACATTGAAAGGCTTTATTATCACACTGCAGAAATGCTTTAGGGGAAATCTTTCTCTAATAGTGTTCTCATGAGAACACTTAATGTTTTCAAACAAGTCACTTTGAAATGTTCAAGAATACAAATGTCATGAGGCTCCCAAAGGTGCAATGACACATCTTATCACAAAGATCCCCCTTTGCTTCTGTATTTCTCTGGTACACAGAGGTAACACAGATTTCAGGAACTACTTGAGTGACCACAGGATAGGGCAAAGATCAAATGAGCTTTCCATCTACAGAACCAGCCATATGCAGCCAGAGGCACTGCAGCCTCCCCAGAGGAGCTGCCAGAGGACACAGTCTCCTTTCTTACAGATTCATCACCCCACCTCACCACACTTGCTGTCCAGCCCATGGGCTGGGATCACCAGCACCCCACACACCTGCCCAATGGCTACACTTCTTAAATTATTTGAATGATTTGAAATAGCAATGAAAGAAAGGTTTTTCACAGCTCACACCCTTAAGCGCAGTCCTCAGTCCTTGATGGAGAAGTGAGGTGGGGACAGGACATGGCTCTGCCAAACAGTGGCTACCAGGGGTCTGACTATAAAGGAGAGAGATACAGTGGCCTCTGCTCACCACTACCAACTTTTTTTAATGGTGCTTGCATGTGCACTAGCATATTCTCAGTAGCCGTCTCAGAAGCCATCATAAAATGCTGTCTAGAATTATCCAGTCATTTGACTTTTTAATGAAAAAAAAAAAGAATAAGAAAATAAAAAATCTATATAATAAAAAATAGGGCACTCTACGCCACTTGTGTTTTGCTCAACTCGTCCTCTCCAAGTAAAAATCTCAGGGTTCACCCACCATTTATCTTCACTGTAAGGTACGAAGCCTCACTAGAGCAAAACTGAGCAATACCCTGTTGCAGAGCGAAGCATCCCTGCACGTAATTGTGCTTAACCTAAACCATATGTTCCTAAAAACACCAAAAATGCTGAACAATGAGACCAGCCTCACATCCAAGGGAATTTAGAAACAGGGGAACAACCGAAGTGACAAGCTTGTTCATCACGGAGCTACAGATTCATTGTTGTCGTTGTTTTTTGGCACGATGCTGCCTGAATTCCTTCCCATGTTTTGTGAACAGCTGAACTGTGTTCCCTTACAAAAGAAATTAATATGGCAGCCTGTGTACATCTGCTTTAATCTTAAAACAAAGCAGTTTTGCTATCTTTAGTACAAGCATAATAAAGGCACCAAAAAAAGACAGATGGTTTGGATTTTCTTTGCAGAAAGCAAGAGAGAAGACTGACATCTCAACTGTTTACGTAGCCACAACCCATTACGTGGCCACAGCAAACCAGGGGGGATGCAGAAATTACCTCTTTGTCAGTGTCTCAGATGCCGACTGCATTCAGTCAGGTATTAAAAAAAGCATAAAACAACTCTGCACACGATGAATGCTTTTTTTTTTGTTCTTACAGATTTAATTTATATTGTTAGGAAAACACTTAACAACAGCCACACTAATGCCAGACAAATTAATTTCAGTAAAGCTAGAGCAAACAGTACTCTTATGTTTAGACAGCACAGAACAAAACCCTTGAAAATCCAACATTAAAGGAGTTATTTATGGTCATTGCTCAGCCCTCCTGCCCCCATCATTTGTGCACTAGAAATCTCCTGACCACTCACTTGCAAAACTCCCTGACTTCTGACCAAAACTGGCCACGCACTGATAGCCTGAAAGTTAATTTTGCAGAAATAATACAATCACCCTGGCCTAGCAGTTGGGATAGGTTTTGGGGTTTGGTTTTTATGTTTTTATTTTGTTTTGCATTGGTGGTTTGTTGGTGTTTTTTTTTACAATTCAGCCTTTCTTTTAAAATATCTCACTTCAGGATCAAAACTTTCCCCTTCCTGAAATCAATCAAACTGATAGTGGTTTTGACAGAAACACAAGTAACAGGAAAAAAGTAAGGACAGAACATGTGCAATGTATCCAAGAAGTAATTAATAACTTGCTGTGTGTTTTTATGCAACAGACACATAGTTCAGGGAAAAGTATACACAAAAAAGAGGCTTTTCTCTATTACCCTTTAACAAATATTCAGAGAATGGCAGTCAAGTAAAAATATCACCCTTGATATAAGGTAATAAAAAGACAAGCTAAATTAGCTTCTGAATTAGGGGCAGAAAAATGTTCTCTGATACAGATATTACTTCCTTTAGCGTAATTAAATGCCTTTTTAGTATTTCCATGTTGGAGAATTTAAGAAACGCAAATTAACGATTTTTCCAATTAGCAAGTACTTAAAAAGTAAAAGAAGATGGCACACATGGAAAAAACCTGAAACACTTGTCAAATTTCTGAGTGCTTCCACTTGAACCAGTGCTCAAACACGGCACTGAAAAGTAACACTTGGGGTTTAGAAGCAGCATTTCCATTAAGGAAAACGTTTGCTGCCGTTGCATTAAATCCTTCCCAGGCACGGGGAGGCTTTTGTGCATTGCAATTACACTCCATTAAATGCTTCCCAGGAGGGCTGGGGTGGCACGGCTCAGCGGGCCTGTGGGACATGTGGGCTTGCACGGCACTTGCAGCCTCTGCCGTGTCGTTGGCTTCACTGGCAGCTTCCTGCAAAGAGCACGGGACAGAGCGAGCACAGGAGAGCGGGGCACAGCCTCCCCTCCGGGCAGCTCCTTCAGGACACGGCCTACAGGCTGGGGTACCAAAGGGGCCCTGGGACAGCCAAGTGCAGTTGTGCAAGGCAGGGAGCCCAGGCTCCCTGTGGATGCTCCTGGAGGAAGCTGCCGGCTCACATCTGTTATGAGCTCTGTTTACAGGGGCGCCAACAGATGCTTGCAGCGAGAGTCGCTGAACTTTGACATCCAACATAAAGATGTAAACACTTCTCCACAGAAGATAAATCCTGAGTACTAAAAGGCGCTCTGGCTGACTTCTGGCCCTCCCCAACCCCACATCATCCACCAAACCCAAAACTCCCACACATATCTCTCAAAAACAACAATAAAAAAGAACCAAAGCACAAAAAATACCCCAAGAAAAGAACATACTAATAGCCATGGCATCAAGCTTTCTTAAGTATGTTAATCAGTAGAATTATTACAAGTAAGCCAAATATAACTAACTGGAGAATAAAATGAACTTTACAATGTTTAGACAGATGGAATCTGATTTCCTGCTGTAAAGCTGCTGAATTTGGCATTGACCCTGAGCCCCAAAGGCAGGGGATCTGCTGCCCAAAACACACACGAGCTACCCAATGTCCGGAATCAGTAGTTACTACCCTTCATATGCACCATTAAATTAAAAAGCATGGAAGTCTTCATACATAAAGTCTGCAAAAAAGATGGATTCATTTAATGCTAAGAGCAGCCAAGACCAAAGCCCACTGCATATATTTGTGTATTTTCTTAAGAGGCTGTATATACAAAGGAGCTCACAAAGGGCTTCTTTAAAATGCTCCCTTGTAAATGTGCATTTGAAGGGTAATAGATACTGAATTCAGGGAAATGTCCAAAAAACCACTGGAAATATTTTCAGGCCTTCATGGGGAAGAGCTAGAAGCAAGCATGATGCTTTTCAATGCTAACTAAGAAAATCCTTGTCCAGAAGGATTTACTTCTCTGATGCCTGATCCTATGAACTATGGACGCAGCCAAACACAGCATTTACTGATAAACAGTCCTACTGACTTCAGTAACTTAAGCCAAGTAACTTCAGTGGTGTTATTCATGCCCTGTGAATATGAACGGAAGACTCCTGTTTAAAAGGGCTCCTCACAACAGCAAAGGCTAGCACAACAGAGTCCCAAGTGAGGGTGAGAAAGGACACAAGGCGAAGAAAAGAGTCCTTATGAGAAATGCTTAGCCATTACCTGCAGGTTTGGAGCTTTCTTTTTAATTTTAAACCAAAAGTGAGGAAAACATGAGCTCTCCTCATATAACCACACACTAATGTCAACATAATACTATTGCTAACTCAAAAAGTCAAACAAAAGGATCCCCCTCCTCTCCCCAAACTAACCAAAACAGATAGAACAAACCCCAAACCTCAAACAAAGCCCAGGTCTACAACTCTGAATAAGGTCACTATGAGAAACTCTCTCAGCTTTGAAATCAGAAAAAAAAAATTTAAAAAAAAGGGAGAAAAAAAAGTGAAAACCTCCATGGAAAACATACTTGAGCTGTGTTTAACAAAAAACATCTGTAGCCTTCCAATTCTGGAGATGCAGAAATGCTGCAGAAGAGCCACAATAAGTTAAACACACAGGAAAAAATACTTTTGTTGCTGCCCAAACCATTTACAGGTGCCTCTGATTTGAAACTAAGGATACCAGCTCTACTCTGTTTGCTGACATAACACCATGCTGTGAAGGACTTCTTTGTGAAGAAAATTCACTGAAAGCTGGTTTAACTGACAAAGTCTTTACTGGTGAAATATGACATCTGTTTTTAAAGAGCCTACATTTTCTGGATGTTATCACTCAGCTGCTTCTATTTATAACACTTGATGTAAAAGTTTCTCTCAGTCAGCTAAGTAGGTATGCAATTAAGTATCCTGAAATTTTAGTGTCAGTTTCAGGATAGTTTGCAGCAATTGATTCAACTTCTCTCTGGATGAATTTCTTCAGATAAGATTTCCCCTACACACACATACATTAGTTATGTCTTACATATATACAATCCTTCCCTTGCAAGGGAATGGATGTTATTAAAAATGTGTGTTCCTAGGTGCTGTTCTGGAAGTCCTCAATTCTCAAAAGCTTAAACACAGTGCTACTTACACCAAAAGCTATGATTGCGTTAATAAAAAAAAATAAACACAAAGAGTCCTTAGTCTGCAGATGTGATGACTATATCTTTATTTGCATTACTTTTATATATACTTGGGTGTACAAATGGAGGAAAAAGTAGAGAGTCCTAATTAGGTGACAAGAAAAATGTTCTTGAAATCAATGCCATGCAACACGACACAGCTCTTCTGAAAGATTTCACTCCCCCCAAGGTTTCTGAAAGCTATCTATGCTTTCACTGCAGACAGTTTCACATGTGTCTGTACAAGTCAGGAGCACAATGCAGTCCTCTTTGATCTGAAATAAAGTTCACAGTATTCAGAAAAAAAAAAAAAAAAGAAAAAGGAGAGGAACTGGAAAGAGTTTTTTTTCTCAATGGAACCACCGATTACTAAACATATACAAGTAAGTAATTTCAAACAAAGCACAGAATGACAGCAGGGCTTTTTGAATTTTATTTAAACATTCACTTGAGTACTTTATAAGCTCACACAGCTTCATTAAAAATACAGTAAGACAATGAGAAATGTCTGCTTTACTGTAAATGAAACTTTTAAGGAAGAAATAATTTTAACCCTAAAAATAAAAATGCAGCAAAAATATCCTGAAATGTGAAAAAAAAATCTGTAACTGTAATGTCATCTTATATACAAATTTTATCTAACTACACAAGGAAAGATTAAGGCCTAATTTTTTAATTCTAAATGTTCATAGACTTCGTTGACATACTTAATTATTCCTAGTAAGTATGAATATACTGTATTAATGCAGTAGAGTCACAGACATGGTGCTTCCAAAACATCCAGGACAGAGCCCTTCACCAGCTCTCTGCACTAATGGAACTGAAAAATTAACAAAACAAATGACCCACGCACCAGCTAGCAAATGAGTACAGCATCTTCTCCTCTGGAAAGCACGAGGTTTGTGCTTATAAAGGGAAACATATTTACGATATGAATTGTCTCCACATTGTAGCTTTTCCAGTCACTGCAGACTCTCTGTTTTGAAGGCCAGCCTGCAGGAAGCTTTGGAAAGCTACTCCAGAGCCAGCTGCAGCCCAGCGTCATGAACGTGTGCTAAGAGGGAGGTCACACCTTTCATCTCCCACTCCTTTATCTTGGGCCAGGGTGCTGAAACACAGGCCTGACATACTCTTCCCTTCCTTGTTTTTAATGAGGCTTTCATCTACCCCCATACAGTTCCACATTTTTCTTCTTCTCATAAAGAGCTATGAATTTTTCATAGCTATTTGCTCAGGGAAATCCAAACTTACAATGTGATATTCCCCATTTTAGTACACTACGTCTCATGTATCAGATACTTCCCAGAGACCATCAAATCAGCTAGTTTTACAACCATCTCACACAGAGGATGACAACAGTAGAAGTCAGTATCACAGTTGTCTTTAATGATAATTAGCAAATGAACTGTGTAACTGTAACAGTCAGGCAATAAATACAAGAAGACTTGAGGAGGAATTATATCACCATGTGATAATCAAGAAATTGTTAGGCAGCTTGTTAAAGTATCATTATATAATCCTACCTTCACACTGGGAAGAATTCCCTACAACCACTCCTTCAGCATGCAACTGTAAGCTGCTACAGGATTTTCTGGCAAATTAATTTCTGCCCCTCACAAAAGAACAGAAAGAAGAAACTAAGAAGTAATGTACTGTGCTATGAAATTTTAATAATTCTGCAAACTGACATTGGCAAAGACTTGAAGTCCAGATTTAAATAAGCAAAATCTGAAACCAGCTCCAGCAACACACCTTCCCAATCCCACTGCCCTGCCAATTGTCTTCAGAAGACATGCAAAATACTCAGTGGAAAGGTGAGAAGTGCAAAGTCTAGTAGAAGCTATTGAATCAGAGAAGATGAATAACAATGCTGTGCTTTGATAAGGTCCCAATGCTTTCATCAGTTTGTCGTTAGACTTGAACATGAGATCCAGCTGTAAAAATGATGTGGGAATCAATACACCAATCATGCTTCAAAAAGCATCATCACCCCATACTTCTGCAACCTCACCCCTTGCTTCCCCTCTCTTTTTCTTCAAAGCAATATCCAGCATTGCAGGGATTGCCAAACAGTCAGAGGTAACAGAGGAATTACCTCAGTTCCATTTCACCTGCTTGCAACCTTCTGCAGCCCATAATTAACCAAACAGCAAGGGCAGGATGGTCTAAAAGCACATCAGGAAAAGCAATGGAAGAAAAAATATTGACCAATGTCAGCTGCACAGTCCTTTTACACACTAAGTCTGCTCCTGAAACCATGAGCCCTGAAAATGATCAAAGTTATCAAATGCAGTGAATTTCTACTATGCCTTTGGCTGTGCAGCTGCCAGCTCAGACCCACTGATGAGGTGGAATGCCCCATCACAGGTCTGAAGGCCGATCCCTATGTCCTTCCCATTCCGCACCACCTGGTTTTAATACATGCACACCCAAACAAAGGAGGCAATTTTTTCCCCAGTGATGTTTATAGCATCAGGGTTTTCTAAGAAAATTTAATCAATTGGGTGACATCACTGTAAAGACTTGAGACCTTTTTCCATGTTACCTGAAGTTTCAGCTTGCATTACATACACCACAGAAAGGCAGTAACACCACACACAACATGCACACAGAACACCATTAACAAGCAACTTATCTGCTGGTGGATGTCAGCACTACCTCTGCCATTCTTCTCTAGGGCACCAAAGCAAGCTGTCACTTTCACAGGGGTGTCTGTGGCTCCCTTTAGTATAAGGATTTTGCAGCTCAAAACACTTCTAAAAGTCAGATTCCTCATGGATACACATCCAATTACAAAATCCTGTGGAAATTACAGGTAGTCTCCCCTGTAAGCATGCAGGTCACTCCTACTAGGAGCTGGAGAAGGCTTGTGTTTAATATGAAAGATGTCTTTAAGATGACACTTCCTGGAGGATGTTAGTGTAAAAACACACAGAGCAGCCTTTCTACACTGCAGCTCAAATGTAATGGTGTTGCTTTAACGTGATGGAGCCTTCTGTTTTTAGCTTGAAAATGCCAACAGAGGAGACTGTCTCAGCCTTTCCACTTAACGGGACTTCAAATTTCAGTAAGAAAAGTCAAAATATGCAACATCCCAAATCTGAGAACCTTAAAGGCACAATTTAACATTCAACCCACAGAGAACACAGCAGCACATAGGTGGCTTTCTTGTTTCTCCAAAAGGAGTCTTTGTACCCAGTCGTAATTGCTCTTTTCACTCTTTTTGTGGATGTCTTCCCCATAATATGTGTGTCTGGGTCACCAATAACTTGGTGCAAGAGAATAGGATGAGAGAATCTTAGAATGCTTTGGATTGGAAGAGACCTGTAGAGGTCACCGAGTCCAACCCCCCTGCCGCAATGGGAATACTTTCCAGTAGACCAAGTTGCACAAAACCCCATTTAACCTGATCTTGAAGAATTTCAGGTGTCCACAACTTTTCTGGGCAGTACGTTCCAGTGCCCCACACATGCCCTGATAAAAGGCTTGTCCCAGCTTTCTTGTAGGCCCCCTTCTGGTACTAGAAGGTGCTATAAAGTCCCCCTGGAGCCTTCTCTTCTCTATGCTGAACAACCTCAAGTCTCTCAGCCTGACCTCTAAGAGAAGCGCTCCATCCCCTTGATTGTTTCCGTGGCCTTTCTCCATGGCTCCAACAGGCTGATGACCTTTCTGTGCTGGGGGTCCCAGAGCTGGATACAGCACTGCAGGTGAGGTCACACAAGAGTGGAGTAGGGGGGCAGAATTCCCTCTCTTGACCTACTGGCAATGCTGCTCTTGATGCAACCCAAGATACGGTTGGTTTCCTGGGCTGTCCACACAGTGCAAGCTTATGTCCAGCTTCTCATCCACCAGCACCCTGAAATCCCTCTTGGAAGGGCTGTTCCCAATCAATCTGTATGGATACCAGGGGATTCCCCAACTCAGATTCATGGAACTTGTACCTGACCTCATAGAACTTCATAAAGTATATGCAAGTGCCCACTTCTCAAGCTTGTCCAAGTCCCACTGGAAGTAATTCCATCCTTCAGGCTTGTCAGCTGCAGCACTCAGCTTGGTGTCATCTGTGAACTTGCTGAGGCTGTGCTCTGTCCCACTGCCAATACCATTGATGAAGGCATTAAACAGTTCTGATCCCAGTCCAGAACCCCAAGAGACATCCTTGTCACCAATTCAGCTCTTGACAAACATTGCCTGGATGCAACCATCCAACCAGTTCCTCATTCGCCAAAAAGTTCATCCATCCAATCCACATCTCTCCAATTTAGAGAGAAGGATGTTGTAGGGTTCCATGTCAAAAGCTTTAGAGAAGACCACAGAGATGCCACGCACAGCTCTTTCCTTCTTCACTGATGGGGTCACTCCATCACAGTGCCAGCACAGCAGCAATTTAATCATGAGTACATTACATCCTGCCCATCAAAAGCCACTCTGCAATTCTGTCTGGTTTCTTTCCTGCCTGGAAAAAGGCATGTAAAGAAAGCAAGGGTTCCCCATGTCTGAAAGACATGCTTTTATTTTTTTGGCCATGTGCCAGCCCCAATTTTCTGTTACTGTAAGGGAATATAGCCTTGGAGAGTCCACCTTCCTTCAGTAAACTACATAATCACCAACCTGTGTGGAACAAGGTTTTTACAACCAGCAGCATTACTTCAGCTTTGTCAGACACAATCATAGCAACTGACTGGAGAGGCAGCAGAAGGAGCTATTAAAACCAAGTTCCACATTCAGGTCATATAAAATTAGTATTTTATTCACAAACCTTTTAGTTTCCCACTATGCCCTCCACACAAGGAGAAAATACACAGCTGCTGTCACCACCATAATTCTGGGGGTTTTGCCAACAGAATGGCCTACGTAGACCAGGCATGCTGGCATAGATGTGACACACCTTTGCCAGCAAGACTTCAGTCTTAGTGTGATTATGGAGATGTAGTGGGATAGCACCCACAGTGGGATGTTGCCATGAAGGGCTACACGCTCTTTAGGAGAGACAGGCCAGGAGGGCATGGTGGTGGAGTTGCCCTCTCCATGAGGCAGCACTTGGAATGTATTGAGCTCTGTCTCGGGGTAGATGATGAGCAAGTCGAGAGTTTTTGGGTCAGGATAAAAGGGCAGACGAGTGAGGCTGACCCTCTGTGGGTGTTTGCTCCAGGTTGCCTGCCCAGGAAGAGGAGGTGAGTGAGCCCTTCTACAGGCAATTACAGCAGCCTCAAAGTCACAGGCCCTCGCTCAGGTGGGGGACTTCAACCACCCTGACATCTGCTGGAAAGCTACACAGCAAAGCACAAACAGACCAGGAGGTTCCTGGAAATCACTGATGACAACTTCCAGTCACAGGAAGTGAAGAATCCCACAAGGAACGGTGTGCTGCTTGACCTCACAGTAACCAACAAGGAAAGCCTTGTCGGAGATGTGAAGGTTGGGTGCAGCCTTGGCTAGAGTGGCCATGAGATTGTGGGGTTCAGCATTGAACAAAAACGTAGTAGGGCAGTAAGGAAGACTATGACCATGGACTTCAGATCAGGTAACTGTGGCCTCTTTGGGGATATTCTTGGAAGAATTCCATGGGAGCAGGCCTTGCAGGGAATAGGGGTCCAGGGGAGTTAGTCAATAATAAAGGCTCACTTCCTTCAGGCTCAAGAACAATGCAGCCCAGGCCAAGGGCACAAGAAACCTCTGTTCATGAATAAAGAACTGTCATTGCTCAAGAGTAAGCAAAAAAGTTCACAGGAGATTAAAGCAAGGTCAAGCCTCTTGGAGTGAATTTAGAAAGTTGATCAGGATAAGTAGAAATGAGACTAGAAAGGCCAAGGCAATATAGAATTAAATCTGGCCAAGCATGTAAAAGATAATAAAAAGGGCTTCTTCAAAAACGCCATTAATAAGAAGAAACCAAAGGATAATGTGAGCCCATTAATAAATGGAGGGGGGACCGTGGTAACAGAGGACGGAGAGAAGCCAGAGTTGCTGAATGCCTTCTTTGCATAAATCTTCACTGACAAGATCAGCCCTCAGGGACCTCTGACCCTGGAGACAAGGGCAAATGATCATCAGGAGGAAGACCTTCCCTTAGTCATGGAGGATTTGGTCAGAGAACACCTAGGCAAACTTGAGATCCACAAGTCCATGGGCCCTGACAGGATGACACGGACTGCTCAGAGATCTGGTGAACACCACAGCAAGGCAAGCAAAATCACCTCTGAAAAGTTATGGAGATCAGGAGAGGTGTGTCAGGGCTGGAAGAAAGCAAATGTCACCCCAGTCTTCAAAAAGAGAAAGAAGGAGGACCACAGGAAACTACCAGCCAGGCAGCCTCACCTCAATCCCTGGAAAGGTGATGGAGTACCTCATTCTGTAGGCCATCTTGACCCACATGGGAGACAAGAAGGTGATCAGGAGTAGTCAGCATGGGTTCACTAAAAGGAGCTCATGTTCAACCAGACTGATTGCCTTCTGTGCTGAAAGAACTACCTGGATGGATGAAGGGAGCACAATGGGTATTTTCTACCTCGACATCAGCAAGGCTTTTGCCACTGTTTCTCACTAAATCGTCACAGGCAAACTCAAGAAGTGCTAAGCTGAGTGAGCAGACAGCATGGAACTGGCTAGATTTGGAACTGGCTGAGTGGCAGATCCCAGAGGGCTGGGATCAGAGTCTGGTTGGAGGTCACTCATGGTGTCTCCCAGGGTTCTATATTGGGCCCAGTGTTATTTAATTTGTTCATCAATGGCTTGGAGGAGGGAATAGAGTCCTTTCTCAGCAAGTTCACTGCTGACACAAAGCTGCAAGGAGAGGTCGATACTTCAGGTTGTGCAGCCTTTCATAGGGACCTTGACAGGCTGGAGAGCTGGGCAGAGAAGAACTTTCTGAAATTCAACAAAGGCAAGTGCAGGGTCCTGTGCAGAAGGACCTGGGGATCCTGGTGGACAGCTAACTCCATGAGCCAACAGTGTGTCCTTACGGCGAAGCAGGCCAATGGCATCCTGGGATACATTAGGAAGAGCACTGCAAGCAGGTCAAGGGAGGTGACCCTTCCCTTCTGCTCAGCCCTGGTGAGCCACATCTGGAGCGCTGCGTGCAATTCCGGAGTCCACAGTAAAAGAGAGACGTGGAACCTCCGGAGCAGGTTCAGCAGAGAGCTACAAAGTTGGTCAAGACTCTGGAGAATCTCTTTTATTCTCTGCCTTAAAGAAGACTGAGGTAGCTGGGCCTATTCAGCCTCAAGAAGAGACAACTATGAAATGGCCTCATTAATCTGTATAAATATCTGAAGGGAGGATGTTAAGAGGACAGAGCCAGGCTCTGCTCGGTGGTATCAAACAACAGGAAAAGAGGTTACCAGCAGAAACTGATGCACAGGGGGTTCCACCTATACACAAGTACAAACTTACTTACTGCAGGTAAAGGGTGACCAAGCACCGGAACAGGTAGCTCAGAGAGGTTGTGGAGTCGCCCTCACTGGAGGTATTCAAGAACCATCCGGACACAACCCTGTGCCGCATGTTCTAGGATGACCCTGCTTGAGCAAGGAGGTTTGAGCAGATGACCCACTGTGGTCCCTTCCAGCCTGACCCATTCTGTGATAGCTTATTTTTTTCAGAGTCGTGAAAAAGACAAAACAGAGGAGCAATGCCCATACCTGACCATAGTCTGTCCTGAATACGACAACTCCTTCTGCACAGGAATGAACAGTGCTGGGATAATGCTGATTATTTTCTCGCAGCCAGACCTGAGACCCCTGCAATAAAAAAAAACAGATTTATAGATGACATAACTGAAAAACTGAAAAAATAGTTCTACTCACTATTTTTCTCCAGAAACACTTATCAAGGAATAGGAGAGAAAGTAAAATCCAAATAAGAAAGTGAAAGAAAATAAAATAAACTCTTAGCAAGTGTTTGTTGGTTTCTACTCCATCAGTAAACACAGGAGAACTACACTGAAGTGCCTTTTTTTTTTTACAGGTTCCTAAATGCCGGCAAGAGCAGCTGGAGACAATCCTCTGATTCTCTGAGTCATGTGCCTCATGCTAGCACATGTACAATTACAGAACAGTGCTTGAATTTACACACAGTTTAGAAGATCCGCCCCAAAGCCAGCTGGCTCCCTACCTGTTTATTTTCAACCTCAGTCAGACACTCCCAGCACTTCCATCTTTCACCTTTTTCTAAACTACTTCCGTTTACACAGGTCTCCTCTCTTGGCTGCACAACAATGCAGAGGATTTTAAAATAAAAAGAAAAGACAAACTAGTAGCAAGCAAGGTTTCAAAGAACTGATGTTTGCTTTGGAGGCATTGGAGACACTATCAGTGAGACACCTAAGTCAGCCTAATAGAGCAGGTAGAGCTTAACGCTGCATCTACCACCTGGCTGGCAGATGCAGCATTAAGAAAACAGAAATATCTAGCACCAACAAAAAGGGAGGAGGACCAGAGCTGATGCTGCAGCTGCAGGAAAAGCCATCCCATAAGTGATAGCCACTTGATTTCTCCTGCATAGGAGACTAGCTGGCATGACAACACTGAGCAGCAGTGACCCATGGCCTGACTTCCAACCCAAACTATATTCCCATTCTTTTCCAACATCTGGCTCCATATCACAACAGCAGTATTTTAGTGGCTTTCAGAGAACTGAGATTTTTTTTCATCAGAACAGTCAAATACCCTCCTAAAGAAAAGTAAAGGAGTGATAAGAAAGTCCTGGGATATACCCCGACAATCATAAGGTTTGGATGTACAATCACAGAAAAAAAACAATTAAAATAAGTTTGCATGCTAGCATCCAAAGGCTGTCCTTGCGCGAATTTTCACACAGAGGAAACAGATCTAGTGTCTTTTTAAAGGGGAGGGGGTGCAGTCCTGATTAATAGTCAAGACAAATACAGATTTTTATTCTGTTGCCTACTTAAGGTGAGTGGCCCATGAGCTTACATGGACTTCAGCCACATTACAAGTTACATAAGCTTTTAGATAATGTTGGATAAATGTTATTCTTCTTTTTATGATGGGACAGTAGAAGCACTGAGACAAAATAGTACTCATGGAGAATTTAAAAACTATTTTTTGTTTTCCTAAATGGGAAGAGCTCACCTAGACATAGAGGACGAGGCAAGAGCATTCCTCTTTTTTTTTGCCACTGCATTTTTTCACAAATTGCTTTCAATTTTCAATGCTGCAAATGCCTGTGGAGCATTCACCCTTTTACTTCCAAAACCTTGAGTCAGGTGGTTTCTAAGCACACAGCAATTCCAAAGCACTTCAAATGCAAGGCTTATCAGCTCAAAAGTGCAGGGTTAGGGCAGATAAAAGCAGAGAGAGCCAATACCTGAGGTGGGTGGAGGGGAGCAGGGGACTGGGAAACAGTGGGGAGATGGCTCCCCAGAAATGGTAAAAGCAATAGGTAAGACTTGACCATTTATTTCAAAATCCGGCAACAGCAGCTGGAACACTTCCACCACTCTCCTGGGTTTACATCAGACTCTGGCCATCAGAAAACCCAAGACATTGCTCTGTTTTTATTCTCGTGGACACCACAAACATCCCCATGCTGACTGGTCCAAGGATACCTCTCACCCTGCACTTCCCAGAGGAAGGAAGGGTGATGTGAGGGCATTGCCCTTGGACTTCCTCTGCTACCTCTGCACCAGAGCCAGCAAACAAAATGTCCTGTGTCTCTCAGGTACAAACACAGGAGCAATGACAACTTTGAAGGCTACATATTTGGTACTAAGGAATAGCTACCACAGCCGCCATGTAGAGACAGAGGGGTTTTCTTCACATTAATGCAGGTGCTGCCATCAACTCACTGTCCCCAAAAGTGCCCGAGAGTGAAAACCCGAGGTTGCCAGCTGCCTGTCAACCCCTGTTAGGCTGGGTGATGGAGAGCCCACATAATTCACCGTGGAATGGGTCTAAAGACCATAAGCATGAGTACACAGCAAGAGGGATGATGTGGTGATGCACCCATGCTACACCATACCATACTATGAAAGCAAGGTGAGCTCAGCTTTGCCTGGTGTTCCTGCTTGTCCTCAGCCTCCTCACTACATGTGTGTATCACAGAAGGCTGAAATTGACAGGGACCTCTGGAAAGCCTCTAGCCCAGGGGCTCGAGTAGGCTCACATAGAGCTGGCTGTGAGAGCACTCAGTCAGTGCAACAGTAGAAAGTGTTTGCTGATGTTCAGTGCGAGCCTCCTGTGTTCCAGCCTGTGCCCACTGCCTCTGAGCTTATCACTGAGCAACACCAAGAGGAGTCTAGCTCCCTCCTCTTTTATCTTCCCTCCAAGTATTTGCATACAGTGGTGAGATTTCCCCTGAGCTTTATCCAGGCTTAAGAATTCTAACTCTCTCAGCTTGTAGTCCTAGGGGAGGTACCCTTCATGATCTTTCTGGTTCTTTGTTAGACCCTATCCAATATATCCACGTCTCTCATCCACTGGGGAGCACGCAACTGGACACAGCACTCCAGCTCACAGCTCAACAGGGCTGAGCAGAGGGGTAGGATCACCTCCATCAACATTTTACTAACATGTTCAACAGTAATGTGTACAAAATCCTCATGAGATGAGATGAGATACTCCTGACTTAACACAGGACACCAGAAGAAAGAATCCTCAGCTCATTAAACCATCCCACTCAAGCAGACAACCACTGTTCCACGTTTGAATATTTCACTGTTATTAGTGGGATTATTATGCCACAAAATGATAGGACAAGGTTGTTCAGTTCTCGGAAAATTTTTATTTCACTGGTCTTTTCTGCCTTGACCTAATAATCCCGCAGGAGCAAGGCATAGCAAAGCTTCCCCCCACAGCAAACAGTAATAATTTGGCTCACAAATTGCAAGGAATTTAATGATGGTGGTTACTGTCACCATCAGGCTCTGGAGACCTGACAGCCCGAGGGGCAGATGCATGGAGTACTGTCACTCCAACCAGCAAAGAGAATTTGGTCCCAGCTTACCCTCCCCCACAGAAATACTTTTAGTGCTGCTGGGCACTAAAGGTCTGTCCTGGTCAGTCTCTACCATCTCCTTCTACATGAGCTCAATCCACCTACATGCACACATCGAGAGCAAAAAAACCTATCTGCCAAAATGCAGTCAAGTCCTTCAAGTGTTTCAGGACAACCAAATCCCTGTTATTCCACTGGTTTATTATTTGCCAGCATCTCAGAAGCTCAAGTAATGTGAAGTTTATGCTTTCAAGACCAATGAAAAGCTTATAAACATTAAGCCACAACAAAATTTGCCAAAACCTCAGCATTCAAAATAGCCTCTCAGAAGGAGGAGAATGTTTTCCATCTTGAAATTAAATAATTAATGCTGCAAAGTTGTTTTTGTTTCTGGCTATGAAGGGGAGAAGAAGGGGCCTCCACAGATGCCTTCACTTGGTTGGGCTAGTGCTACAATACGCTTTTTAAAGCAGGGAAAGGGGTTGATTTAAACAAATGTACATTGTTAGGGGTCAATAGCTGCTATTCAAAGGAGGCTGGAACAATGCAGTTCACAAAGCCAGAGGCATCTGGAATGCAAATACAACATGTTCCCTGGTAAGGTAGCTCTACAATGGAGTGTCTGTCCATGGGCCTTCCCCTCTGGGTGGGGGCAAAACAGAAAGGTCTTGGCAAGAGATACCTCGCCAACCATGCGAGCTACAAACATTGATCCAGCTGCCGTCCCTCTGCAGTTCATTAGCCATGCATTGGTGACAAAATCTTCACCCATGCTTAATTTATGGACAAGACTTGGCATACAGGACCCACCTGAGGAAGGAATCCTCTCAATGCCCATCGTTGCTACGCTGACCTCAACCTCTTTTGCAGGGAGAAACCTGGTGTCTTGGGTTACTTCAGAACTCCCTGACAAGCCAGCCTTCTGTGGCAAGATGGCAAAGAAAGCCATGGAACACTAACTACAACCTAGTGGTTTTTATTTCCATGAAGTAAAGCTGTAAAAATACTTGGAATAGTGTTTGTAGAAGAACAGCTGTATGCCATCATTTCCGTAGCAAATAAATTTCTCCTGACTGCAAAACTGAAAGGAAATAGCTTTGCAAATCTCACAGCTGCAAGACCACCTGGAGAAGTTCTGGGTCCTTCTACCTCACAGATTTTGATGCTGAAAATGCAAACACTACTTCTTGTCTTCCTCAGTATTCTGTTCTTGGAGATGACAAAAATCCATTCTTTTTTACTTTCTGTTGGGTATATATGCTGAAAAATCACAAAATTAATTAAGAACTTTATCCCAATTAAGTGAAATGGTGGAGCATTCATTGTAAAACTCTAATTAACAAGGTATATGAATCCATGCTGTATGCTGAATAAAATAACTGCAAAGTAATTACATTTTAAGTACATATATATCATATATATGTCTACATATGAAAAAGCAGATACTGTATAACAACTGTGTTTTCATCTCAGTGCAAATGCTACTCATTCACACCTTATAATGTGAAATCCAGTCAAGACATCAATGCAGTTGATTCAAAACAGTTAAAACTGCTTTAAATTAAGAGCTATGAATGTAGGTTATGCTGTATCTGCATTCAAAAAGCACATCACTACTGAGGCTTGGCAAAGTGAAAGGAACAATAGTCAATATGTATTTAGAGAATCCTTTGTTTATGCACCTCAGTAGCTTGGCTCCAAATACAAAGTCTGACAGACAGGAAGAGATGTTATTAACTAGGTCAAGAGGGACATAGCTTTTTAATGCAAAAGATAACCAAAACCACATTTATCTTCATTCCTTCTCGTTCTTAAGTCACAAACTAATGACAGTTAGGGAGAGGCCACAAAAAAAGAAAGAATTCATCAAGAAAAATCCCCAACTTGCTGATTTCATATTAATAGTCAGTTACTGTTCTGAAAACTCACCCTTCCCTGTTGACTTTGGCTATTGAAAGTAGTTAAATTTAGGTACCCAAAAACATATTAAGCGCCTGGTCAAACTACTCAGTGGAAAGTTCACTGGAAGCTGAATATCCCTCACTGACTTCAAGTCACATATGAACCATTCAGCATCTTGAGCAGAAAACCAGACCTGTTCTTCCATACCTAAGTCCAGGGAAACAAGGAGTAATGGCCATTTGTCTGATGTGTTGCTCTTTGATTCAGAATGTTGGTCTAGATATCCTCCTTTGCACTGCCTGCCTTCTCTGGTGCTGCTTTCCATCAACAAATGGCTTCCAGAAGAGCTGGTCATCAGTGGTGCCTGAATGTGGGAACTACTTTATAAAGGTTTGTGGTTACTCCTGTCACACGATGTACAAAAGCAAAATAAATGAGCACTCCAGAAACTGCTCCAAGACTGTGCCACCAATAGGCTCCATTTCTCGACAGCAAGGTTACCCCTCTCTGCCAACAGTCAGGAATCAGCAGGGTTTATTCAGGGATGATAGGGTGGAAAGGGATGGACAGAGTTATAGAGAAGTTGAACCTTGTACATAGTGAGAGAAAGCACAACTTTGCAAGTTTATTTGAAAATGCAATCTAAATTTCAGTTCCCTAAACTCAACTTCATGAACGGATTATCTACATAAATCAAGGCATATACTTAATCCAGCTTAATGAGGTAAAATTACTTTTCAAACCCTTACAAGAGTATTCACAGTTTCCTCAGAAAACACTCAGGGGAAAAATACTAACACCTTCCTCTCAACAAATTTAGTTCTGTCTCTTAAACAATACTGTTTTTCTTTCCTGTTTTAAAGCAGAACAAAGCCATGAAGATGTTTCCATGGGATATAAGGCCAGCTCAGAGGGGGTTAGTTTCCTGCAGAGCAAAATGTCCTTGAAAATGAGATGTTTCTGTTGTCTGTCAATCCCCCATATCAGATCAAAGCACCAGCTCTCCTGCTCCTGAGGTCTGCCCAACAGCTGCTGATTAACCTTGAACAGACTCCATCTCCTCCTGTTTCAGTAACTGGAGATAGCACAGAGCTAGTGATGGTATACTACTTTAAAAACAAGAAACTGGATTAAAACATGTATTATTACTGACTTGAAAGAGAACCAGAATAAATTTATACCTTCCTCAGCCCTTTGAAGGCACCAGCACTTCTTACAAGACCATTGCTTCGTATAAGATAATATTTTCTACATAAATTTAAAAAAACCCAACAAATAACAGCAGAAAAATTGTTATCTTCCAATTATGCTTAACACAAACAGCACACAGACATTACTCTCAATATATGCAGATGGACAAGCATGTTCCTCCTCATCTTCTGCTGTTGGGTGCAACAACACCCAATACTAACAGACCTCACTCAAAAGCCAAAAGGCAATTCCATCAAAAAGTAATTGCACTTCTCTGCTAGGGCTTCTAAAGATGTGGTTGTCAGCTCTTGAGGACAACAGATTTCCCCATGGCTAGGAAGCAGCAACTTCATAACGCACTCAAAAGCAAACTCAGCAAGAAGATACCATCAAGTCTTCTTGGAAGAGTTACTGGTATTGGTACAATCTGAGTTTTGACTTTCATGAGATATCCAGCAAACATGTTTTGACAAGTTTTGCAAAATACTTCTTTTCACTTTCAAGACTGCCTAACCCATACCCCAGCATCATGGCTGCAAAAACGTGACAGTGCAGGAGTTCTGAAAGCCTACTTCCATTATTGCCTGTGGTCAAGTTAGACAGGCTGCTAGCAGACAACAGCTTGTTCTCATGCCTGCAAGGTAAAGAAATATCACTTTCTGTGCAGTCGAGACAATGGCATTTCTGATTAATTCTGAAATTAAAAATCATTGCTCCAAGTACTACTTGGCAACTGACCACAAACAGAACTGCAAAAACTAAGCAGGGAAGTACATACGGCAACTTTTCTCTATCTATCTGGATCTACAGTTTCAAGTCCCACTTATCATCATCAGGTATCAATGATACTGCCTCCACCACTCTCATCTCCCTACCTTAGCTTGGAAGGAGGAGGCAGGATTTTAATCTGTTAAAACTCAGTAAAGAAGATAAGTAATTCAAAACAAAAACATGTGAGTGAGGAAAAGAAAGAGGAGACACTACTGATGGCAGCAGTGAAGATGTAGGGAACACATGGGCAAAAGAGCTTGGGGCCACTGTACATCTTTCCCTCAGGGTCTACACTGGGGCATGGGATATCAGTGGCCAGGCAAATGACAGATATCCTGGTGTATTCATGGTCATCTTAAAAGTAACATGAAATTCTCTCCACTTATTTGAGTTCATGAAGAGGAATATACAATGCACTCAAAAACCCCCTTAAAATTTATCCTGAGAATCAAACAAGCCCTAACTCTGCATCCACAGAATTCCATAGGAGTTGCAATTCTGTCTTTGATGACAGCATGGTTTTGTCAAGCCCTCATATTTTTTTCAGAAACTCATTTTTTAATAAATTGCAGTCATGACAAATGTGAAAACACATGAACAAATCAACAGCAACAAAAAACCCTAATAGCAAAGCCAAGCACAAAAATTCCAACAGGTATTTTAAGGAATGCAGAACTGAGGAAGGACAGTGCACAAGAAAGCAGCAGGGGAAGAGAGACTCCATGACAAATTGTTCACCAAAGCCTATAGCAACATAGTTAGCAGGAGTTGTCCCAGCACAACTGCCCAAACAAGACAATTTCAATCGCCACTAGCTCCTGCTTACATACTCTTTGCCACATCATCTAGTCAGCTCTTACACTGCCCATGCAACTCTACCAGTAACTCAGGGAAAAGGAGAACAGCCTGCCAAAATGCCTGTAGCTCATCCACCACGCCTGGTTGGGCCCAGCAGTCCCCAGTCCAAAAGGTGCCAGCTTGGCAATGTTTTGCTTATGCTACGTGACATGCTTATAAGAACACATCAAGGGGGAGAAGGATTTTTAAATCCACACAAGTGAGAAGTCATGCTAGCACTCTCTTCTCATTCCCTGCTTAAGCTGCCCTCTTGGGACTGGGGTTTCAAAGACCAACAAGGCAAAGCAATGGTAGAAATGTCTTCACTACCCTCTTTGTTGGGGCTCAGCTACACAGCTTCGCTCTTCTTCAGAAACTTTGGCTTTAAAAACTTAAAAGTCATCTGCCCCATGTGGCTAATGGTCTCAAAACCACTTTTTACAAGTTTTGCAGAACACCCAAGTAATTTTTTCACCTTCCTCTTGCCTCTCCTGTCTGGACACAAAGCAAAGGCCAGGCAAGCCAACTCATGAGCACCAGCCACAGGGCATGGGAGAGACCAACCATTCTGAATCAGGGTTCAGTTTGAGACTGAACTTGAGAGATGTTTCTCATCGACTGTCTGTAAAGCCTAAGGAGAATCTTGTTTCCAAAATGCGAACTTCTGCTTGCAAATGTACATGTTAAGTTTCATTTCAAAACATTTTGTTTCAGAGAAACATCTTACCTGAGTACTTCAAAGCTGATTAAGTGAAAAAAAGAAAAAAAAAAAACACTTGCTTTGGCACATTTGTTCTGAAGAGAAGCATTTACTATTTACTTTCATGAGACATTAGACCTACTAGGTTCATTAGTCAAGTACTTTTCAGTTCCTAACATTGTTCTCTATGTACCTGGATATAGAAATTTTTGAAGGCAATCCAGTATGAAACAACTATATAGTAGTACTAATTTTTCTACAGATGCTAATTGTGCTACACAAGCATGGATATGCCTTGTCTAGAGGGGCATTATAAAAATTCAACCTGATTTTAATTGGCACAGCAGATGAAATTTCTGCTCAATATAAATTTTCTACCTTTGAATAGTCTTTGTCAGCTATCTGATTTTCTTCTGGTAGTATTAGTCAAAGCTTTCTTGCATCAAGAAGCATCACTGATACAATGCCAGTGTTGCACCTAAAAGCAAGGAGGAGGAATTGCATTTAGCAAGGTAAGGACAATTCCTGGCTTCTAGGAAGTTCAGGTTGCCGTTTTCTTTGTTTCCCTTCTCATGCCAAAGAAGCAGGCAATTCCAGGAAAGCATACCTTTACTCAGGTGGGATTCTGGTGTGAAAAAACTAATCCATATTAAATAGCAGACTGTGCAAGGTAACAAGCATACTTAAAAATTATTCCCAAGAATAACACTACAGCTTTCACTTTTCAATTTACTGGCATTGAAGCACAAAAGGTTCCTCTTCAGTTTAATATTCCATATTGTCAGTTTTCATGATCCTTTTAAAGGACTGAAAACATTGGAGGGATTTTTTTGTATTTTGTTTATGTCTCCCTGTAACTCAAAAATATCAGTTTACACAGGAACGATTTTTGTGTGTTGAAGTAGCGATGGGCAAGCAAGGAAAGCATTTCCAGATTCAATTGCTGCAAAAAACAGCTATAAGATCAGAACCATATGACAAAAACAGACCCATCCAGCCCACATTCTTTGTAAGTAGTTTGGGGTATTTTCTCCCATCTCTTCTTCCAAGCTCCATATTTGCTTGAAATTAAAACTCAGGATTATGTGGAGACACAGGTCACTTCAGTGCCATAAGACTTCATTAGCAAGACTTCATTCTAAGGCTAAGAAAGCAAGTGTGAAAAGGAGTAAGAGAAAAATGGACCACAGTTCTTTCATTCTTTTATTAATCGAAACACTGATTATTGAAAATAAGAGAATTTTAAATGTCAGGTCATAAGTTCTTTTGCTAAGTTGTATTGATCCTCTCACATTGAATTTACAATTGATGATACAGCATGCTTCATTTTACTTGGCAGGTTTGCTCTCAAATATGCTTGCTACATATCTCTCTTGCCACAGGGACACAAGTATTAGAAGTATGTATTTTACACAGACATTTCTTTACTTGGCTAGTTCATGCTTCAGTTTGGGTAGTTTTTTATTTTTTTGGGGGGGGATGCTTTTTTGTTCATTTTTGTTTGTTTGTTTGGTGGGTTTTGTTTGTTTGTGTTTGTTTTTCCTTTGTTTCATTTTTTTAAAATCAAATTTTGGCAAGCTATATCGGGTTTGCCCTACAAACATCAGAACTCTTTGCTAATTTTGCCCACCTCTGGTGTCCTTCAGATGTCTATAGGACCCTGCATATAGGTAAACTTTTCTGTAGAATAAGGAGAAACAGGTGAAAAACAGCTGGTAAATTAGGATGTGCTGTTGCACCTGTACAGCAGCCTTTTCAACAAGCATTTCAGCCTTGCCCTTTCTGAAGCTCATCTGATTGGCCTGACCCCTCACTGAGGAACAAATCCCAGCTACACTTTGACCACAAGCAGTAGAGAGGTTTGGGCTGCTGAGACCTTAGCAGTTGGAGCTCAGGTCCTCCATTCCCACAAGCAACAGTGACTCACCGAGCAGCTTCCACCAGCAGCACCCGCTCCATCCTCTTTGTATGCTTGACTAAAACTCAGGGGCAACATCCTGGATTTAGGACAAGCACCTCTTCACAATACCAGCTCCAACAGATGAGACACTTGAGCAGCCCAGCAGCCTGCCCCACACACGTGTGGTCCCTCAGGGTGGGCACAAGGCAGCATACCACAGCTCAAAGGCAGGAACGGGAGCCCGGGGAAGCCTGCTGAAGATTAAACACATCACGTGCATAGCTAGCCAGGAAAACATGGATTTCTGGCCTGCAGCATGTGGGTAGCAGCAGCACTGAGGTACATTTGGGAAGCTTGAGCAGACATTATCAGGCTTGCAGCATCACACAGAATGGGTCCAACATGGGTAATGAAACAACTTGAGGTGGTGGGGAACCAGTACTACATTTCCAAGAACTAATCATTCTTAAAAATTAAATAAAATAAAAAAACCTGAAAATCTAGGTGGTAAGGAAGAGGGGAATCATACTCCTCTATGTCTGAAGCCCATCTGTGCCGCCTGGCTTCTGGAAGCAGGTTTGGAAAAATGGTATGACACCTCTGCCAGAGCATGTATGTCCCAGTGAATGGCAGGCAACACAGTGTCCTTCCATGCTCTCCCTCCTTGCCTTTCACAATTGGGATGAACGCTGAAAGAGCCGACACTGTCACTAAAGGCCTAAGTTGGAAGGCTTATGTTAGCAACTTCCCACACTAATTTGTACACTGTAAACCACAATAATCACTGAGCAACTCCAAATTGCCTGTCTGGAGATCACCTGATGAAAAGGCAACCAATTAAGCAAAATGTAAGGGCACACTTGATCATTAGAGGGCAGAGCACTGGCTCATTCCCATGCACCCGAGGCAGAAAGGCTGGTAAGCACAATGTATATTTATGGGGAGCATGAGAGATGCAGAAGTGTATTGCTGTGTTTGCTGAGCACTGCCTGAGCTCAGCCTGCCTCCCCACACAGAACCAACCTCACTGTGGGAAAGGTTTTGTAACTCAGAAGGACGTGCCCTTTTTATGGTGTGTAGTATCTGATGCATTTTGCCCTCTGACTTTCTGAAGCTCACTGCCTTGCGTGCAGTGATGAAATGCACATCTTGAAAAACAAAAGCAAGCAGGTGACAGACAGTGCTTTAAATAAATCCCAGCAGTGTATGAAAGCATTCATAACACACTAACAGTTATTGTACTTCACAGAAAAGATTCTTTGCTGGAGAGTTATGAGAGCTTTAGTCAACAGAACAGAACTAAGCACCTAAGTAAAAGAGTAATCTGGGTAACACTATTTAAATAGATTTTCTCTGTTTTTAGAAGAGAGGGAGTTGCAGGGTGACCCTCGGTTTGACACCCCAGCACACCTATGAAGAGACACACAAGTCTAGACACACAGAAAAAAAAAGTTTATTCCACTTTCCATATATTTTAGAATTAATCACATTTCAAGCATCTCAAAAAAAGGATACTAAGAGGACTCTCTGAAATTATTGCACCTGTCAACAATCCTGAAGAGTGTCCTTTCTTCCACTTTCTTGTATGTTTTTTTTTTTGTCCTACATACCCTGATCAATATTTTTGGATGCCTGGGAGGAAACCCTCCCTGAGACTTTGGTGGACAATTCTCTTGGGCCTGGAGCAGACAAAACAGCTAGCTCTTCCCACTCCCTCCTTCTCCAATGATTACCTTCTTCTCCTCCTTCCCAGGTCAGGAACTCTGAAAAGACTCCCAATAAAATTTAGAACTCAGCCATGAAAAAAGATGTAAAACACCTAAGATTTGATCACTGTTGTCTTTCAATGTTTTTCAATTTTCTCTTGAAATATGAAGAGAATGTGTCAAACTGCAAAGGATAGAATCCTATAACCTAAATAACTTGTTATTCAAGTAAAAATTCATTGTTTGTAAATAGTTTATAAACAGGATCTAACCTACCAGCCATAAAACAAACACAAAGGTGTCAGTAAATATTAAATAGCTGATGATGAGTTACTTCTCAAACCTGTGATCATATGATTTTAAAGAAAAATAAATTGCAACAGGCAGTTGAAAACAGCTAATTCACTTTGCCAACACACAGGACAAGAAAATTGGGTGGCAGTAGTAGAAGAGAAATTTAATCCCAGCTCAGTCTCCTTCTCAGCTGTTGCACAGTACCAGCAGCAGACTGTCAATCAGGGCTAATCTCCGCTTTCCCAGAGGCAATGTGACACCAAAGCAGGCTGCACAGGTGGCGCTTCACACCACTGTAATACTGGCAGAAGGTGCAGCTTAGTATAAAAGAGTTTGGGATTCATACTGAAGGAAGATTTAGCAATAAAGTTTATATAGTGGGTAAAGTTAGAAATTCATGAAGTTCAGATAAAAGACAGCTTTTCCTGCATGCACTTTGAACACTTCTGCATTTTGTCAACTTTAAACTCCTCTCTGGAACAAGGTGATGCTTTGCAATGCTCCCCGCAGCAGAGCCTGGTCACTGCTGATGAATACAAATGGTATGCAGCAGTTGCAAGGTAAAAAGGCAGCCTGAAACACTGCATTCATTATATTCAGCCGCCAAGGTCACAACCCTCTGAAAAGCAATCTCCTGCTTTTTTGCTTACTCCACTTCTCCCTGACCAGATACATTTCCTTGCAGTAATGGTACTCTTATTAGGGTATCTGTTAAGATTCTTCTGCACTTGTGCAACTATAAAATGAAACATCTACAGGGCAAGTCAGCGGAGTCATTATGGCAAGTCATGATTGCTTTTACTAGCATTTTTCCTACATATTACATTAAAAAAATTACTCCTTTGAAGTTCATTCACTACTGAACTGTCAGAAGGGAACACCTTTAGTAGGAAACACAGAAATAGAGCACGTATTTTATATGAGCAAACCCTCTCTCCTCCTGTCATAGACACTTGCACATCATATGCTGGACAGAACCCTGTAATTGCATATTGCTCCATCTCACATCTATAGACAAACCCCCAAGGCAGTCATACAAAGGAGCTCACAGGTTCCTTGGATGTGCAGTGACACACCTTTCCTCATGGCTTGCAGCACCTTTCCAAAGAAGCTTAAAATCTGCACTCCACCTTTTAACAGAAAGGTGTGTCACGTTTCCTCATTTACAGACACACCTAGAGACTTGACGCATTCCCATTTTGCATCCTTGTTTCCGTGACAAGGACAGACATCTATTGTATGACTCTGGTATTCAATTTTTTTTTCTTTCTTCAGTGCATGTTTACAAGAGCTGGTAATTGTCAAAAGGAAAAATTACTACCTCAGCCTAGTACTTATGGCAGGAGCAGAAGAAGCAGAAATACAGAGAAGTTGCCTCTGTAATTTTTTTTTGTACGCATGCATATTTTACTCTACAGCAGGTTGTTGAAGATTTAATCCAAAACTAAACCACAAAGCAATTAGAAGAGCTTAACCAAGCAGAAGTGACTTAAAGCACTACCCCCTCCCGACAAAATAGGCATTTATCTCAAAGATAACCAGGAGTAAGGAAACACATTTGGGTTCAGATTCTCTTCTAGTTTACTACGTCCAGTGTGCAAAAGCATTATTAAACCAGGGTTGAACAGCTACCTAAGGACCTCCTCAGCCAAATGATTTTGACTATATGTATATAATGTAATCTCCCAGAGATGCATCATTTATATATCAAGGTGGGAACCCCTTGCACCTAAGCCTTTCCCATTAGCCAAGGGGATTAGCTCAAGCAAGCAGTGAAGCATTGCCGCAGCAGAGGCAGAATTTCCTCCGCCCCCATTTCTCCAGGATCAGGCCTGAAATAAGATCACACTCTTTACTAACTGATGTAACCTACTTGGGTGGAGATGCCAAACTCAAGCAGGGAGGAGATCCTGTTTCCTTCACACAAACACCTGCCAGCTGTGACTGACAGTCACGTTTTCCCCAGCCTGGAAGAGCCTGCAAGTGCCAGCTGTGGAAAGCTGTGCTTCCCCATATTAGAAAAACTGATGCAAGACCAGAGGAAGGGCTGGCAAGAACACAGCTGCTTTCAGACAGAGATATATGAGACAAAGAAAGGCCATGAAGATGACTAGGGGTATAGAGCAACTCTCATACAAAGACTGATTGTTGGGGTTGTTCAGGTTGGAGAAGAGAAGGCTCCAGGGAGACCTTTTTTACTCCAGTAACTGAAGTGGGCCTACAAAAAGCTGGATAAAGACTTTTTGAAAGAGCATGTCATGTAAGCACAAGGAGGAACGGTTTTAAACTGAGAGAGGGCATGTTTACATTAAACATGAGGAAGAAATTATTTACTGTGAGGTTGCCCAGAGAACCTGTGGATGCCTACTGCCAGGAAGTGTTCGAAGTACAGCCTGGATGGGACTTGGAGCAACCTGGTGTAGTGGAAGGTGTCCCTGCCCAGGGAAGGGGAGGACATGGGCAGAGGAGGGCTGGAACTGAATGGCTTTTAAGGTCCATTCCAACCCAGACAATTCTATGACTCTGTGATACTCAAAACTGAAATTCAGCAGACTTTTAGGCTGGTGAAAGTAATGAAGTGACAGCAGAGATGTAGGGGGTGTGACACATTATTTGCATATGAAGCAGAAGTATCATTGTGGTGAGCTCAGCATGTACCAACAGGCAGGGGGATCGAGCTGCCAGCAAGAGCTAGTAAGACCACAGCCAAGAGCAAGCTCCTGTTTCCACTGTACACATCTTGCCTTCAACAAGTAGTCATGTTGCAGTACACATCATCCAATGCCTCAGACTACCCACAGACTAACATAAAATCACAGAATCATTTAGGTTGGGAAAGACGTCTAAGATCATTGCTCACTCAAGCACATCCCTAAATGTCATGCCTACACATATTTTAAATACCTCCAGGTATGGTGATTCCATCACCTCTCTTGGCATTCTGATCCAAAGCTTAACAACATTCTTGGTGAAAAAATGTTTTACTCATATCCAATCCAGATCTTCCCTGGCGCAACTGAAGGCTGTTTCCTCTTGTGCCATCATTTGTTGCTTGTAAGAAGAGACCAACCCCACCTGGCTCCCACCTCCTTACAGGCATTTGTAGAGAGATACTGCTATCAGGCAACAGACAGACAACGCACACAGATCGCAGAGCAACTTTAGTCTGACAAAAGCATTATTTTATCCTACAAGGTAAATGCTCCAGTAGATTTACACATCCCTGCTCTGCATCTCCCAGCTTCCTCCCTCACCCTGCCACCCAAAAGTTATGCTATGAGTCAACAAACTGGACAGAAGGAACCATGACTTTTCTCTTCAGTTACATCTGAAAGTGTGTCTACTCAGCAGCATGGACTTTTACATGGAAATTCATTTTACTTTGTAATGAATTACATCAACCAACTCCTCTGTAAACTTTTGAATTACATCAACCAACTACACTGTAAACGTCAGCCCAGACAATTCCATGAACACCTGCTCCCCACAGCGAGGTGCGGTTCACCAGGCCGTGAGACCTGGAAAGGCTTTGCAAGATTTCCATCACAAGGTTGGTGCTTTAAATTATCTATAAAGAAACTGCACAATAATTTCAAGTCAAATTATCAGTGTGCCTAAATTAAAAAGCAAGTGCAGCACTCAAAATGCAGTATTACCGATTCTTCCCTGCCTGGAGAAATGTTTATTCTAAAATTAAAAACAAAACAAAACAAAAAAACCCCAAACAAACCCAAAGCCCTAAAAGCAGAATAACCCAAACGAAACTCAAAGCAAATGGGCTTCATAGCAGGCCTGCAGAAGCTCAAACTGGGAATTTTCCATGACTGTTTCACACAGTGCTATTAAAACACATTTAATTATACATGCTCATAATCAGATTTTTATGGCACAAAAGAATGCAAGCATAAAACAAATATAAATGCCTTCCTCTGCCTATACTCAGCCAGTATATTTTACTACTTTTCACGCTAATAATAAAGTCACTCTTCATATTACTATGCTGTTAATAAAACAAAAACAAAACCCCCCAAAAAACAGCTATTTGTTCTGTTTGGGTGGTGGTTTTTTTGTCTTGTTTTGTTGGGATTTTTTAAGAACTCTTAGGTAAAATAAAATGGCCTAAACACTACTGAAAAAACAACATTCCCCACAAATGCTGAAACATGGAATTGTGCAAAGAGAGGCATTTTTTAAAAATTAGTGTAAAACGGAAGAGGATTCGGGAAAGCTCCCTTAGTCAGAAAGAGCACGTGCTTGATTTCAGTTTATATGAATGTGACACAAACCCAAGAATGAATGATTGCTTCTTCAGCCCAGATCTCCTCTGGGAAAAATGCTCCAACTTGGTCACCTGGAGGGGTACTCATCCCTACTGAACTACTCTCAGATATGTCATTTCAAAACAGTGAGTGTTTTCAAGCATGTTACCAATTATTCATATTGCTTTAGCCAAAATTGTTTTTTTAATCTTCAAAAAACAAACACAGCAGTCTGTTATCACTAATCTCAGTGGCAAAACAACTGAGAAACATCCTGCTCATGACTACCAAAATACCCACAAGACAGTTTTGCTGAAGCTGGTAGCTCTTCAGCACTTCTGAACTCTAGAAGTAGGAAACATGAAAAGCCACTTAGGCTTGACTCCAAATAAATGTTGCAGTAGCAATGTGTTCCTACACTGCCAGCTCTGTATTAGCTTCCTCCAAACTTTTACTTGGCTGGTCAAAAAGACTTGGCCATAAAAATAACCAATTCTCTTTTCAAAGAAGTCATAAATCATCATCTCAAAGTGGAGCAATAACTTTCTGCTTACCGCACATACTACCTCTAACCCACGATGCAGCATATGAAATACTTCATTCTGCAGGCAGGATGAGAGATTTCCTCACCTCTAAGGAAATTAATTTTGAGTCCTCAGCGCACCATACCATTTTCATGTGTGCAGTGGAAAATATTGCAAGCCACAGGGACTATGTGCCTGCCTGTTGCTCCTCCTCCAAGCAAGTTACCCAGAACTTAGCCCCCTGCTTAGCACAGGCGGTTGATCTGGTTTTATTTGCATGGGTGCAAACTCCCAGGGAGGGCAAGAGGCTTATTTATACACTCCACCTCTCCACCCAAGGAAATGGAAAAACATATAGGAAAGGGAAAACCATATTGGAAAGGGAAAACACTGTAGCAACTGGACAACCAGAGTGAAGTTTTTGTTGACAGCTGCAGCACTTCAGCACGTGCAGCAATGCAGTTTAAATCACGCAAATCCCATTACAGCATTCACGTGATGTCACCTTCTCCCCAGTGCTCATGAGCCATTCTTCCTACAATTTCACTGCTGTTTCAAGTACTAACTTGTCTTTATTTTGAAGAAATTACTATAATTTCGTCATAATTCTATCTGCTTACTCATAAGATGAGCACAGCTCAATTCTGGCAGCATGTTTATCACTGAACATAGATCTTTTGAAGAGAGCGCCGACACAACATTGTTTTGGTCATGTTTTCAGCTCCCTTTCATCTTCAAAGAGACACGAGTATGTTTGTTTATGCATAAATGTGACCTTCAGAACTTCTGTGTATATTTTCAGATATACAGGATTTCATGACATTCTTTCCTCATAGGAGTTAAATCCACATCTCATGTTCGCATAAGCAAGATCCCATTTGTACAGGAGAACTACAGAATCTAGGCCCTTAGCTAGTATGAAGAGACACTTGCTCCATTTTCAGTCCTCCAGATCACAGTAAGACCCACCTCAAACATATCCAACTTCCAAAACTAATACACAACTTCAGTCAACTTGCAAGAAGCGTGTTTGGGGTTTTTTAGCTTAATATGCTGTACAAGTCTTTCCCTCAGATAAAAAAGTATCCATTTATTTTTTGTCTAAAAATGATTTATGGACACATTTACAGAAATAAAAGATGTGAATCATTCAGCGGTTCTTCTCTTGCGAAAAAAAAAGCTTCCAGCAGAAATTTTCCCCAGCAAGTTGATTCTTGAATACTCAAGACTGAGCACGGGCTGGTGATGGATCACCCTGAGTGCACACACATCCACACCCGCTGCTCCCGAGGCAGCTGCATGAGTAACGCAGACCATGCTGCACCACAGGTGTGGAGCACTGCTCACCCTGTAGAACTCAGTTACTACTTTATACAGCAATGTACTATGTCACATGCAACTTCTTCCTGCTCATTTGGAGGAACGAACAATGTCCAATTCTTCTTTAAGTCTATTTTCTACACCATGTTTCCAGCTTGGGACTTTTTGCTCCTAACAGCAGCTCCCATGATACCATCTGGTGCCTGAAAGACAAAGGCTGATGTGTAATTACCCCTATCCAGCCCCGAGGTAATTCTGTTGCATTGGCAGAGGTAGGAACCACATGGCACCCGCTCCTTTACTCTCAACTTCACACACTTCTCTGCTTCCTTTCTGATAATTTAAAGGAAACATCATTGAACTTGGCCTTCTGTGTGCCAATACGGCAGCAGTATTTCAAAGACAGCAGTCTCTTAAGGACAGTTTCCTAAAAAAAAAATAAATATATAATCTCCTATGGATCTTGTGGGTCAGTTTTGAACATCTTCTCTACAAAAAGCACCAGGAGTAAATGTTCCTTCCTCAATACATGCCATGCCCTGTATAGGAAAGGAGACAGCTCTGTGGCTTCACTAAAAGAAACTAAGTAGAAATAAAAAACTGATTTCTGTCTTTCCAAGGACATATCTGCAATAAAAGCAGCTCTATGGTCAATGTGCAAATCAATGTGACAACGATCCTGAGATGGGTTAAAAAGCAGTGGTAAGTTAGACAAGTCATCTGCTAACAAAGCCACGTCTGTGTGAAGGACACAGAGACATGATTGTGGCAGAGGCTTCCTGCCCTGGTCCCTGACAGGATGGACACAGCTGTGGAGGCCACGCGGGCTGTGCCACCCACTGCTGCCCACCTGGGAGCTTGGGCAGCAATGCAGAGGGGTCCTGCAGTGTGCATTGCAGACAGTGTGACAGCAGACCTGCAGAAGCTGTGCTTGGACCATGGTCACTGCTACTTCAATAAACTTGTACCAAGATCAGCAGTAGTTACCACCTGGATTTTAACCATTTTTTCCTGGTTACTGTTACATGGATTTTCGGGAGTTTCCTAAATCCCAATATGTGCCAAGTTCACAGTCACAGACTGGTTTATGTTGGAAGGGACCTTTAAAGATCATCTAGTTCAACCTGCCCTAACATCTTTCCCTAAATGTTCATTAATTCTCCCACAACAAGCTTGGACTGTGAAGTGTAAGAAGCCAAATGATTTGCACTCAGCTAGAAATGAAAAATAGCAGGTATTTCAGAAAATGCTTAATTTTAAACACATTATGACTCTGCTCTTACTCAGGTGGAGCCATGTCCCATATTCATCCTGAGGTTACCATGTCTTTACTTATTTTAAGTAGAGCAACATCAGGAGCCTAATTTCCATGGAAAAAATTACACAACCCAGTACTATGCAGTCAAGGTGCCAAATTTTAGAAACCCAAGGCTCAACACTAACTCCCACTGCTTGTTTTGGGTTCGTTATCTTTAGACATGATCACATAGCTTAGCTATAGATCACCAAAACCCTAAAACTCTTCTGTGCCTTCAAACCTACCCACCCGCAAGCCTTTGCTTACCCAGTAACTTCCCGCTCCTGCCCAGTCAGAAACCACTATTGCAGGCACTTGTTTGGGAACTGCCAACATCTGCTGGTAAGATAAACTAAACAGACTGGGAACAGTCTGCTCACCTGCATCATCCTCCTCGGATCAGGAAAGACCTTTATAACAGCCCCCTCAGCCTCAGAAGAGCTGCTGGGCAAAATCCATGCAGGGAGCTGGGAGCCACAACGAGCAGGACGCTCAGGGCTAAGCTTTGGGCTCAAGATAAGCCCAAGAGTGTTGTATCTTTATTATTACCTTCCAAAGAAGCCTGACAAATGTGACATGCCCACAAACACACTTGGCATTAAAGGGGAAAGAGGACATGATACGTGTCACTGCTCAGTCAGCCAACACCAAGGCAGAAGAAATCTAGCTCTGAAGATGGACGTTCTAGTTCTGCACCACTAAGTCTAAGAGAGGTTAACTATTACCCAGCTATTCAGGCAAGCCCAAAAATCCTTCACTTAACTGGGCCAAAACACAGCTAAGCATAGAAGAGAGTTGCTTTTTAAACAAATACTTTTAAACTAGAAGTGTAATTTGTGGGTTCAACACTGTACACAGTGCAATAAAGACACAGTAAAACCCAGACTGCACTTGGTGCCCTTCTGAATAAGGTTAATCCCAACACCTGGAGCCTAGGAAAACCAGCCACCTGTCTGAAGTGGTTCCCAAACTCAGCAGGGAGCCCCTGGAGTCTCCAAGACTCTGCCAGGGTCCCCAGGGCAGTCTCAGTGCATTGCTACTTCAGGCTGGTTTGTTGCATCCTCCTCACTTCCATGGCTGTTGTCCCCAGGGAAGACAATCAGTCTGTCTGCTCCTTCATGAGGTTGCAAACCATGTTTTATTTTCCAAAAGACAAGGCAAATTGACCCACAGATACACATTAGCTACTCCCTACACCATTTCCATATTGTACACATGACCACAGATATGGGTTAAAAACAAAATTCAGAGTTTTATCAGAACTGTAAATGTAAATGGCAGAATAGAAATTGCCCTGCAGGGAACACAACTTACTAAAAGTGAAATGATTCATAAACTCATGCATTTCTTTCAGACTGGGGCCAAACAGCTTTCGTCACTTACCCAAGTACACTTGAAACCTTCCTTTGAGCAGAAAACAGCACAAGTGGAGCTATTTTTAAAGCCATCTAAAAAACGGCAGGGCATGACATACCTTACTTTTTACCACATGGTAAAGATGAAAAACTGGAACAACTTCTCTCTTTTATCCATCTGAGGGCCTAAATGAGTAACTTTATTTATAACCACAAATGGTTACTACTTCTGACCTTATTTTTTTTCCTCAACAAACCACCTTTCCATCAGAGAATTTAAGCTTTCAGCAATTCAGACATTTATGTTATTCTTGCTCAGTGCGGCTTTTGAGCTGTGAACAAGCTTCCTAGGTCACTGGGAAAAATAAACAAACAAAAGCAATTTTTTTTTTTACTGCTTCAGTTAATTCCAACTACAAAGGTCAGAAAGAGGGAGAAGATACACAAACTAATCAAATTTCTTTTGCTTCTGAATAACCTTGAAACAATTCCTTGCCATATATTTCCTCCTGTGCACACACAGCAGCTGTGCCAAATACTTTACTTAAATTTAAGAAATGGAAAAAAATACATGCAATATACAAGAATCATAGGTAACAGCTGCATTAGCAAGGAACAACAGGCTAACAGAAGGCAAAAATATCCTGTTTAGATCTGCACCCACAAACAACAGAAGGTATTCTCTTCCCCTACGCCTTTCCTCTTCATTGGTACATAGGGAAAGGAAGGAACAGCAAAGCATTGCAGCTGGAGTACAATAAAATATCAGCAAGCTAAATAAATATACACACCCACAAAGGAACCAGTACCTTATAGAGTCACACCTTTGAGCTTACTGACACAACTTCTTTTTCAAAGCACAAACAAGGAGTATTCTTACTTCCCGGTGGTCTCAGACCCTTCCACAAGTGAAGACGTAAAGAGCAAACATCCCAATGGTCTCAGGTACAGACTACCTCCAGAAGCCTCAGCAGCAAAGCATTTGCCAACTGAGAGAACTCTTGAAATTTTTCCCTTTTCAAACAGTTAAAAAGATCTGATAAAAATTCTGCTCTTTCCTGAAAAACAAGTGGTAATACCACAACTGGACTTCTGGAGAGAAAGAATCACTTGCTGAATATTAGTTCCTCTGGTAGAGTGTCTGGAACAAAATGAGTGGAAAAGATGATCACACAGTAACAAAAAGTAGGAACTTCAGTGTCAATAAAACTGCAAAGGGAAGATTTTATTACAATAATTTTTGCCACCCATGAAGCACTGCTAAAAAAAGCCAAAATCCTATTTTTGCAAGATATGTTACAGAGGCTTTCTTGAGAAAAAACTCAGATTTCTCCAATATGCCTATACCAAACTTTCTAGAGCACATCATTGCTCAATACCACTAAAATATATATATATATAT